>VXBZ01011767.1:249037-300912 GCA_013399135.1 Heliornis fulica
TGCCCGATTTATATAAGGGCCGCGGGAGGCGGGGACCCTCAGTCTGCCAGTACGGGGCGCTGAGTTAGGTTTTGGGAGCAGCTTTTCCGGCCGCTACGGGAACATGGCGATGCTGAAGGCCGTGTGCGTGATGCGGGGGGACGGCCCTGTACACGGCGTCATCCACCTCCAGCAGCAGGCAAGGCCTGGCGGCGGCGGCGCTGAATCACTGAGCGGGCCGGCGGCTCTCCCCTCTGACCTCCCGCCCGGCGGGCGCTGTGGCGGGCCGGGCCGCCGCTGGCTGCCTGCAGCGAAGGGCCGGCCTGTCGCCCTGGGCACCGTGTGCCGCCCGAGCGGGGGAGGCGGCGTGTACCTTCCCCAGCGTGGGGCGGGCTGCCAGGAACCCGCTTACCCCGCCGGAGCGGGGCTTAACGGAGGAGCCCCGGAACGCTGCCGGGCCCCTGGGTGACGAAGCAGCCGGGAGCGGCCCCGGCGGTAGCTGCGCTTCCAGGTGAAGCGTGCGATGGCCCCCGGGGCGAGCGGGCCGGCCGAGGCGTTGTGTCTGCCGGGCTGCGGGGGGGTGTAATTGGCGTGGGAGGGCAGGCGCTCACGCCTGGGGAGCCGCGCTTGTGGCCGAGTCCCGAGTGCAGTCAGGGCAGGAAGGGACGCAGGACACCTAACGCTGTACTCGCGTTGGTGGGCGTGTAACGGTTCCTTTCCGCTGAAGGGTGAAGGACCAGTGAAAGTTACCGGGAGAATCAGTGGCTTGAGTGACGGAGATCATGGCTTCCACGTCCACGAGTTTGGGGACAATACGAACGGTAAGGTGTCTGGCAGAGCTCTGGAGCTGTAACGTGATTGCGCGGCTTTAGAGAGCTTATGGCGTCGTGGCTGGTACAGTGGACTTCGTAAGTCTCGTGGCTGCGAACCCGTTTTAAGAAATGATGGTGTTTCCTAACTAATTGATCACCAGCCTAAACATGTTTAAAGCATTAAATGGGAAGCAAGATCTGACGCTAGCCTACATGCTTTGATAACCTAATGTTAAGAAACCAGAGCGCTTTCAGCCAAGCCTGGAGTGTTCTAGAATAACTAATCTCACTTTATTGAATTTCTAAATCTGCAGTAGGTTAACTCCAGGGGATTAGTAGAACATAAAACAGGAGAGTGCTTGTTTCATCACTAGTGACTTCACTTTCTCTGGCTACAGGACTGCCTCGGTGTAGTATACAAGCAACAGGTTTAAACTGGCTACTGAAAAAAAAAAAACCAACAAAAAAACCCCCACAACCAAACCCAAATCTACTTTTGATGGCCGTGTTCTGTTTCAGGGTGTACCAGTGCGGGTTCTCACTTCAATCCTGGTGGCAAGCAGCACGGTGGACCAGGCGATGCAGAAAGGTGAGTTCAATGTCCGCAGCCTCTTACTGGGTAGCTGCTCTGTGCAGCAGTCATCTAAGTGATTATTTGTGCTTGGGAAGCTGCTTCAAGAATAAGGTGGGGACAGTAGCACAAGAAACTTGGTACTTCCAGGAGGACTTACAGGATTGTTTAACAAAGGCTCTGATAACTGTATGGGGATTTGTTAGTTACCTTGGCTCAAGCAGTGTGGGGAAAATGCAGCCTTTAGGACATGTTCTTGATTCTGTCATAGCTTGGTGGGGAGAGGGGAAAAAAAGGCTTTTGCTGGGTGAAGGTTCCTCAGGGTGGGAGTGAGGGTGATTGTGTTAGTCTTATTTAGTCAGTGGTGATTTGCTTCTGTTTCGGGGCCAGCTCTTGTCAACATGGCCCCCAAATGCTCAGTAACTGACCTGTGTCAGGCTTGTCATGTGGCTGATCTGGATCTTCAGTGGAAGGTGCTGAGGCTTCAGGGGAGATGGTGAGATGAGTACAAAGCTGTGTGCTTGGCATGGTGGCTTTTACAGGGTGTGCTGCACTTAGCCTGTTAGCTGTTCCCCATGGTCTTAACTCCTTGGGGGTTGTATGCCACCTCTCAGGGCGGGGTCTGATGCTTGTGCTGACTCTACATCAGTGAAAGTTGAGTCTTAGTTCTTCCCTGGAAGCAGCTTCATAGCTGAAGTACCTTCAGGGTAATTCCATGTCTGGTTTAAATAGTATGCTGACTGGGTTTGAAGGCTGGGAGGGGGCTGTGCAAGAGCTGAATGCCCGCATGGTGGTGAGTGGAGCTAGGAAGAGGTGTAAAGAACAAGTAGGGTCTAGAAGAGCTATGTGACCAACTTGGCATTGTATCTTGCTTTCAAATGCTCAAGCTTATGTCCATAACTGCACCTTTTGTGACTGACAAATTCACACCTGAGTGGTGAGTGGCATGCTGGACCCAGCAAGTTGGCTGCCAGCCAGCTCTCTAGGTGATGGAGCAATATGAAATGGTGTGCTTGTGGGCTTTGCTGGCAGCCAACTGCTGCAGTGCTAAAGGTCCAAAAAAAAAAAAAAATTGCATGAACATTGTGGCTTCTGCTTTGTCAAAATCCTGCTTCTGGTGTGACCTGCCTGCTTAGGCAGCTGTGGGCTGGAGGAGGATTCTGTGGGTGGGTATAAGAACAAGATCATCCTTCTGTCAGTGCTGAGTCAAAAACAGCTGGATTGAAACTTAAATCAAGTAAATTCCTAAAGGGAGGACTCTCCTTGACCTGATTTTATAAGACTTGGTTAAAATAATGGAATCTGCGCTGAGCTGCATAAGAAGCTGGTAGTCAGTGTTTGGCAAGCTGAGCTGATCACCCTGTGTCCATGGGGAGTGTTAGAAATGTTGGTTCCAAGTTGTTGAAGGTTCTGAATCTGGACAGAAGACTCTTGCAGGACATCATCAGCCTGTCTTTTGAGCAAGTGGTTTATGGGGACAGATGTGTGGGAAGCAGCGTGCTGCAGTGTCCTCAGCTTGGGTGAGAACTGGAGCCTCTGAGGCTTAGGGGAAGCCCAAGCAGAGACCCATCTCTGAAAGCTGGTACAGTGTAATGCTGAGTGTGTAGGGAAATAGCAGGTATTATATACCAACTCCATTAGTCATCCCAGGTGCTGATTAGCACTCTGCTGGCCCTTAGTGCATCCCCTTTGACCTGTGGCTTGACAGGCTGCTTTTACTAATCCTATTGAAGCTTAAAGCTTCAATAGGCTTAGTAAAAGGCTGATTTGATACACGTTGAAAGCTCTTTGGAATAGTGGCAGTGATTACACCAAGCCCGGTACATGCAGGAAGGGTTATTATGCCTAGCTTGAGACTTTCTTAGAGGGAAATGCCATCAGCATGGAGGATTTTGGAGCTGTAAGAAGTGTTCAGGGTAGACTGGTGCTGGTAAAAAAGGACATGTACATTCTTTAAGGTAAGATGCTGGAGTACCTGAGTGCAATGACTGGGTATTATGTTGTTCTGGCTGTTGCTTAGCAGGGCTTTCAGTTTAACCAAACTATCAGAGTTCCTCTGCATCTTTGTGTAGGCACGTGGGAGACCTTGGCAATGTGACTGCTAAAGGAGGAGTGGCAGAAGTGGACATAGAAGATGCTGTGATTTCTCTTAGCGGGCCACATAACATCATTGGACGTACCATGGTGGTAAGTGTTCTGGTGCTTACTGGGATGTTCTAGGGAACTCCAGAGCAGTCTTGCCAGAGACTTTGAGGCTTGAGGCTAGTCCCTGGTGTGTGTTACGGACCCTGGGAATGCAAGATTTGCAGAATGGAGAGTTCTTCAGAGTGCTGCCTGAAAGCCCTCTGCATGAGTCTGGCACCTCACTGCTGTGAGACCCTAATTTTCTGCCTGCCTCCCATGTTCCTCTCCATCTCTTTGCTTCTTCCAGCTCCGAGTGACTAGCCACAGTGCAGCGGTCAGCCTTGGGCTGGAAGGGTGGATGTTGACTCTGTTCTCGCTCTAGGACTAGCAATAACTTCTTGAAACTTCTTGAAAATGGGGTGGGGTTGGATGATTGGCAGTTCAAATGTGGCTGAAGGCACCTCATCTTTGGAAAAGTCTGATCTTTATTTTTTAGTGCTAGTATCCATTTGCCATCGGGCATTGTGTAATTACAATAATTTCTGTTGTAATTACTACCACCCTGCTGGTTGTAGCTGGCAGTACTGCTTGTCATTGCTGCTAAACGGTGGTTAGTTATGCAGTAACATGAATTAAGGTACCTTCATTTTTCTTTTTTAGGTCCATGAAAAATGCGATGATCTGGGTAGAGGGGGAGACAATGAAAGCAAACTGACTGGAAACGCTGGACCTCGTTTAGCTTGTGGTGTAATTGGAATAGCGAAGAGCTAAGTGTTGTACCAGAAATGCTTAAGATGAGTGATAAATGGGCTATATTTCACTGCAAATGCTGTACTTGCCCTTCCTTGTACAAGCAGAAGATCTCTCACTTCACCTTATTACTGCTCTGCCAGACTGACCTGATTTTGTATGATGTATATTGCAATTAAAGCGACCATAATGGAATGTCTCTGTAGTCTTCTGCTAAAGCATCTGATCTGCTGTAACCATTAGGTATAATCTTCACTAACTGGAACTCCCGTTCTGTGTAATGAAGGTGTTTAGTAGAAATCACGTCCTGAACCACCAGACATTGCAGTATGTTGTGTGGATGAGTAGCCTGAGGCGCTCTAGCAAGGCTACTCATAGGTGAGCAGTGGGTGCTGTGTGTTACTGGGGCTTCCCCTTGACAAAGTTTCAGCATTTGTAGGTTTCTAACTTGTGTAATAAACTTGCTGGGCAAATACACCTTGGTGGTCTTGTCTGTAAAACAACCTGGCTGCCCTGACAGCTGAACATGGAAGGTAGAAGAGTTTGCAGTGTCAGTATGAGGCACCAGCACATCCATGTAGCTGCCAACCAGTAACTCTGCAACCAGTTAAGACAGCAGATCAGTTGGTGTGGAAGTAACAAATACTGTAATCTGTGTGCCTGTGACAATCACCTGACACGCTCTGCCCGTGGTGGCCAGGGGTTTCCTATGCTGTGGGACAAGTGCTTCAGGCTGGTATAATCAGAGGTGGTGGGACATGTGTGTGACTGCATCAAGTGTGGTGGGGAAGCCTCCAGCATGCCTGGAGGTCTGGTTCCAGTATGTCTCTCTGTGCCTTGGTGGGCTGGCCCAAGTGACTTCTCCAGCTGTAGGAACATGCCTATGGACACCAGGGCTGTCCTGAAGAAGGGCTTTACTTCGCTGGAGATTCATATTGAACTTCATACAGCTTTTGGGCAGCGTAATCTATGTGCTAGTGCCAGCTTGGGTATTTCCTTGCATGTTCCTTAGACACAGATTTCCAAGTATTTCAATACAGATCTTCTCTAATTCTAACAAAGACTTGTGTCAATACATCCTTGTTATGTACATAAGAGATACTTGTGGGAGTAGCTGGGTGTAGTTTTAGACAGCCAGATTCCAGTGCAGCGTGTTACAAACAGGATGGCTCATGGCAGCAGGGCAAGAAGGTGTGCAAACACTTCACACTTGGGAGTCATTGCAGTTACCAGTGTGTTTGCAGTCTTGACTTCCCCTGTACCTCTTCAGGGGCTTAGTCTGTGCTCAGTGGCTGCAGCAGGATGGAGGGTGACCCCCACTGAAACACTGGTGGTGCAGGACACTGAATGCCCACAAACACCACTGTAACCTCTGCAGTTTGGGAGGTCAGAGGTTGGTTGCATTGTCTCCCCCTTCCCTAAAGGAGGGGAAAGTTCTTGTCCCTGGGTGCAGTGGGTTGAGCTGCAGTGGAGGGAGAGCGCTGGAGGCTGCTCTGTCACTACTCCCAGCTGTTTGTGGTGCTGAACCTGGCTGCTTCAGAAGCCTGGGAGATGCAGGTCTTGACTGCTGCATCTATTTCCACTGGATGTGGAAGTAATGCTGGGCTTCCGTGCAAACAGGTCACTGTAAGGGGCAGCCGCAGACTCGAGTGCTGAGGCTGCAGTGACTCCACCAGCAGCGGATGCTTTCACTGAGATAATTAATCCCCAAAGACAAATTTCTGGCTTGGCTGCTCCTAAAGCCCAAAGTTTGGTAGCTGTGCACGGGCAGGGTGCAGTTACACTGGTGATGCACCCCTGGTTACGCTTCCACAAAGGACACCGGATGTTTTTCCTAGGCTTTGTTTTCCATTCCTCGTCAGGGAAAGGGGGAGAGAGCGTGAGGCAGCACTTGTGTGAACAAACCTTCCGTCTCTTTCATTCGTATCTTCAGATCCTTTAATAAATTGTTTTAATTTAAAAAACCAAAGTCCTACCTCCTTACAGAATCGTGGCAGTGTCATGAACAGAGTCTAACCATGCCCTCCTGGCTCTGAATGGGAGAAGTTAGTTCCACTGGCCCAGCATGACACACAGTCAGGAAACAAGCTGCAACACACAGAGGCTGAGTTCGGTACAAGGATGTAAACAGGGTTGGTTGGTGGTTTTTTGTTGGTTTTTTTTTCCTCTTTATTCTGCTATTGCAAGAACATAAAAATATATGTCCTCTCCCCAGCCCGTAACGCTGCATTTGCTTACCTGCCCTGTGCCCATCCCCCCCCCCCCCCCCCCGAAAGGCAAAAAAGAAAATCCCTCTGCTGCAGAGCAGCTATGAAAAAGCACTGATGAAAGAAAGCGGCTGCTCGTCACTTGGGGGTGGGATGAAAGAAAACAACAACAACAAAAAAACCCCACCTTGGAAAAAGTAGCCCACCCCTCTGCTGGGGGGGAAAAGGAGAAAAATATTGAAGATGCAGAGAATTCCGAGGTCTCCCACTATGCTGTTTCGATGGAAGGGCTGCAGCCCCCCAAGCCTGCAGGGCTGGTGTGTGATGAGTGAAGGGGTGAGCGGGGCAGAGCCTGAGGAGGCCAAGCACCCCTTGGCATTTGGCAACATGACTTCAGCGAGATGGAGGAGGATGGTTAAACTCGCACGGCTACAAGAAAAACTCCCTCACTGTCCATCGGTCCGAGAGGTATAACAGCAGGGGGGTAAAAAATGCCTGGCACCCTCTTGCAGGGTTACAGGAGGTGGCCAGCGTTACCACAGGCAGTGGTAGCGGTCCAGCTTCGCGTAAGGGGAGAGGCGCCCTCCGCCTCCTCTCCTTTTCCCAGCCCCCATGTAAAAAACAAAAGAAGGAGAAAGATATAGTAATAAAAAAAAAAAGGGTTAGCGTTTTTCTGTTGTGTTTCAGTGTCTTTGCTTTCCTCTTTCGCTCCGCTTTCCAGAAGAAGCGTCAATGAATAACAAGCACAAAAGCTGCGGAAGCGGCGTGCTTCCTAGCCCACCGCAAACAGAAATTTTATAACAGCGCAAGCAGAGCAGGCCAAGTTTGTCTGAAGGCATCCACTTCGTTTAAAAATTAAAAAAAAAAGGCTAATTAGGGCAACATTTACCACAGGTTGGGAGGAAATAAAAGTAACTGATTGCATTGCAAACACTAAACAGTTAACTCTTCAATTAACATTTTAAACCACTAACTTTTACCTAGTATGGTCAAGTCATCATTAAAACGCAGCAATCTAAAAGATCAAGCTCTTGTTTACAAATAAAAATTAGCTTCTGTGAATAGCTACACAAACAGACGTATTTCTCTTAACAAATATAAACAAAACAGTCTAATTTAGACTCCAGTACAGCATTAACAGTTCAAACTTTAAGATGTTGAACACTCATTTTCCAATTCAGTGCAGCATAGGAAGAATAGCACACGTTAAAGTTTGTTACGAAAATAGAGTTTATTAAAAACACATCCCTATTGTTTTGAGGAGCTTTCACCGTTACCTTTTCTTAAATTAAAAAAAAAATAGAAAGCACTTCTACTTCTGATTTGTAAACTTTTTAAAGTCAAAACTTTAAAAAAGTTACAGCAAAAATGGGTAATATTTTAATCATATCTTCAGTATCTCATGTTATGTTGTGGCTATTTTAAATAGAAGGGAAGCAATCAAATTGCTTACAATTCCCCACCAACTACCGAGGGGCTGTGATAGAAGCAGAAGCAAATATGATACAGCAGACTGTACATCTCTAAAGCTCTACACTCCAACAAATGTCACTGTCGTCACTCGACGACCTCCAGTCTCTAGCGAGGAGCCTCCGCCGCTGCGCCCGTGTCCTTGTCTGCTTGTTCCACAGATGAGGTAGCCTCGGAGGTTAACTCTTCGACAGGTTTCGCACCTGTAGGTTCAGACTCTCCCGCAGCAAGTTCTGAAACAATGTCTGCGCCTTCCATTTTGCCGCTGTGAGATTCGTGGTTTTTGTCGCCATCTGCCCTGTCTGTCATCTCCGCTCTTTCCTTTCCTCGATTTTCTTCCTTGTCTCTACGAGATTCGCGATCTCTCGAATCTCTCTCCCTGTCTCGATGGCTGCTCGACCGCCTGTTCCGGTCCTCCAAGTCTCTGTGCCTGTCACGCTCCGGGCTTCTTCGTCCCCAGTCTCGCCTGTCGCGGTTACCAAGTCGCTCGTGCTCTCTGTCATCGTTGCGGTTACCATAGCGCTCACGATCGTTTTCTACCCGATTCCCGAAAGATCTCCTTCCAAACCTTTCCTGGTCTCTGTTAGGCGTGAACGTCTGCCGGTCACTCCTAAACTGCCTCCCGTCCCGGTTATCCTCAGGTCCGCCTGGCCCACTGCTTCCCGGCATCCCCCCGGGTCTCACAAAGTGACCCGGCGGTGGGAAGGGGGTTTTCATTCCATGGGGGGGAGGCATCCCGAAGCCCCCCGGCCCCGGTGGGGGCCCTCTGTGCATCATGTGGGGAGGCATGTGTCGTGGCGGCATCAAGGGGAACCGCTGCAGAGGAGGGGGCGGCATTCCTGGCGGTCGCTGGAGCGGTATCAACCCAGGCCGGGCACCCAAGAGCCCCGTGGATGGAGTCTGCAACCCAACGGGCGCTGGTGGGGGCGGTGCAACTCCTTGAGTGCCTGAAACAAACAAACACAGACACACCAAGTGAAACAGGCTGGAGTGGGAGGGGTGGTGGTAAAAGCATCTTCAAGCATTTAAAACACATTCCAAAATTCTCTTGTGAAATGAGCAACAGCAACACTGGGGGCAGGGGTGTGTGGTGAGAGCAGCGGGCAAAGCCTCCCATGCTGGACTGCGCACGGTGAGGAAAGCAGCGTCTTCAAACACAGTAACTGCCGTGGCAGCGGCCAGCACTGATCGCTCATCTCAAAGGCTTCCCTGGGTGATGAAGCCGTTGCCACTTTGTAGGTCGGAGCTCTTCCTGACCTCCAGCTTGGCATCCCGCTCCGTGAACCAAATGCTGACAAAGCAGCTTCCCAGTAGCTTACGCTTCCCAGGCTTCCAACCAGAGACCTCACCTCTGTAGTTACCCTCAGAACATTTCTCCTCTATTACAAGAGATAGATACAACAAAACCACACCTGGATGAAATGCTTCAGATTTCAACAGGTCACCAACAAGGCTTTCCAATGTGCAGCAGATAGTCAGCTGTGAGGGGAGAGGTAAGGTGGGAACGGGGGCAGGAGCAGGACATCACAGACACACCAAGTTACCCTTCCAGAGAAAAGGGACGATGCAACGAAGCCTCATTTTAGGAGAAGAAACCTTGTGATGGCAACTAAAAGGAAACCCCTGGGGTGTTTTCTGAATACAATTTTTCATCCCTTACAGCACGTATCCAACACGTTTTTATTTTTATTCCTCGGCACTGTATTTAGCACAAGCTTCGTTGGAGGGAACAAATACTCCCTCAGACCACACCAGTTGATAACATTCAGCCCAAAGCTTGCTGACTTCAACACCACGAGCCCAAATGAAGGATTACCGATCTCCAGATGGGGATTTCGTAGCAAGAAGCACATGTCAGCTTATCTCGGGTGCCTCCTTTTGTTTGGACTGGTAACACTTATCATCTCGTGCTCTCTGCAGCTTTTGTACTGATCTGTCTGCTCTCTATGGGTTATTTACCTGAAAACACGCTCAGTATCTGAGCAAGCACGTGTTGTTTTTTAAACTCCCTAACTGAAATGTAAAGGAATCGACAGCTGCCAGCAGAACGAGCACGAATCTTTCCTAATCCATCTCGCCTTCCTCTACAAACTTGCTGAGACCATGAGCAATGTTTTCCTGCCGCATGCACTCATACAAGTGGAGGTGAAGAATGCAGCTTACACACAGCTCCACAACTCCCGCCCCGGGGAAAGCTACGCCTTGAGTCAGCCAGGTAATCAATACCAGAACTAAGTACTTGGCAGGGCCGTCCCAGCAGACTGCACTTTGATTTCAGCCTAATGAGCACAGGGGAGCAGACGTAACCCTCCATTCCACTATCATGGCTTCCCTATCCCCCCACCTGATTTATCTAGCATTGCTACCCCAGTGACGCCAGAGCCTCCGCAAGAGCTTACGTGTTATTATTACACCCTTCTATTACACCCCCTCATGCTAACAAACACCTCCAGCTGAAACCTTTTTATTTGAGTGCTCTTTGCATTCGTATTCAGAGGGAATTCTCTTTGGCCCATTGGGAGAACTTGGGGAACAAAGATGTGAATATACTTCCAGCCCATGGTATCACCTTACCTTTCCCTCCAAGCAGTCTCTGCTAAGCCACGGCTTGATCAGTCACACTCTTTGAAAGAAATGTTCCAGCAGCCACAGCATGTCTCTGCTCTTTGTTTGGTGGGGTTGTTTTCTTTATATTTTTCACTCTTTTTAACTCTAAAAAGCATAGCCCTCGCCCTCCTCCTGTTCATAACTAGGGCTGTAAGCCGCCAGGTTTCAATTGCTCCTGTGTCTGAGTACTACACATCTGACGAGACAGACATACTGCTAACGATGCCTTCCAAGAATGGCATTTTTCTGAATTCTGAGGTTATTTTTCTTGGCAAGTAAAATATCTGGGAATGCTTTTCTTGGTCAGTAAATTCTTCCCCAGCAGATTAAAAATAAGGCAGAAAATAATACCAGAGATCTATTGAGCTGAAGAGGATGAGTGTGTGCTTGTGATCCAGCAGCAGAGCACATGTGGGCTACAACAGCATGAACAGGATGCCAAGGGCAAAAAGTTCTCTTAATTTCAAGTGATTTAATTTCTCAACCTTATTTCTACACAACACACAGCACAGAAGCAGCGTAAGGGCATCTGAAACTCATGCTCTTCCAAACTGGACTCCATAAGCAGAGCAGCCGAGACCCTGCTATTAAGTCAGCCACTCAGAGCCGAAGAAGAGTGCAGTAAGCAAAGAGCCTCGTCGCTGCACTGACCCCACCAGGCACCGATGCAAAACTGACTTTCAAAGAGCTGCACAGCAACACCTCCAAGTTTACTGAAAGCGCCCAGTGAAATCGGGGGTACAGGATGCACATGCGATGCTCAGGAAAACGAGAGATCTGTCGTCTTATGTAGGGGAAGACAGTATGGAGAATGTAAAGTTTGTCAAACTCAAAAAGAAGTACCAGAGCTCCTAGAGAAACTATCACAGGAGTGGCCATCTCATACCTGTGCAGATGAGCAATGGAATTTACCTGCCCCAGCCTGAATTTTATTCACTTGTCTGTAACTGTTAAGCCTTTTTGTAGTAGCTAAACTTGTCTTCTTGCTGACAGGCAGGAAACAGAACTGCCCCTCTCACCAGCTGCTTATTCCGCATAACTTCGTTAAGACACTGCTTTTATTACAAGGCATGGCATTTAATACCGGCGATATAATCTTCAGACCTCACACCCAATATGGTGCTCTGGTCACATGGCAAAATACAGGTTGCTTATCTTTGCAACTTATCTTTATTTTTAACTTTTACCAGCGATGCATAGCAAACAGTCCTCAGAACGCGTGGAGAGCATTTATGATGAAGGTAGATGCAAGTGGTGCTGAGAAACCCACGGCCAACCCCGAGTGGCATTTCAGAAGTGCAAAAACAACCGCTGGCTGTCAAAAGTTTTGTAGTTTCACTTATCTTGCAAGACACAGCCCAAAATACTACAGCTGCCCTGAAGAAGTGTCTTCTATCCAGAGAGGTCACAGGAGCCGGCCCCTTACTGTTTTGGTAAGTCGGGCAGAAAGCCACATTTCTGTGTCACTGCAATTCCACTCCCGATTTCTCTCCTGACTGCACAAACACCGTGTTCCCTTGTGATAATTACCAGTGTTATAAATGTTAACATAACTGCCACGTTTAGTGTCTGAATTCAACAAAAAAACAAAAAACACAAAAAAAACCAAACTCAACCTTTTGTTTGCTTCAGAAGTGATTACATAACCCACTACTTCACTCCTCAGCTGGGCCGGTACAAGAACAAGCAGAGGAATGGCGTTTGCTGTACCTGACACAGCAACCCTGCTTCAAACACACCTCTGCCAATCTGTTTGCAGCCTGGGGGAGGGCAAGAAGTCACAAGCCACAGGTCCCAGCAAACAGACTGAAGGTTTATGCTTTGAGCCTGATGCTGACGCTCTGCTGAGTTTAGCATGTCACCTGAACTCTCCTGTTGCTCTCCCGTGGGGAATGATGCATCGTGAAACTAGGACATTAAATACCACTGGAAAATTCCTGAAAGAAGACAATGGCGTGAGTCTGGTGCCTTTGTCTGGGTTTGATACAGGACCCTTCAGACCAGGCCTAGACTAAAGAAAGAAGCCTAAACTTAAGAGCCTAAATATTGGTTCACAGCTTAAATAACTTCCCATAAATATCAACATTTTTGAGGGAGTCAATGCCCTTCGCTGAAGCTAGTACCTGTCCCTATCCCGTAAGATGCCTAAACGAGGACGTGAGAGCCAAACTACATTATGTGTACAATGTTGGTTACCGGTACTAAGACTTGTAAAATTCCTGCTCTGTAAAACAAACAATGACCTGATCCATGTCAATGGAATCATCAAGGCAAAGCTGAATTCCATGAATGGTGCCAGAGAGCTCACGTGCCCTTACCTCTGAATTCTCATTCAGTACTACCATGAAAGTGACAGTCATGTGTGCACAGAAATAAGCAAATGTGCCGTGTTTGTTACATTTTTAACCTGAGCTTTCACAAGAAATTTGGAAACGTGTAAGGCTTAGCACTGTTCATGTCCTGTGTGGATGAAAAGCTCAGCCTTGCTGTGAAGGAAGTATCCTGTTTATAATACAGCAATATTCTGATGAAGTCTGAGAGTATTATAGTCCCATCTTGTATAACTTAATACAGCTTACGAAAAGGCCACGCAGTTACTTCAGAACAAACCACCAAAGGAGGAAGGAGTAATAATTCAGCACACATCAACAGGAAATGAGTACCAAGTTCAAAGAGACCTACTGTATAATTAATCTTTGATAATACATAATTATCTTTTTACCAAAATTCATACAAAGAGCACTAGACCAGAACCTGCAAGCTGCAATACAGTGTATTTAATCAAGATAATTGATCACAGAATCTGAATACTCGAAACACAGCATCTGCAACAGCAGTTTATTACTGGTCCAAATTACAGCATTTGCTCAATACTAAGAACAAGTTGGCGAATCAAAAATGACTTAAAAGCCTGTCACGTTCTGCAATATGCACATGTAAAAGGAGTCTAAAAATATCTGCTTCACAGATCACTTCAAACCGACATATGAGCACACACTCAAAAAACCTGGTACAGTCTTCATAGACTTGTTCAAACTAAGAACAAGAAGCACTAACAGCAGTGAGTATGATCACGGACACAAACAACCCAGGGGTGTTTTTTAGAAATAAGCACCAAAAAAAAAAAAAAATCAGACACAGTGTCCACAAGGGATGACTCCTCTGAAGCAGAGATCTGTCTTTGTTGGATTGGATGAAAGAATTACATTGGAGGAAAGAATGAAATTAGCAGAGGTGAAACAGAATGAAACTTACATTACTAAGAAAGCATATGAAATCTTACAATAATCAGTTCAGAATTACTTTGTAACATATCTTCCATATAAAAACTGAACAGATTGATAGATAAGCTTCATTTTGAAGTTACAAAAATTAGGAGAGAGTTCCTGCATTTGTACAGGTTACATAAGGTGTTCTCAAGCAAGGTTAGGTTTAGATTTCTGTGACAGTCTCTTCAGAGCAACCTTCATCCCTTGAATTCAGCCTGCTGAAGCAAGTTCTTCTATCCAGCCCAAACAGCCAAAGAACATTTCTTCATTCTTCATGTTACACTACTCACTCAAGCCCCTTCATCCCTATTTCCCCAAACAGAGTCCTCATGACATACTTCATGATGCTGTCAAACAGATCTTTCTTCCACCTTCTCATTGCAGCTTGGAGAGCCACACCATGAGAATCTTTAACAAGCAGTTTGAGGACTTCAGGAGGAATCAGGTACACGATCAGTCATTTATTCAAATGGCTAAACCTCATTCTTGTGAGCATGAGGTCCTTCAGTCTGAAGCATCTGACTGCCCTTGTCTGCACTTCCCCACAGCTAACAGAGTGATGCTGTACCTACTCATTTACTTTGTCAGGTTTGTTTGCCTCTGACCGATATGAGGCTGTAGGTCAGATGCTAAGGCTACGCTTACATTGTCAAGCCTGCAAGAATTCCAGGACCAGGATGCACGGGTAGATTTCATCTCATGTGCGCACACATGGAGAAACCCTGGCACACTCTTGCTTCCCACGTTTTGATCCCCCTAGGAGTGAAACCTGGCACACAGAATGAAAAAGAAGGAACAACCGAACACAGAGGATGGGGAGGGCAAGACTTCAAGGGACACTTCTTTGCTGTCTAGACCAGCATCAGTGGTGGAAAACATCACTTTTATTTTTTTCTTCCAGCCTAACGAGGGACCAGGACTGGACTCTCTCACACAGTGCAAAGCTCAATTGATAAGTGAACCAAAGTGCTTTTAAGAAGAGAGTTTTTCTTGTGTTAGCTTACTGAAAAGTTTAAAAGCAAAGACAAGTGATATTAATATTTTATCTTTAATCATGTCAAATATCCTAATTGATTTCTTCTATTTTTCTTGTATCAAATGGTGAACAGTCCCCCTTAATTCCAAAATGTCATGATAGAAGGATTTTATGCAACTCCTTGATGATTAATAACTTCTTGAATAAGACACTCATCAACATCAAATGCCATTACTGACGTAAACGCACAGATCTCTCTACACTACTGCTTCAGGACTGCCCTGAACTCACACATGCGCTCCCCTGAAAAGAAAAAATTCTCCTACCCCCTTGCTGATGAGACAATGTTGAGAGAAGTCACTCTGATCATATGGACAGCTTTATCTGCCTCAAATATTCAGTGAACAAGTTAATAAAAACAAAGGCAAGTTCTTGGTGATCACACTTATCAAATTAAGTTTCCCTGAATTTGTAAGAATAAAATCTGCTACTGCCCAAGTAACTACTGTGGGTACAAAATTTACTTCACCCCAGTCCTGACTTTGTAAAAGCCTTTTCTTCCATGTACAGTGATGCAGCAAACTGGAGAGCAATTTTTTATTCCAAGCCTTTGGAACGTAGTAAGCTCAAGCTATTCCATATGTGACATAGTACCACAAAACATCAATAATCTGGTAAGACTGTTACTACATTTACAAAACGTGTAACTTCATTATTAAGATGTGCATGTCTCAAGCACATAGTCTGATAATCCTTGTCGCTACAAAATCCTCTCAACCCACAGTGTGATCACAGATTATTTTTTATGCTTTTCTGTTTGCCAAGTGTCAAGAAACTCTAAAACAGCTGTTGGTTTTGCATATCTGTGTTATATAGATTAAGAAGTAAACTGACTACCAGAGAGAAGCAGCTCTCTGCTTCTGGAAAATACCTTTTAAAAGGGTCTTGAATTTTGAGTTTCCAGCATGCAGGATCCAAAAATCACTAGCCACCACTGGAAAATTTAGCCATCAAATCCAAGAGAGCACTAAGCTCTCGGGTAGACAAATCTCTGTATTTTCCAGTAACCACAGAAACTCACTAAAACAAAATGATCTTTTTCATTCAGCTGTAGAGCTCTCATTTAGAGATCTCAAACACCATAAATGCAATAATCTCTTTAACATTTGTAGCAAACAAGTCTCTTCAGTATATTCTTGACACTGACCTGTAAATGGCCACCCTAAACCAACTATTTAGAAGATCTCTGTAACATCAAACAATAGAGATCGCCTAAAAATCTGATCATATTGTGAAAAGTCATTTAATGTAAGATATTCAAAGTTAGCTTGGTTTTGCTTACCACTTGTAAGATTTAAATAAAGAAACATATTGTTTAAGAAGTTTCAAAACCTGTAATACGGCATGGATGAATAAAAGCTTTTAGTTTGGGTTTTTTTTTTCATTTTATTAAAATAACTTATTCCATACAGAAAAGGTATATCATATTTTCACAGGTTTAAAAAAGACACTAAAAAATACTGTTTCTCTGCAAGTTCATTTCATATGTGTAATTGTTGAGTCTAAAATATAGTTTGTGTCATAAGCATTTTTTTCTAAGTTAATCTTCCATATATAAACTCTAATTTGTTAAAAGGAAAAAGCATTCGGTTCTGTCCTGAATATGTAACTTAGACATTACGACTTACTAAATTACTTAAAAGCCAACAGAAAGGCAGAAATGTCCACAATTTTAGAAAAATCTACTTTAATTTTCCACAAACGGTAAGCCAATAGCAAAATCAAAAGTGTGTTTTAAATTCAGGCCACAACACAACACTCGAATATATACAAAAATGAACTTACCAAGAAGTGGAATAGCTTGGGTGACAGGAGCAGGTACATTGGTAGGTGCTACAGGAGGTGGAACAGTCCCATACATTTTGGAATTATCGGTAGTTTCAGCATTCCCTCTGGATCCAGAAACCACTGTTGGGATGGGATTTCCTACAGATGAATCTTTTGTAGTGTCTTCATTTACACCAGTTGCTGTAGCTAAGGAACAATGGTTGACAAATTAAACGACGTCAGCTTTTCTGCATGCAAAGCACCTTCCTTCTACTGCTGCTCGCCCAGGAGTCAGACACTTACAATTGGGGATGTTTACTGCCGGAGTGTGAGGAACAGATACTGGAGGAGTTATAGGCGGTGGTGGTCCAGGAGGAAGAAAGCCTATCAGAAAGTACATATTAACACTGAGTTATCACTTCAACAAAACATACTTGTACACTTCAGAATGCAGATGATTGTATTTGCTGTATGGCTAAAAAACCAAACGAAACAAACAAAAACCAAAACAAAACAAAAAAAGAGAGGACTACTTAGTCCCAAGAAGGAATATATCTACCTGGGGGTAAATGCATTGGGTTGAAACCAGGTCGTAAAAATGGAGGTGGAGGTGGAGGTGGCACTCCAGGAGCAAACCCCGGAGGTGGGATTCCTAAAGGCGCTGTGAAAGCAGGTGGTTGGAGTGCACCAACCACAGGAGGACCTGATGGATGTGGTGGAACCTAAGGGAAAAGGAGAGGAAAGACATGTTACACCTCAAGACTGAATTATTTGTTGTTCAGCTGCAGACTGCTGTCTTCAGTGCTTTATCCATCAAAACAAGAAAATTTAAGCCACCTTATATTACTTTGCTAAAAGTGACTTAAATAACTGATCTAAGTAGCAGTCAAATAATTCCTACACTAAGAACATCATTAATCTCGATGCTTCCATTCTTAAAGAAAACATTGTTCTCTGAGTTGGCACTAATGCATGCTGATAACTTCTAAATATACCATTTACATGTTAGCTGAATTAATTTTACCATCCAGCATGACACACTACAATGCACACAACTTTGGAGCAATTAAAAACCTCTTTTTTTTTTTTTCTTTCCCTTTTCACTACCTGAGCTTGTATATTAGAGTGACTATTGTTTCCTTATTATTTTTTTAATTCTGATTTATATAAAGCTCTGAATGAAAACTGATTTAAATTAAGTTGGTCCTTTGTGAGTTTTCTATAAAAACTACATTAAATGAGTGGGAATCAGAAGGAAAAAAAAATTCATCTGTGATGATGCTCTGCATTTAAAGTTGATGTATTAAAGTGAAGGAGAGCAGTAGTCAAGTGATCATAACCGACCCACCTCTGATCATCAACAATTCAGAGCTACTATACCAAGACCCCTTACAACTCATATTTTATTTCTGGAGTAAAGGAAAAGCCTTTCTTGTTTTATTCTCAGAACTAAAAAAAAAATGGCATTAAACCAAAGTAAGCCAAATATTCTTCAACCTGGAGAAGATGCTAAAGCTGCCAAGTACCTGATACCTCATTGATAAAGAGGGCAGAACTCCTGTTCTGCCCTCTTTATCAATGGCTACATTAGTGAGCTGAGAAAAATTAGACTTTATACTATTGGATTTTTCAAAATCTATTAATTACAACAAAGCTTCAATTCGTTAAGCTGTATTGTAGATCACCACTTTCAAGGTTTAAATTGGTTACTGGTTTATAAAAACCTGTTTATTATGCCCCGTCCTGAAGTTAGGCTAATGGAGCAGGATTTGAGTATCTCCTGGCAACATGAGAAACTGACAGTGGTGACAGGTAACAATGTGAGAAGCTGACACACGTTACAAATGGCACCATCAGGGATGGCTGGACCTTGCAACTGGTTAAGCGGGGTGTTATGTCAACAACAGCCAAACTTCTCAGATATAGGAAGGAGTGCTAGGGACCTTCTGGGGAGTAGGACCTTGCAAGGCCAACAGTGCATAGGCAAACATACCTAGGACTACCATACAAAGCAAAGACCACCTAGATGAGTATTAACTCCAAGTAACCCTAGAGGGGTTTCCAGTAATCACAGTTAAAGGTTCTTCTAAAGTGCTCCCAAAACAATAGCTTAACAGCTTCAAGTAGGTCTTTCTCCTTGTTTTAAGGACACTCTTTCACTGGACAACAACTTGCAAATTCACCTAGCACATAGCAGCAGATCTGTCCACAGCAGTAATGTTCTGTGAAGCAAGTCTTCACATACACAGTGTAGGTAGCAGGAGGAATTGAGCAGCGGTAGCGAGAAGGTAAAAAAATTTAAAAAGAGGGAAGACTTGCTAAGCGCTGTCAGTCCTTCAGTTATAAGCTGAGAAAGCTGTGGATGAAGCAATGTGTATGCAAAGGCCTGAGAAGGTATAATGAATACTAAAATGTTATGATGGCACCAGAATAGAGGTAACATCAAAGGAAGATGCAATAGGCACGTATTAAATGATATTAATACCTAATTAGCTTAACTGCTATATTTATTTTTTTCTAAAAAGGTAACCCTCTAATACATAATTGTAAGTAACACACTAAAACCTACCCTTCAAGCAGAAAGAAAAAAGGTGGTAAAATCTGTGCACAAATGTCACATCATCCAATTTGAAATATAATTTGAAGTATAAACTTTCTCTGTGTGTAAAGAGGTGGAACCAATGATTAATAAACAATGGCAGATAACAAAGGACTGGCAAACAGTTTCAGAATAACACCTAATGAATTGGACTAAATAAAGTAACAAAAATGCTACTGGGAACAAAGAATGGGTGAGGGACAAATATTGGGAAAAACTGGTATTTTACTATCAACACTAGAAACTGGAATAAATAACTAACACAGACTGCCAGGTGCAGCACAACGAACACATTGTGGGGTTTGGCCTGTGTCCAGGTACAACTATCTCTTACTGCACATCTCTGATTGAGACTTGATGGAGAATCACTGGCCCTGTGAACCAAAGGAGCACAGCCTATCTACAGTGATCCAAGACAAGTAAATATGTATTTAAGTACACCAAGAGTCTCTAGGAGGAAGACTGCAAAGGAAGAGTCTGCCAGTTTCAACAGGAAAGGTACCACATGGATACTAGACAAATGCAAAACTCCCATATCTAGTCATAGGTAGAAGGAGCATATGGGATTGACAAATACATTGGGAGGTACACACTCATCTTGGACTCTGGTTTCTGGATGAAAACCAATTAATAAAGAAGAGGGACTTTAGTGTCAAATTAGGAAACTTACAAAAAGGGTGACCACAGCAAACCCTATGGACTTTGATGTATAATCCTTGGGAAAGCCAAAGTCATGGTTCACTGTAGAAGAATGACAGTTTTGGTAGGGTAACACCAAGCTTTGCCAGGAGAATGGAACACCAATTCCCAAAACTTCATCAACGAATGCTCAACAAGCGATATCGCAAGTGCTACTAACAGAAATTGAATCTCAGTAATTAAGAAATAGACTTACGTTGATTTTCAACATCAAAATAAGACTTAAAAATAAACACAGACCTACCCTCAGAGTGGACCACGGAGGTGGATTACTGAGACCTACAGGAGTTGGACCAGATTCAGCAACAGCTCAGAGATCTGAATCTACAGGTAAGAAAAGGGCTCACTCCAGCAGCACAACACAACAGAGGTATTCCACCTGTCTTGCCAACAACTCTTGACCCCGTGGCCAAGAAGACACTGTGTGTGCTACTGAGGCCAAAGAATCACACTTACCTATGTAGGCTATTGCTCTTAGAAGGGCATTACCGATATATAAGTGCCTTACTACACAGAGGTTGCATCCATGAGTCAGGGAGATACTAGCAGTGAGAAGAGGTCAGCCTGCAGTTAGTTACACCTCTCACAGGTAAGGGCTCCTCCCCATGTGTCCAGCCCATGCAGGGGGCAGCACAGAAGGTTTTATCAGAGAAAGAAGCACTGCAGCTCCTTCCCATCCTACCTTTAAGCATGGGATTGTCGTGTCAGGGCTACAGGCAGATTGCAAAGCTGCTGGTTAGGCCCTGGCCTGAAGTTAAGCTTCACAGAGAAAGAGCATCAAGGGCACAAGAGTCTGCTACCGTAAAAGAGGAACTGCCTGCCAGGTACGATAGATTACAACATGAGAAGCTGACAAGTTACACAGAGTGGCATAAAGGGTGGCTGGATTTTGCAGGTGGTTAACAGGGAGCTTTGTGAACAACAGCCAAACTTCACAGATAAGCAAGAAGCAGCACTAGGGACCTTACGGGGCGAAAAGGACCTTCCTTGTGAGGCCAACAGTGCATAAGTACAGTATTCCCTGATCCGGTTACAAGGACAGTATTACTTAGATAATCGTATCTTAAATAGCAGACCTGGGGCCAACATGGAAAAAAACAAATTAGGCCAGAGATGTTGACTTGGGAGGAGGCTGGAGGAGAGAGCACAACAAAAAGGGAGGCCAAGAAGTGAGAAAAAGAGAGAACAAGTTATGGGAAGCAAGTCGTCAAAGCTGCTTGAAGTTGTCTGCCAGGAAGCCCTGTTTGATCACAGCAGCCTGACTCAGGACAGTACACAAAGCATCAAACCTGCTTCTCCAGTCAGAGGGACCAGGATGGTCAGGGTGCTACCAGAGCAACAGCCAGATGGACAAATCAAGCAAGTTATCACTGTACCACTGTACCACTCCAGGCCAGACAGTGCCAGCAGCTACCCAGCACTCCTAACAATCTCCCCACCTCTCACAGTCCCGAACACTGAAGCCAAATATAAATAGAAGCAATTCTACTGGTATCATGGGACAAAAGTACTTCAGCTAATTAAAATGCAATTGTATTCTCCTAAGTTATTAAAACAAAAGAAATTGAATACATCGAGCTTTTTCTTCAATGTATTAGGTTACATCTGCATATTATAAAGCCTGTTACTTTTCCTAACAGTACACATACATCACCACAGCTGAACTTAATTTTTAAATTTTAAGAATTATTTACAAATTATCAGCCTATTTTATGGCCAAAGAAGACACAAGTTCTCTGATCCTGGCCTGAATTTGTGAAGACACAAGTTTCTTTGCTTGTTTCAGTCAGCCTAAGGTGTTTTACTATGGCAATCAGCACACTTCAAAAATTGGATTTTTTTCTTTACACCTTCTTTTCAGTATGAATTTAAGGAAAATAAACAAAATCACTAGTATGTAATATAATAAAGAGCTATTATACTCTCTGAAACTAGAAATTTTACTTACATTTGCTTCCTAATAATACCTTTGCAGTATTTCAGGAATTCTGTGTCGAAACAACACAAAATTCAACATACTATGTTCTGAAATCATGTAACTGGCCAGGTTATATAGGTCTTTAAATTTGAGTTTTTGATATTTTCAGAGTGTATACCATACCACAGTTCATAAATCATATTTTCTCAAGATGTAAAATTGCCTTATTTACACTTCTTCCCATTTTGAAGTTCTTTGTGAATGTTAAGGAAAAATTATTTCCCTCTGAGGGTGACAGAACACTGGAACAGGCTGTCCAGAGAGGTTGTGGAGTCTCCTTCTCTGGAGACATTCCAGACCAATATGGACACATTCCTGTGTGATTTAATCTAGGTGATCCTGCTCAGGCAGGGGGGTTGGACTAGATCTTTAAAGGTCCTTTCCAACTCCCATAGTTGGATGCCTTCACAATAGTAGTATGCCTTCACAGAACCACTTCTGTGGTTCTGTATTGTTCTTCTATGTGAAGAAGCTCAAATAATGGATTTCAGGTGTATAACTGATTTATGGGACAGGAAAATTTTCTTCATGCATTGACATCACAGCCAGTCTGCTAATAAGAGCATTTTTATCCAGGAACAACAATGACAGGCACGCACACACACACAATCAACCAGTTACCATTCACAGTATTTCCTCCTTCTCTTTAACTTATGTATTACCACACTGAATGGTTATTTTAATAAGTTTTGGCTTAGATATCCAGAGCAAATGAGAAGCAACTCTCACCTGTGGAGGAGGTACTGTTATTGGTGCAGGCATAGGAACGGGAATTGGAACAGGTAAAGCTTTAGGTATAGGTGACACTGGTTCATTATGTGTAGCTTCTGCGCCTCCATTTTGAGCTACTTCATTTTCAGACTTCTTGGGAATCCCCTTCCAATCTATATAAAGAAACCCAACCAAACATACTTGTATCAGCTCCGTAAAAGCACCCCCGTAGTGAAGTACTGCCATGTAAACTTACCATGCTTTGTGACATTTACAAGGATGACATTATTTATAATACCCAGATAATGAGAAGCAAAGAGCTAAGAAGCATTTAAACATATGCTTGAAATAAAAAATCCAAATTACTTTAAACACAATGCATCAAACAGTGAAGCACAACAAATAAATTTACTCCTTTCATTAGTCATTTAACAAATCTCTGCACTGACAGCAGTTATTCATGCCCAGGACTCTGAAACACATTATCTGTAACAAAAACAGCAAGGCTGCTTTGAGACAAGTTTTCAACAGTTTCATGTTATTGCTCTTGAGCAAGAAGGAAGCAGCTTTTCCACCAATATGGCAACTGGTTTTTTTTTTTGTTGTTGTTGTTTGCTTTGGGTTTTTTTTAGAAAAAAACCCAACATTTTCAAGTCCTGAGCAGGGAAAAGGAGAATACAACAACAGAGAATAGCAGCAAAAGAAGAGAAGCATCAAATACAGCATTAAACTCATTTCACAGAAGAAATGTGGCTCGTAATGTTTGTCAGAAATGCCTGGGAAAAAGGAGCTAAGCAGAGAAAAAGGATCAATGAAGAGGTATTTATGGGAAAGAGAAAAGCATTGAGAAGACTGGAACACATTGAGATTATGTCTACCATTTGTTAGACTTTTCCTTAAAATAAAAGTCAACTTATTTTTGTGTATTTATCATGAAGATATTACTAATTTAGAATAACCACCACCTAATTAGAGCAAATTGGTCAGAATGAGAAACATTTCAATAGTAACATTTCAATTACTACAGCATACCACACAGTGGTTAAAACCAACACAGTAGTCCAGAGCACCCATTTTAAATTAATACTTAATTGAAGTTGTCTTTATATTATTTTTTTAAATCACAGCAGCCAGCACACTAGTGACTCTATATTGTTTTAAAACCTGTAATTTACTTAAAACTGCTGATTATAACAGTATTAATACAGCCATACTTAGAAGCCAAATATTTTCACTGCTTACACACAAAATAACAAGAATTCTATCAGGTCCCTATAAATGCAAGACTTGCTAAAGGATCTGGAAATGTCCAAACGTGAAAACTATGGGCACTTCTTGTTACAAACTGTAAAGTGGCTGTTAGCTCAGCTGCTATATACAAGTACCCCACTGGCAGGCTCCTTTGATAGGTGTGCCTTGCACAAACCAGGGGTGGACAGGACACCCCAAGCTGGCTCTATGCTTGGCACGTACAACACATCTGCACTGCTCACTTCCATCCTGGAAAACACCATGGCAGCTGACAGGTCACCTGTGTTTTCAGCCCAGCCTTTCATAATCCACCTGCACAACTCCTGATGAGGAATTTATGCTCACAACTCCCTTATGCTCCTTAACTGATCACAATCACTCCCCTGATCTACAGGTTGCACATTCTGCACCCATTGGCAATTTCAAGGATTTCAGAACGCACCTCAGTCATGACAGTCAGACACATCAATTTCAGTACACTAGCACAAAGGACAATTTTTTAAAAAGCATAGCAATACTTTACCTGGACTGAGAGTTTCGTTGTCCAACATTCCTCCTTCACAGAAACTTTCCAGATCTTCAGGTTTCACTTTGTCCCATGGTATGTAAGTAACACCTAATTCTACATCCCAATACTGCTTGTAATCTGGCTTTATTCCTTTATTCAAAGCCCATGCAATCTTGGGGGAAAAAAACCAAACACATGCATTTAATGGATTTAATATTCAGTTCTTGATGCTAAAAAGTAAAAAGAATACTCTAATTGAAACAGCTAGAAAAATAGGTTAGTTACAAAACTCTGAAATAAGAAGGGTTTTTAAAGCAGACTAAGTTCTTATTTCTTGGCTTGACTCTTGTGCACCACTTGTAAAAACCTATAAAGGAAGTTTCTTCAAATGTTCCCTAGTCACTAAAATTAACTCTATTTCCCTTGAAAGAACAGTCTCATACTTGAACACCATGTTCTACAAAAGGAAGAACTTCACTAATTACCACTTTCTTCCTCCTTTGTTAGTACTCTTTGTAGGATTATAATATACAATTAAACTTGGTTATAAGACAAATAACCAACAAGAAAATCATGCTTACAGTCCACTGTAATGACTAGGACACCATTTTTGCTGGTTAAATAGCCAGTTACTGGCAGTTGTTGAAGTCCCATTACTGAACAGGAAGAATACTTATCAAGAAAAAAAAAATTGTCCATCAACAAAAATTTGCAGAATATCCTACCCAGATCATAAAAGTATAAAATACCCCAAATTCCAAAATATATGTAAAAGGATTACAGTAATTACAGTAACTTTAGATCAGCTTTGTATTTTCCAGTAAGTACCTTTATAGATTTCTGATTGACTTTGAAGTTTCCTCTGCTAAGTTTTTGTAGGGCACGGTAAGCATCTTGCCTGTGAACCATTACAATATAGGCACATCCTCTAGGTGGTATCATCTGTTGAAGTTTCAAGAAAAAAAAAGGTAAAAAAGGTTTTGAAAAAAAAAAAAAAAGGTTTTGCTATCATATGACCAAAGCAATGAACAACATACAAGTATCAATTTCAGAAAACTGGAACATTAGCAGCTGTTTCAAAAAGGCTACGAAGTATGAAAGCAAATGTTAGTTCAAGAGGCTAAGATAGTCGGTATCTTTTGGAAATAAAATTTTAAAGTGAATTAAAAATATCTTCTCACATGCAATGTTTTAAAACCCACTCTGTGAGAACATGGAGAATTGTTGTCTATTTATTCCTTTAAAACTGTTACACAGTGGTGTTCCTGTAAGTGCTGTGATCTGGCAATTAGTTACTTTGTTGAAAGAAACAAGACACTCTTAATATCCCACTTCATTCCATACACAAGCTTCCAGCTGCACCTCTACCTTCAGTTTCCTAACTGCAGTTCTGTAATAATCTTTATTATTTGCAATGCACAGGAGAAAAAAAAATGGGAATAGGAAGAAAATTAGTCACTTGTTTGTGTTTGTTTAAATGAAATTCTGTAGCTACAAAACCAGCTATCATATATATATACAAAAAAATTCAAATACAGCAAAGCATTAACAGTAATTCTCCATGTTTATGACTAAAATGACAGAAGAAAAACAAGCAAAAGAAACAAGAACACCAGCTGAGAGTCCACAATTTTATAATCAAATAAAATCGAGCAGACAAGGAACTCAGCAGCACAAGTATTTAACTCTGTACCCATCTCCTCAATAGCCCATTCTTATTCAATTCTCTCCAGAGAAAGCATGATTTTTATGAAAAATGGAATAATCTTCTCTATTACCCCCAAGAGCATTTTTAAATTACAAGAAGCTAAAGAAACTGCCTTGTCTTTCTACAAAGCGGCCAAATGAAATGAATTTACACGTTAGAACACACAGCCATATCGGAAATGAGAGCCCCTGACTCTCTTGAATGTACAGAAAATAAAGTTGTCTTCAAACAGTCTGAAAAGATTTCGTAACCAAGGATATCACAGTAATTTATGCTGCACCGTTTATACTTACATTTATTGATTCGATTGGGCCAAACTCCTCCAAAAGACTTCCAACATCCTGTTGAGTTGTCCGTTTGTCAAGCTGTCCTACCCAAAGCGTGGTACTACAAACTACAAATCAGAGGTAACACAGATTGTAACTACACATTTCACAAGGCAGAATTCAAAATAGTCACTTTAAAATAGTCAGTTACTCAAATGAAACATCCAGCTATTAAAATACATGTTTAATCTTTAGGAGTGTTTGACTCTCTTGCCTGCTGGGAGCTGCGTTAACAGTTACGCATGGCAAATACATGAGAATCACTGTTCGAAGGCACTCCCTGAACAGCTCTCTAGTTAACTAGTACTGAAGTGATTGCCAAGTTCTAATGATCATGAGCTCTGAAATCATCATAAAGGAAAAACATGCTCCATAAATATCCCAAATCATAGAGTTTCACAAGAAGACAACTCACTCTGCCTAGTATGAAATCCAAGTTACAGGCCATCATCACAAGTTATAGATGGTACTTACTGACAAGATAATTAAGCTTTTTATGGTGCCACAGCCACCACTCGCAAGATTTTCCTCCAGAATGTGGAGACAACCACAATGAGCAACCAAACCTTTAACCCCATTATCAACCTATTCATTACCTCTTATTTCTACAGTTAATCAAAAAATTACTGACACAAGCTTTTTCTTTCAGGAAAGAGGAAGCAACATGTTTATCTCACTTCATTCTTCAAGGGAATAAACGAGCAGATGAACCACATTCTCTGAAGAATACTATAGCAACATCCAATACTCATCTACGATTTCCCCACTAAATGATACCAAACTGCAATCCTAAAAAGGATTATGTGACAGGATCTGGGAGAGACGTAGGCAAAAGTGTATCTTGCACAACTGCCAGTAAGATTTTAACGAGCAGCTACCAAGTCTTTGCAGTCCTTTTAAACTAATGGCATTGTCACCCACAAGGTTTTGGATAGGTGATACCCTTTCAGTTTTATCCCTCTCATATAAAAAAAGAATGTTCTTATTTTAGTTGAGGACTCCAGAGAAGACTCCAGAGAGACTCCACAGTCCCCAGGAATATTTAGAACATAACTACTAGATTTTGTCAACAAACACAGGCAAATTAGGATTATTTCAGAAACGCAAAAATTAGCCTGGGTGTTTTCCAGGTCAAAGCTCCACTCCAGGTCTAAGACACACATGACACTGAATCATCAGAAAAACCATAACAATGTGCTCAACTTCTTGTTGCACAATGCACTTACCTTTTGTGTCTGCAAGGAATGAAAAGATAACCACAGTGTTTCAACTTTTTTCTTTCCTCATTTTAAAGCCAAGATATTTCTGACTTGAGGATATTCCAAAAATGCCAAATTGTCAATACTATGAGCGAAGGAAGTATAGGGCTCTGCAGTAAATTTAATTCTTACAGGCTTTACAACAGTTCAGAAAATAAATTACAGTGTAGTTCAATTTTATTCTGCCTGGACGAGTCTTGGAACCCATGTCAAATTGCATTAATTCCAAGGAAAAGGAACAAAAATTAAAAAACACCCAGAACCCAAACACACATAGGATTAAGAGTTTACTTCAGGGATGTTCTGAGCAGTTATCATATACTGAAGGCAAGTGGATTTACTAACATTTAAAAAAAAATAATCTAATGATATAAGAAGTGCACTTTTTTGATTTTTAAAGTTTTTCTAAAATACTGTTTATCTCCTGGTATTCTATTTTGCACAGGCATAGTATCTACTGTAATATCTCCAATACCATTAAAGCAAATCCCTTAAAGAAAATACTGTGCACAGCCAGTACAAAGCCATGTATGAACCAGAAAGATGGTACAGTAAGAATCTGCGACAAACAATAAAGAGAAATAATAAACTTACCACTAACAGTTTCTGACTTGATCTGAGGAAGACCTTTTGATCTGCGTTCTCTCTCCCTCTCACGTTCACGTCTCTCCTGTGACCGAGACTTAGGAGAGTGTCGGCGTCTATCCCTGGACCGAGATCGAGATCGACGATGACGTGACCTTCGAGATCGGGAGCCAGATCTTGAACGTCTCCTTTTAGGTGACCTAATTTAAACCAACAATCACATTATGTTCAATCATTCTGACCCAGATATTGGCAGAAAGGTAACTATTTCAAATATCTATTTCAATAATCAGTCAGGAGTTAGAGTGAATAAAAAATCCAAATAAATCCAAGTTCATCCACACACATTCAGAACTCAAATTTTTATAGTAGCTTATGAATGTGCTCCAACTGAAGTTGATTATTTTTCAATTTCTTATCTTCTATTAATTTTGTATTGAAGTTGACTACCAAGTTTATGTCCATGTTAACACAGAAAAAAAATTAATCTGCTTAAATAGGGAAATTTTTATTGCTTTTACAGAAGGATGGTTAAAAGAGAGATTAAAAATAAAATCTGTCAGTGAAATTGTATTTTACATTACATTTGACTTATAAACACCTCAAGGTCTGGAGTCTACAACTTCCAAGTACTAATTTGAAACCTTGTGAAGGAGAAGACTAGTAACCAAGTAAACATCTTTTCTTTAATACTGGAGCCAGATTTGTTAGGTCAGCCGGGACATGTGATAGACTGCCTCTGTGACAGGCAAAGACACAGAGTACACTAGATCACAGACTTTTTTGTAACTGTCTTTAGAGCACAAACATAATTAAACTCTCATATTACACTTCCCTAAAATTTACTCAGTATTAATGGGCACAGAAGATACACTCTACCAATAAAAGAACTGTACAGATACCAAATTTTACTTGGAAGGTAGATGACTTTCCGTGGGCTACGGGTCTTAGAGTCACTAATCTGTTTCTTGTTACTGCTACAGTGAAGTACACACAATTTAGCTGTATTTATACACAACCTTCCTCGGAGGTTGACTGACAGGATTACTTTTTTCCCACTCTTCCAAAAGGGGGATTCAAATAAAGCTCTTGACAGTTTTGAGTTTACCAAAGAAATTTCACTAGCATTGTCTTTATAGAGAATACTACACTGGTAATTAATCTGTAGATTAAATTGAAATGGACTTTCTTTTTCGAAAGTATCTTTTGGCATTTAGTCATGGAATCCAATTTTTACAGCACAACCTCAAAGAAAGTACATGGACGGGATACCCAAGAAACCAATGAGAAATACAGGTACAGCACTTTGGTACTGAAAGGCACTGACAACAAGCTCTACCAATAAATCAAGGAGTTAATTCACCTCTCAGCTCTTCACTGTCATCTAAGTTAGAAGTTATCAACTCCACAGTAGGTGTGGCAGCACAGCACCAGATGCTCTGACATCCAGAAAGCAGCCTAACTTTCCTCATTACTCATACAGAAGCAGTAAAGTGTTTTCAAGTCTTTGGACATGATACAAGTAACTTCTGTATGTTAAAATCCACTACTTGATATAATAAATACTCACACTGGAAGAACTTGTGTTAATTTACCTTGATGCAGATCTAGATCTTGACTTTCTGTTGTCAGAAACGTGCCGTTTTCCCTCTTGAATAGGTTGCTGTTCCACTTCCATATCCTACAATATTAAGGTGATTGATTTTACAAGTGAGTACCGCAAATGTTTTATTGTATTTTATGCCTGGACTAAATTACATAACACAGTACTAAAATTGTATGGAACAGTCACATATGTGGAATTAAAACGAAATACAACTCTCCTCAGAAGCTTCACCACTACTCTGCAGTCACTAATAAGGACTTAAATGGTATTTAAGTGGTGGTATTAAATTAATACAATCACTGCAAAAGCATGGTAAAAATCATTTACAGAACGTTCTCATTTTTCCACTTGCTAGGTACTATTCTCCAAGATTTTATTCAATTTCAGCACAGCATACACCTCCACAGAGCACGATCATATTCCTTAGTCAGTGAATCTTTCTCTGGCACCAAAAATCACAGACTAAGGAGTATCTATTAAAGACCTTTTCTTCATGATGTAATAGGAAATTACTTTAAAGCCACATATATAAGTAAATAACAACACAATTAAATTTGAAGTGTGAAGCAGTAAGACATCAAAACAATACATAAAATGCAAGAACCTATTCCAAACAAAATACCCACTGGAAAGTTCAACACAGCTTTTTCTTCCTACCATGAATTCTTTACAGGTCACTACTCTAGAAGATATTGTGTCCTGCCTAAACTTTTAGTCTTCCCTTGCAGGGAACATCACAGAATCACAGAACATTAGGAGCCGGAAGGGACCCCGAAAGATCATCCAGTCCAACCCCCCCGCCAGAGCAGGATCACCCCCAGATTAGGTCACACAGCAAGATGTCCAGGTGAGCTTAGAATGTCTCCAGAGAGGGAGACTCCACAACCTCTCTGGGAGGCCTGTTCCAGTGCTCCGTCACCCTCACAGGGAAAAGATTTTTCCTTACATTCAGATGGAACTTCCTGTGCTCCAGCTTGGACCTACTGTCCCTTGTCCTACCCCTGACCAAACAAGCAATCTCTCCGAATACACTGATTCAAAAGAATTCAAGAGTAAAAACTTAATTACAATGATACTATTTATATTTTTCCCTTTATTGCAAGTGGATAGCAAGAACTTCTTTCCAGAATCTGTGATATCACAAGAGAACACAAAGACAGCTCAGTACCACCTCTATTTCTCATTTTAGGATTTCCTTTCCTCAGAACAAGAGGGGCAAATATATTCAACCTTTTTTTAATAGAGTCTCATAAATAGAATTGCTCTTTGATTTCTTAATATCAGCCAGTTACCAAATCAACTGTATCCTCTATTTTTTCAGCAACAAGAGAGAAGTGCTTACACACACCTGGATTTTTAAAAACTTTTACAGACTTCCACGTCCATTTCCACCATACAGACAATCTACCAGGCCCTTAAAAATTAACTTTTCAATATAGTTTCACTCAGAATGACATAGCGTTGTTAGAAACCCATGGAAAGTAAAAAATCATGAAACATGATGGGAAGAGGAAAGGGAGGATGAGGAAGTAAGTAGTGGAAGAAGAAAATACCATCCAAAGTCCTTCATAAAAGTAGGCATTACCCGCACATACGCTGGCTTTGCTAGACTTCTGAAATAACCAACTTATGTAGCACTGCAGCCAGACAAGTTTCTCTCAGGTGAGCTACTGCCACAGACATCTCTGTCCACAGTTATCATGGAATTTCCTCTCCTGAACAAACTATGCACATTTAAGACACGTATTACAGTGTTTAAGTTAAGTTTGGTTACAGCAATGGGTCCTCACCTGCTGATGTGGTTTTTGCATGTGTGATTCACTCTGTACAGGGAAAGGAGACTGAAAAGTTTGCTGCACAGGTGCTGTTGGTGGAATCACAGGCTGAGCCATGGGTGGAAACTGTGGGGTAGGCAGGAGACCAAAACCTGGCATTTGCCCATTAGGAGGGAGCGGAACCTTCGGTGAAGAAACAAACCATGAAAAATTCCAGTTATGGGGGAAAAAAAAATAAATTACATTTTGCTTTCCCAGTTTGCTGAAGTAAAACTGTATCTCTACTCCAAAGTCACAATAAAAGACCAGATGCCCAACAAATACCAAGTAGGATCAAGTACTCAGGTATATAAAATAAGTATCTTGTTCTTCAAAGCTTGGCTAGAATAGAGAACAAAAATATGTTCCTTGAGAATGTTGGAGGGCTAAGTCACGTACACCCTCCACTAATAGGAAGGCCACTTTCTTACTTCTGCATCTAAGAAAACAAAAGATAGAAACCATAACCTGACAGAGGGACAAAAGAAAACCCTAACATTACCTGGTGACGCATTGGATCCTGTTGCATTCCCATCATTCGCTGCTGGAAAGGATCCATATTTGGGAGTTGAGGAAATACCGGCTGTTGAATACCTTCTCCGGGAAACCCACTAAAAGCAGTAATATTTTGGTAAGTCAGTAGATTTACACTTTTTTTTTCCTGTTACATATTTATATGTGCATTAACATTCTTGCTTCAAATTTAGACAGGAAAATTATCCCATTTCTCTCTAAAAAGTGAAAAGAAAAAAAAGGAGTGACTTATCTTTTCTCCACTGTACGAGTAGTCCTTTAAAATGAATAGAAATGCTACATAAAGGTTTAAGCCTCTTTTCCCCCTGTACTTACACAATCTTGCTTAAGATCTCAGACTACTGAAATTTTTTTGCAAAGGCTGTCTGTCTCAGGCTAACTTTCTTCCTTTCCTGCTCTTCTTTCGGGAACTAAAGTAGTAAGCCTTTCCCTCAAGGAAAATAAATTGGCCATACTTTGGCTAGGAAAAAAACACCCTTTTAGTTCAGGAGGAATTTAGGGCAGAGTATATCATACAATGATTACAGTAATGCCATTCACTTCCTGATTCAACACACAGAATGGACAGTGCTCGGGGAATTAAGGTCTGTGCAGTTAATAGGGCTCGTTTACAGGATGCAGTTTCTGTAAGAAACTGAACAGAAACTCAGGAAGATAAAGAAATTTCATGGTGATGTGAAATGGAACTTTGTAGTATTTTGAAACACGGGTACCATACAATTCTTACATGACTCTGGACGGATCAGTTTTTCAAACAGGATATTAGTGATTTTGTGTGCCCCAAATGAGACTACTGGAATTCAATCTTCAGAGGCATCTCACACAACTACAGGGTAATAAGAACATAGGCTTTGAAGTGCTACAAACAGAACATAAATGTGCTCAATAGCCTAGTCCAATGCAGATACAAGCAGTGCTTATGCTCAACCTACTTCATCTTTCTGTACTCCAGACTTCCATCTGTATTATCGGCAATATACTACCAATTTACTTAAAAGGCGTGGTAATTAACTAATACTTGTGGAGCGTTACAGTGCTCAAGGTGACAAACAGAGTAAGAAAGCTAACGACAAAGTTAGTGATTCTGGTTTTCAGAGCAGGGTTTGGATGGCATATACAGAAATAAGACATGGGGCCACATACTGAAGCAGGGAAGAAAGAAATATTGACTAACCCAGGTATAGAGCACCATCCAGCCTGTGCAATGAATGAGAGAGAGGTCCTGTGGAAAAAACTAGTATGTGATCATGTAATTTAAGACTTTATCATAATGCATATCAAAAGGGGAAACAGAAGCCAGAGTTAGTTTGTGCAGGGTATTTAACATTTGAGAATGTAAAGCTGCAAAGCCAATTTTAGTTTTTTTAATAGTCAAAACTACCACTACTGTTAAAATATCTTTTCTCCAGCCACCACAGCGATCCAGCTAATCACTGACAATGCCCTGAGACACTTGCTTGTGCAGTAAAAAACGTGGAATTCATCCTGAAAACAAAACTGAACTGCTCACTATGAAATGCATTCCTCAACTAGTGATGCAACGTGACAAACCTACACCAGATCATCAAATTAAAAAGACCAAAAAAAAGACCCCCACCAGACGCCATTAACAACACTTTAACTTTGGGCTGTAGCAGTTACGCGCTGAAGTAACTTGTAATTTTAATCAGCTATCTAACCTAAAGATTTTTTTAGGATAAAAGCTTGTTAATTTTATTATGACACAAAACTTACAAAGCTGGCTGAGAAACTGAAGGAGAAGGAGCTGACTCTTCTTTCTTTGAATCTTCCACTGCTTCTGGTTCATCGTCATAGTCAAACCGATCTAGCAGCTTCTGAAAGAAATCACATCGAGCCAACTGTTAATTCTGTATCCTTATTATGGAAACCTGACTATATATCTAACAGCTCTGGAATTAAAGACAAGGTTAGAAACAGGAAAAAAAAATATATTCTAACACAGAATCAGAAACTGTACAAATCTAGTTTTATTCCGCTTCAGAAAACGCTATGCCTATACAAACAGGACACTGATCTTCAAATAAAGATAAGAAACAAATTTTTTTCTCCTAACAAGTGGAAGACATCAAGTCTGAACTAAAAGCCTTAAACACAAAGAGCAACTGAAGACTTACTTTGTCAAATGATGTTTTCTGCTCTGGTGGTTGGAAAGTAGTTTTTTGTTCTGGTGGTTGTGCTGCTGTAGTTTTCAACTGAGCAGTAATAGCTTGAACCTGAGCCATCACAGTGTTATCTATGACCGGTGACTGCGGTTTTTGAGGCTGTTGAAAAGTCTGAAGAATTTGCTGAAGCTACAGAAACATATACAGCATTGAGCATATATTCTTATATAAAGACACAGTATTGCAAGCATTGTAGGATATAAATTTTACAACACAGGATGAAAACCACCAACAGCCTGACTAAACTACAGAGAACTTTCAGCAAGACCAGAAGTCACTTTATAAACACTTCAGTGGAAAACTCAGCAGATCTAAAAGTTTTAGTACTCAAACATTTGCAGTGTTGAAAGGTGTAAGCAGATCAAACATAAAACTCAACGTTTTCTTTGATACATTCTGCCTGTTCATGCAACTGCATCAGTTCAGAACTAATTATTTAGGAATACATAACTGAATTCTCCTCAAATACAATGATTACTGCATAGAAGGGTCACACTCAGATTCAGATACTCACATGTTTCCACTAAAGACCTCAGGGAAGTCTTTCTGTTCCACTTCAAAACAAGACTATTACTTCCATCACACTTCCCCTCTCATTTAAATTTAAAAACAAAGTTAGAAGGGAACCAACTAAAACAGATTACCTGTTGTCCTTGTGTTGTTTGAAACAACTGAGCTACAGCTGCAAAGGCATCAGAACTTGGCAACTGTGGCACAGTAGGTACTGAGTTAGCAGTAACTTGAGGGGGCTCCGAAGGAACTTTAGCTGGAGGGGGCGGCGAACCTGAGTTTCACAGGAATTGAGAAAGCTCTGTTACTCCAAAACCCTTACTTACTCTTCTTCTACCTCCTAGTGCCCATCTACAGCACTCTTAATACAAGAAGTCCTATCTAGACTACCCCAACCACATATTCTGCTCATTCTGCATTTAACTGCTCCATTCACTGCTCTCATCTGCACACTATATATACTAAGAAAGAAAGAAAAATGGCCTATCTGAAAGCCAGTCCAGCAGATACTATAGATCACAACTCAAATGTTTATAATTGTACAAACTGAGAAAATTCAAGAGGAAAAAATATTACTCAGTGTTAAGCAATGCATTTCAATACACTTTAAAATGTCAGTTCTGGTTACATAGTTCTGAACTCATTCTTTTGGATGAATTTTTCAAATCAATCATCTAATTGTTCATTTTAAGAGCAATTGAGTTTCTCTTAATATTTTTCTATTTTCTAGCAGGAAACAAGCAATTCTTTCTTTGATGAGGTTTATTCACATGCCACTTTTGCACAGGCAAAAGCCAAACCCACGTTTCATAGATAAAAGCTCCCACCACAAAAATAATTTTCACTAATTCTTCCCAGAAAAGATTCCTGCTTCCACTGAGCTTTACTAAAACTAAAATCACATCTTAAAGACATACTATGAACTTTGTCATGCAGCTTCCCCATTCTCTTTGCATTAGAATACAAAGCTGTTTGGGTTTTTTTAAACAAACATTTTGCCAGTAAAAAGCAGAATAGCATTAATATCATCAATTGCTACACATAAGCAACACCCAAGCTCTGATGCTACAACAATCCCTCCCCCTGCCCTGCTAAGCTTATAAAACTTGCCAATAGGATATGCTTTCCTGAACACTGCTGGAGTGTTCACAGTGTCATTTCACTTAGGCTACTGTGCATCACTATTCTGTTGTCTGTCACCACGCCTCGCTCAATCCATTACATTTTTTGCTGGTCCTACTCCCAACACGCGAGTGCAATAAATGAGGAAGTTACCAAAGCAGTCTGAAATACAGAGTACAAACTCAAAGAGAAGCCCTCCAGAGAAACAAAGGCTTCTGGTATGCATATTCTTACCCACAACTCTGTATCTTCGCTACCAGCTTTTTATTTGGCATAAAATAGACCAGTGAAAATACTGTGGGCAGGCCATCATTGCTCTACTCTTTAAGTCAGTGGTTTTCAACAAGCAAAAGTCTACTACTAAGCATAAATTTAATCTAACATGTTTTAGGGCTACATACTGAAAAAGACTGAGAGCTGTTGCTTTCAGATACTAAGTTGATTCAAAGAAAGATGAAGCTCTTAACGTACAAGATCATACTTTACAGTCCAGATTCTAACATTAAGAAAAATTACATCAGAATTATAAAATTGAGAAACCACAGAACAGTATTTCAGATAAAAAGAAAAAAAATGGAGATTTTTTTTTTCTTTTCAAGAGGGAATACTGGAGTAATCTATAAGTAAAGTGGGCACAAACGTATGCATATGTACATGCACACAATATACATTTCAGGTATTTTCCAAATAAATGTTCCCATTCTGATAACTTCTGAAGTACAGTATCAGCATTTATGAGTTCAGCTGCTCCACATAACTGTGACAACAAAGTTAATTAATATGCTACCATTGAAACTAATACAGGCACTTTAATGTGAAAGCAAACAAACTACTACCACTCAACCTTTTAAAAGGAGTTACAACGTCACTCATACCTTCAGTATTAGTAGAATTTTCTGTCATTGGTGCTGTGGCACTAGTTCCTGCTGCCATATCCAGAAGGGGTTGAATTATTTCTATTTTAAATACTCCATTTTTCTGCCAAAGGTTTAGGACACGGACTATTTTACTCTGTTGAAACAAAGGAAGCATCAGCACTAAATACAGCTTTCCTAATTCACAAACTCCAAATCTATCTCCAGTCCATCAAGACAGGTTTGACCAGTACAGGAGTTCAACACAATTAGGCATACCTATGTAATAACTCCCTTGGTCATACTGGTCACAAGGCAAAACTAAAAAGAGCCACCTTATTTTATTATCCAATTTAATAAAAAACAATTTGTGCCACCATTTCTACACAGATAGTCATAAAGGGGTGAAACAAACAACAAATGCAGTAACACAGGCAGTGAAAATGAAGATGAGCTAGAAAACCCTAATGAAAAGAGGGGCAGTTAAGACCATAAAACACTAGCACAAAGCCTCAGATAGCAGATTATTTGCTTGATTTTTTCCCAACTAACCAAACCAATTCTGTTTACACCAGAAAACTCATCTCCATTATTATTAAAAAAAAAAAAAAATCAGGAAAGCAAGTGGAAAACATTCTAACTGACAACTGCAGAAAGACTGAATTAGAACCTCTGATTGTCAGCTGTTATTTTAAGCTTGTTTCTTTTTGTTTAACATTAAGAACAATGAAGCTTTCAGGAACAAGCTGGAAATCAGTCTTTCTTTCTTCATCCCAGTATTAATAATATCTAACCAGAGGTGCTGCTTCAGTTGTAACACACAAGCAGGTAAAAGTCAGAATACAGGTTATAGTTACATGCCTATTCTTTTTGTATACTTAGTCATCTGACTTGCACACATACACATTTTAAGTACTTTTCCCTTCTACTGCAGCTAAGAATGAATCAACGTTGTTCCAACAAGAAGGAACAGAAAAGTGCTTTTCTGTGACTCAGTTATATACACCAGTACAAATCCCCCCATACTTTCATAAGCTAAGTGATGAAAGAACTTCACAACACACTTTTTATAGTAGGATCAATTAGAAAGAAACCTAATATGGCTATTTTGAAGTAAGGCTTCAGTCTCAAAACCAGTTAACTTTAAAACAGAAGTACGTCTTGGCTTTGGGTATTCCATCTCTCCAGAAGACTTGAAAATAATATGAAAGCCAAAAGAATAAATAAACTCAGTACACTTGTTTTCAGTCATAGATTAATCTTACAGAAAAGCTGTTAAAAAAAAATGTAGTATTTTCTTTGGATATCAACCACAGTTGCCATGTAACTGCAGATCAGGTGTTTGTTTATGACTGGAAATTCCTTAAAACAAGCATGTAATAAATAGTGTTATTCCCCTACTGGAAAGCATCTTGCTTATTTTAGCAGTGAGGTATCAAATAGTTCCAACAAAGGATATGGATAGTCTAATTCATTTAGATGAACAAAACAGTAACCACAGACAGAACGAAGAAGGGACTGCTCTATTTCACCAGGGTATTAACCCCAAAGTTCCAGGATGTGAGATTCAAAGACTAATGGTATAAATATTCACTATTAGAAAACTACAGAGCATATTAACCTTTCAAAATCTTAGTCAGAATGAAAACTCAGGAAAAAAGAAAAAGAAAAAAAAAAGATTTTGCTCTTACAGTACTACATTTAAGAAAGAGCAAGTAGGTGCTAACTTGTTCACTGTTGAAGTGTCTACACAGGCAAACCAAAGCTGATGAAGTTAGCAACACAAATATTTTAACTAGAACTTGAACTATCACCTCCAGTAACTTTTCTTAGCATGTTTTAGCATTTCATATAACATTCACTATCATGGACATACAGCATCATGGAATTAAGCTTTCACGTATGTGGAAACACCAAGGTAGCACTGCTAACAACTCATAACAACATGTGAGAAATTATAGATGTACCTTGTCTTCAGATGGACAGAGATACAAATACTGGAATGTGGCTGTAATATTTTTAGAGAATCTTGGCCCAAAAACATCTTTGTCTGTTCCAAACTGGTGGCGAGACTGACGAACAATGGAGTCAATAACGTACAATCCAGGGACTTTATATTCTGGTTTACACTGAAAACAAATAATTTTCTATTATGTAGTGGTACTAACAACGTAACATGCATTCACCAAAATCTGCACTTGGTAGAAAAAAAAAATTATTTTAATTTGGTTTATGTAGAATTTTCCTAGTGCTTCAATTTCGGGTTTGTTTTCTTTTTAGAAATAAAAAAGGAGAAGAACTTTCACATTTAGGACAATATGTTCAAAGCAGCCTTCTCAATTGCTGCTTTTGAAGTACCTTTAGCATGACGACATGTGACTGACCCAGCACGTCTATTACATTACAGTACAGTCTATCACAACTCTGCTAGCACTCTTACCTCGCACTCAATGTGCTAAACTAATTCCACCAACTCTGTTCTCCCAAATTTAATGCAAAATCCTTCTCTGTGGAGGTCTCTGAATAAAAAAAGTTTCTCCCATTCACTGAGAGATGCTTATTTTAAGTAATGTTAGCTTGGTTTTAGTATTACATTCTAGCCTGTTGTTCTGCATACCCAGGCCAGCATGAAAATTGTGTTTTCTGAAAATATGTATTATCTTTGCCACTGAAAATTAATTTAAAATTCAGCAGGTTTCCTCCACAGATGCTGGGTAGAGAAGAAAAGGGGAATTTCACTTTGTTTTTTATCCTCCCCTCATTAAGGTACTACAGAAGGCTAAAATTATGATATTCTGCAGATACCAAAATGTACAAAAAACCTATCAAAACAATTTCTTCCCTCAGTATGAGTAACAGAAGCCTTTTTAATAATTTAGTAGCATTATTAATAATATGTAGTAACAGATGCAGACTACTTTTTTATCAGCAGATTTTTTTTTACCTTTTTTATAAACTTCTCTACAATCTGGACAACATGCTTGTAGAGCTGGAAAATAAATACATGAATTAATTTATCATCTACTGCACAGCCGCACATAATTTTAAAAATACTTCAACTGCTTACTAACACTTAGGAAAGACTACACAATATCATAGTTACATTCCAAAAAGAAGTGTAGTATCAAATGAAGTAAACCAAACACAGAGAAAAAGATTTCATGGGTGGAACAGACAGAAACAAGCTTTCCTTTCTGTCAAAAGTGTATCAATCCTAGAGAGTGTAGCATTAAAAAGCAATGATTAAAAAAAACAACCCAAGTTGGCATTATGCTGCAAGTGTAAATCAAGGGATGATACTGACCACCCACTTATGTCTAGATAAGATTCTTAACACCAACTAGAATAAAAGATCCATTAAACTAAGGCTGGGAAATCCAGACATGCATTTACTTAAAATAATAAAACAATGTTACTGTTACAGTTTCATGTTTGTTCCATTGTACTTTACCTTAATAGCTTTAATGGCAGCTTTTGTGATGAGAATCATTTTTGCTCGGGAAATAGGAGGTTTCATCTCCATCAGTGAAAAGAGCTAAACAGAGAAAATAAATATTTGAAATGTATCCCGAAATTTAAGTACTTAACAAAAAGACAACACTTCAGATGATTGATTACTGACATTCCATACCATGTACCTCTAGAATGCTGGGTGGCCCCTGAAACAAAGAGATGAACAGGCGAATCTTCCTAGGCAATACTCAATGCCACCTTCCCTGTGAACTAACCCATATTCACTGGTTTACCAGATTTTGATAAGGCTGCTGTCCAAGTTCCATTTGTGTCTAAAAATTAGTGGCTGCTAACTTATGGTACATGCACTGCCAACTTAGAGCATGGGAACATGCTACTTTACAAAGCCAATAGAAACCAGATTTAACTGCAGCTTGATTTAAATTAAGCTTGAGCATCTGCTTACCAAACAGAAGCATTAGGACAGTCCCACAGATAGTTAGACTGACATAATTTAAAAATAACATCCATAGAGTATGACAACTTCTATCCTTGAAGGCAACCAAATCAACGCTAAACTTTCAAATTATCCTGCTTTATACAAGCACTGCCAATGTCTTTAATGAGGAGGTTTACCATTTCATTTGCTGACCATACTAAATTATTATTAAAATTAATTGTGTCAACTGTTTTGGGTAATCCTCTGCACTATTCCCCATACTAGTATCAGCCACTTGAAAAGTTAATTCCTCCAGGACAAAGTTGTCAGAAGTAACTAGCCTTTATAAATGACAGTTTAGGGCAATTTACAGAGTAATTCTGACCTCGTTTCTACAATCATAGCCCAGGCACACTATTTCAAAGAGTTTTAATCATATCAGAAGTTAAGAAGAGTGCTATTCTGTTAAGACCATTAAGCACAAAAAGGGATTCTGCACTGCTAGATTTAAATACTCTTCCCTTTCCTTTTTTTATTGTTTGAATTCACAGACAGCACATCCTATATTCAAAACACACGATACCTGTAGGATGTTCAGCTCTTCAAATCTTTAAGTGTGACTCTATGAAAAAAACCTCAAACTTCATTTTCAAAGAGCAGCATCGCGACTTACGTGTCACGCCTGAGGAAATTCATTACAAAATACTTTGAAAAAGCCATGAACCTAAGCATTCATAGAAGACACCGCTCTGTCCTCCGGCCTTAACCATGATGCTCAAAACAAGTACTGCCTTCACATTCAGAAAGGGAGAAACTGAAACTTGCACAGTGAACAAAGTGAGCTGATGAATACTGGTGAAGGGCTGAAACCAGAAAGCCAGGGGAGAGAGGCTCATTTTCCTCAGGAGCGCAGCACCACCTGAACAGCACAACACTCCTGTCCCGCTTCCCATAGTGCATTTTAAGAGAACAGGGAAACAAGGGATTTGGGGAGGTTTGTCTTTAAACAACAGTCCTGCGGCCTGGCACTGACAAGCATGCATGCACACATACCAAAAGGACCCAAATTCAATGCACACTTCGCTACTCTCCAGACCACGCTGCCTATTCTGATTTACAGAGAATTCTCTATACTCCATAAGCTACAGTTGTAATTTCACAGTGGAATTACCCAGATGAGAAAACTATACCATATGCTACACTGTTTTATGGAGTACCACGCACACTTTTGTTCATTACACCTGAAAGTGTAATTCACATTGGCTTGTCAGACCCATTCTCTCTTCTCCAATCCTCCCTCCCACCTTTCCCACAGAAAGAGAAGCAAGGACATACGAGTAGTAATTTTTAATTCCTGCTTCCCTTTCAGAGCTCATGGTTAAGTGTTCTGTTTCATTAAATATTATTTTCTATTCTTCCCATAAACTTAATTTGTGGCCCTTTAAAAGGTAGAATCCTTGTATTGTCATGATTTGTTTAGTGCAAAAAACCATGGAGACCTTAAATATTTCGTACACAGACATAATTTTTACCTTGAAAATTTCCACAGAAACCATAGAAAAAAATGGTTTTGCATTACATAATTCAATCCTCTTCTTCACAATAAAGGAAAAAAAGAATACAGCCTTTGAATACTAGCCAAAAATGTCATCAATTATTTAACACAAAGCAAAATAAAAGTATCTTCACTTAACAGTGTAAAGTAAGACGTCATTTAAAAATATATCTCTTATTTTTCTATTACAGTTCAAAGATAGTTGTGAAGTGACCAATTTACACATATTTATCCACTGTCTTGGTTAAGGAAAAAACAATGCAAAAGATGAAAAATGTGGTCAAGTATTTAAAAGAAAGTAAAGTGATAACAAGGCTTTTGACAATACAAAACGAAAGCCTTACACCAATAAAATACAAGGAGGAGGCATGAAGCTATTTACTTTCTTAATTGTATTCCTTTTTCCAGGAGACTTGAAAGAAGGAAAAGTTGTCTTTTGAGACAGTAGTATCCTTTCCAACCCTTTCCAACATCAAGTCAAGACCAGGACTTTTCATTACCAGTCTCCAGAAAAGGCAGGTTCTTGTGCCAGAGTATTTGATTTTTAATGCCATTCAAGCTGTAAGACTTACTTCAGCTAACATCCCAGCTTGCTGAGAAATCAATGTAGACAAATAAAAACTGTCATATAAAAGACTGGAGGAGAGAGGTGTCTGTGAGTTGACCTGGTGCTTTTTTTTTTTGGGGGGTGGGGGCGTTTTAATTTTAATTTTGAATCCTATTTATTCAAAGTGCAAAGACTCTCAATCACAAAGTCAGTGCTATTATTAAAACTCAAGAGAATTTTTTTTTTTTTAAGAGGTAATGAAAGACAAAAAATTCAAAAAGCCAACATCCACGAACTGACCACCACAAGACTTAGAAAATGAGATGGAGGAGGAAAAAAGGAGACAACATTAAGACATATCCTTTCTTTTATGCACCAAGACGCAAAAGGAGCAAGTCCTGTAGAACAATAAGAAAGAAGCCAATGTGAAAGCAGTACTTCAGCGTTTGCATTTCAGGAACACAAGAGATAATCAGGAAACTTGGAGTCTCAAAAGGTATCCCAGCAATGACCAATTTCGGGTGGGAGGGGGAATCCATGGTAAAAGAAACTGCCAGAGGGCAGGAAAAAGGGAAATCAACTAGATGAATATGGTAGCTTAGAGAAGCCAATTAATTAAGAGGCTGAAACTTAGACTACTAAGGCAGGAAGAAACAAGCTTTGGAAGAACAGGATTGAGCAGATCACTGCAAATTGTTCCTGTGCTGTTACAGCAATCTGGACAACCACAACACCACCACAGTAAAAGCAATGAGGTCAGTACATACATATTTCCAGCTCAGGATTAACTAGAGCTGAAACACACGTTAAACTGAGATGTAAACACTTTTATAAATAGATGTATATATATGCAGATATATATGTGCGTGTGTGTATACATGTGTGCATTCTGCCTTTCTTTCACACACCGCCCCATCACTACCTCTTGGAATAGCATATGAAAACTTTGTTGCCTTTTAAATTTTTCACAATATTTTAGAATACCAAATGACTACTTTAAAGCTGATTTTTATTTCATTTTCAACCGTAGTTACACATGTCAAAACCACGTTTTAATGACAGGTAGATCTAAAATGTAAAAACCTTGCTGTTCTTCACAGATTTTCACTGTTAGAAGTTGAAGCTGCTCAGTAAGACAACCATGTACTTTACATTTGCATATGTTCAATTAGACTTGGACCTTCTTTCATACACGCATCTCAAACCAATATATGATAATAAACCCCCTTATTTTCAGAGGGCTGGCCTTCCACTAACACATGTAATTCCTCAAAAAGCACCACAATCAGGTCAATAAACAACATAAACACAAAACCTTACACTTTACTGAAAAAAAATTAAATGTGATGCATGTAACAATGGCAAAGATAATTTGCAGATGAAAAAATGTTTCCAGTGTACTGCTTTACAACAAGGGTCTGTCCCTGGAATTCTCTGGTCTGTAAAGCTTGACCTGCTAGACATTACTTGCTGCTTTTTACCAACCATGTTTGGAGAAAAAATAATGCCAGCTCCTAGCTGTGCAGTACCCTACCTTCCTTTCCCATATAGTGACATTCCTGTCTAAAGAAAAAAACATGAATTGAACTCTGCCTCTATTTCTACTGCCCAGCGCACCAGGCTATCATGTTCCCTCAGATGCAGAGGTAGCACAGTATGAGAGAGCACAACAGAACAGAAACTGAGCAAAGGTTTTATTTTTATGCCAGAACTATTTAATCCAAAGACTATGCAAGGCTTTAGCCAGTTTTGTTAATTTTTATAAGAATTGTCTCCTGCTGTGTGGATTCTTTCATACACAAGGAAAAAACAATGTAGAAAAACCTGCAGAAAAGCTTAGCCACAAAATGTTATCAAAGTCATTAAGGCAAAGGCCAGAAGAAAACCTTTCCTATTTCAGTTACAGCAGTCTCACCTGTTGAAAACTGTAGCATGAAAAAAACACACCTGTGTCTTATACAATGTAATTTAGGATACTATTTCAATTTAAGATTTTCCCAATATTTCTGGCACCTCCCTCCCCATATTTGAGTCTACACTGAAACTGTGCACTTTTAAAAGTGCCATGTTTTTGTAAGGGATAATTTCTTTGCTGCTCCGTATCAACTCATGTACTACAAAAAAGTGGAGGTGTTAGCCTACTAAATTCAAGCCACAATACAATATTGATTCAAGCTTATTTCCCTTTCACAACAGTACAGAAGTACAAGATAAAATATCTATAAAGCATGGAACTCAAAGGCAGAAAAATCACCTGCACGTTTTCAGACTAATAAATGCAATTAAATAAAAAGATGAGCCTCTCATTAAGCCACAGCAGATAGTAAGAGGGAGAGTAACCATACTGCCTACTATTTAAAGAGCAAACCAGTTACCATCCCTAAATTAAAATTCAATGTAAAGTACAGAAATACTATAGAAAACACACGGCAGGAGCGAACTAGGGGAATGTTCCAAATCAAACTGTAGAACCTGCACCAGTTCATCAGCCCTGGGTGAGGAGTACTAGTAGGGGTGGGTCACAGGAGCAAGTATACAATGATGGCTTGCAGTTTTCAGCCTTTCAAGCTGCAAATTATTTATTCCTGCCATTCTACAACTAATGCCTCTTGAGGGTCTGTTTTACAGCGAAACCCGAGCCCAGAGAACCACTATTTCCAAACTTACGGACAGCCTTATCTTAAAATCCTAAAAAGACAGGATATCTGTGCATAGCCCGTCTTCAGAACAAGAGCAAGCTGCAAGCTGCAATGTAGGAATACTATCAGCTTCGCTTCATTACTGAATTCATAACAACAAAAGCAAAACCAGTGATGTGTGCATGCCAGCAGAAAAGGAACTGGGATGCCAAGGAAAAACAGAAGACACATGGTCAGGAAAAAAAAAAAAAAAAGGCAGCTCATACACATTCTAGACTTGAAACTACTACAAGTGAGACAGTGTCATCCAGTAAGACTTAATCAGCTGGCACAGGAGAAAAAAAAAACAACAAACAAGTGGGTTTATATAGTTTGGGGTGTCTTGAGCTTGTTGTATGACCTTAAGTCTATTTCTCTGGTTTACATATGAGATAAAAGGTATTTTTACCTTCCTACTGTGTTAACACTTGAACTGACTTCCCTGGCTTTTCTCACTTGCTGAAAGTTCTTCACAATAAAAAAGATCCCCCTATTTACAAATGAAGAAGCATGGCTCTGCTTTATATACTCACTAAACAAAACCCACAGAAGAGAAGCCCAAATGTAAGGATGATCTACAGAAAGAAGCACAGCGTTTAGTGGATATTGAGCATTCAGGTCATTGTAAACAACACTGATTCAATCTTCCCTTTTCCAATTTTCATAGACTAGCACACCCTCAAACGATTTCATCATGTCTTATGTGTCCCAGAACTTGTCTCTAAGTGGGCTCCATACACAGATATGACACAGTACATCAGTACTCTGCACAGTCAATCATTATTTTTATTTACGCATTTGGAAACCACCTGATACAGCCAAACTACAAGTCACTTATAGATGTGTAACTGTAGTTACCTGCTAGAGAAGCCTACAGCAAAAAAATTTACAGAAGATGCAACTAACAAGCACGGACAGCACACTACTTTCTTAACAACACACCATTGAATGACCAGATCTTTAAAAGGTCTTATGTTTTAAAAAATACCTACAGGTTAAAAAAAAAAATTAATTAAAAATTCTGTTAGTCACATAGATTTTCCTTCCCCTTTAAAAGTCATTTCCTTTCCTCTTCAGGTCCCCATCCTTCCTTGAGCTATTAAGAAAAGGAGAAAGATAATCATGTCTACTGAACTTCTGCTGCTATGCTGTGTTTCACAGGATCAACCTAAGTTTTAAATCCTTGACTGTCGGCTGTGAAGCATACAAAGCATTAGGTGCTGCTGAAGGTAAAAGATCACCATAAAATTCACATCTGTCAGGCTACATTCTTTGGAAAATAAAGTCAGATTTAAATTTGACCAGATATGAACCCCAGGCAATGAAGCTAACTAGTACTTCATCAACAGCTATTTCTGTGGCCTAGAAAGGCCACACAAATTCTGAATCACTGGGGAGAAACACCTTTACAAGACACACATATGGAACTGACACCACAAAAGTACCCGGAACGGAGTCTTGTTTTCTACACAAATGTTTCTGAAACTTATCTGCCTCTTAGTACCAGTGCCATGTTCTAAGTCCAGCATGTCTCTAGAAAAAAACATTAATCTAATTTCTCCTCTTACTGATAATCTCTACTAGAATGCCACAGCTTTCAGTATTCCTGGAAACAGTTTGCTGATGACAAAAACCTGGGAGGGGTGGCTGACACACTAGAAGGTTGTGCTGCCATTCAACAAGATTTAGACAGGCTGGAGAGCTGGGCAGGGAGAAGTTTAATGGGATTTAACAAGGGCAAGTGCAGGGTTTTGCATCTTTCATCATGGCCAAGAAGGCCAATGGCATCCTGGGGTGTATTAGAAGGGGGGTGGCTGCCCCTCTATTCTGCCCTGGTAAGACCACACCTGGAATACTGTGTCTAGTTCTGGGCCCCTTAGTTCAAGAATAGCATACAACTCCTTGACAGAGTCCAGCACAGGACCACCAAGATGATTAAGAGAATGGAACATCTTGATTATGAGGAGAGACTGAGGGAGCTGGGTCTCTGTAGCTTGGAGGAGACTGAGGGGTGACCTCATTAACATTCATAAATATGTAAAGGGTGAGTGTCAGGAGGATGGATCCAGACTCTTCTCAGTCATGGCCAGCGACAGGACAAGGGGCAATGGATCCAAGCTGAGCACAGGAAGTTCCATGTAAGCATAAGGAAAAACTTTTTCGTTGTGAAGGTGACGGAGCACTGGAACCCTGGCTACCTCTGGCTACCCAGAGAGGTTGTGGAGTCTCCTTCTCTGGAGACATTCAAGACCTATATGGACACATTCCTGTGTGATTAAATCTTAGGTGATCCTGCTCGGGCAGAGTGGTTGGACTAGATGATCTTTCAAGGTTCCTTCCAACTCCTAACATTCTGGGATTCTGTGAAACCATTCAGAAGCAAGAGACACAGCTCTTTCAGGATGACAACAGTGATGACCCATCAATTACCGTGATGCAGTCATAAAAAGCAACAAAGTAACTTCCATCTTAAAAGAGCTGTATGCTACTTCTGCAATCATTTAAGTCTGGGTTTCACAGTTTAAAAAACAGACAAAATTCACTCTAAAACTCTAGTAGCACTCTCTTAGACTCCTCTCCCTCTACCACATCCATAAAGCATTTGAACTGCAACTTAAGCAACTCTCCTATGACATGTGGTAGACAGCACTGACTTAAAAATACAGCCTATTGCACCAACTAGAATACAGGAATCATTTTAGGCAGCTACAACAGGTAGCAGCTTTGACTGTTTTCTGAAAAGAGACAAAGGGTGCCAAAATGCACAGAATATGTTATTAGTCTTTCCTTCAACCACAGCTATTGGTAGTTGTGTCCTTGCTGCTTTGCCACACAGCAGAGAGAATCTAACCAGGGCTCATGAGTTCCAGTGACTCATGAGCCCTGGTTAGATGAACCACAGCCAACCTGGCTGAAGAACCACTGTGAAGGATATCCTGCTAACCTCTATAGGATCCAGGGAGGTGAAGAACCAGGAGAAACCGATTTTAACAGAATACGTAAAACCAAGTTTTACAATAGCATAACTATCCTACATCAAAAATACAACTGCCCAGCTCACTGAATATGGATAAACAGTAAAGAAAGCTGCAGCTCTAACTTTAAAGGAAAAGACCACAAAGTATCTATCCTGTTTGTGATCTAGGCAGACTCAACTGGTATACCATTGTTTTTGTGGTACAGATAAACTATTACCAACCTGAGATGCACCATTAAATGAATATACAGTATTACTCTATACAAATATAAGATTACAAAATAGGAAACTTTACTTTATCCTACTCCCAGCAACAAGATTGTGAAGAAATCTCTTATTTCTAACTTTTGTAACAAGTAAACTATCCCTCAAGTTTTTAGATTAAAGAAAACACACATCACCTTAATTAAAACATGACAAGAATTAAAACCCTTATAAACCATGGCAGATATGCAGTTTTGGGTTCTTGTTTTTTTGTTTGGTGGGATTTTGGGGGGTTGAGGGAGGATATAGGTGGGGTTTTTTTTTGTTTGTTTTGCAGTTGTTCGGAGGGGGGTTAGAAAAATGTTTTTACTCTTTTTTTAAAAACATAAAGTTGCACACCATTATCAAGTTACAGTGTAAGTAAATCACAAAAGGTATCATTAACTTAACACAACACATACACCTAACAGTACATGAATTCAAACTCACTCTTCCAGGATACAGTTTGAATTTATTTTCTTGGGGAAAATATTCTATACACTACATAACTGTCAAATCCCACCTACCCAGTTGGTAATATCAGCTCATAGTACAACTGGGTAAAAATAATGCAGCAAACATGTTTGGTCAAAACAAAAAACATGCTTGCTCCTGTAGAGAAATTAGATTTTTTCAGAGGCACACTTACTAGTAAATTTCCATTCAAAATAAAGATACAAAGAACAGGACTAAGCAAATGGGCAACACAATCAAACCCGATCAAATTACGCAACCCATGTAAATTGCCACCCATTGCCAGAGACAAACTAATTGACTCTAAGTGTTCTTTCCCAGCTAGCCACAATTGCTATGTGCAACGTGCTAGCTCAAACCTCTGTATTTAAGTTTTACTTCACAATTCAGAAGGGCAGTTATGAACACATACATATCACAATTAGCTGACCAGCAGAAACTTGTTACTTCACTGCAACATAATCATACATACCATCAGAAGCCTACAACCTAAAGACAGAATTGAACTTCCGAGTACAACTGGAACCTAAGTCACACAAAACTACGAATGATTTCTATTGGACTGGGTGAACAGCTTCAGTCAAAACAGTTCAAGCGGTGCTGGTGGTTTTCTATTCCTTCCTGAGCACTTTTGTCTGAGAATAGGATATCAACCTAATAGTTTGGAGGATGCCTAATTTACAACCACGATCTGAACTTGGACCTCCCGCCACTCAAGAAATCGCTGTAATTCCCAGCCACCCCCAAAAATCCCAAACAATCACATCCTCAGAAGCAATAAGACACATCATCTCCTCCTTCATGTAGACTGGCAAAGAGCTGACAGCTGCCACCTTCACAGAAGAGATGGAAAAGCTGGGAGTGCCTCACCTCTAGCATTCATGGGAAGTCCAACACAACACTCATGGATGCTACAGTTAAAGTTGCCATTATAAAACCGCAATTCTCTGCCTACAAGGGTATTGTACAGCCAGCAAGTTCAGGAATTCTTGGCCTACAGGGTATTCTGTAGATACCCTGATCTTCGCTGCTGAAGCTATTCCACTCTCAATAATTAACCATTCAGTGAACAGAGACTGGCACCTCTGTAGTCCTCACAAAGTTTATGCATTATAAGACAGTCCTGTAGACAAAACGAGTCCTCATACACTCACTAGCCTGCACTATTCCCATCTGTCTGTGAATAACATCGAGACCTTTTGTAAAACAGCTCTTTCACTTTGTCTGCTTTCACAGAGAAAGCCCAGAAATGGAACAATATACAACTGTAAATCTTACCCCCTCAAAAAAGTTTGAGATGTTTCACACTCTATTTTAATACGTATTGTTTTGCATGCATAGCTTCAGGCAACACGTGCTGAAAAGTTAAGAGAACTGTTTAAGAACTGGACTTTATGTTCTTACCTACTATCATAAACACGCCTTCAGAGAACAGTACAGTAGTTACACAAAGCCTGAATTTATTAACACACTAGCTTCACACATAAGTAGTCCTATGGAAATAGGCATACAAACAAGTGATTGCAGAATAGGGGTTTTAGGAAGCAGTTTTCTTCCCCATAGCTGCCAGCAACCAGACACCAGAATTTCACTCATTATTTCTGATTGTATCAAACAAAAGCATCACCATTCTACTACATGTGAAAGGAAGATGTATTAAATAAAACAGGCCTATTTCTAAAACAGAGATTAGTCACAGAATACCAAGAAGCACTGCTTCACTCTATAGCCATACATTCTTTCACAACCAGATCAGCAAAAGAAGTGGTTTTTATTGTTTGAGAAACATTAAGCACTGTCTGTACAATTAAGCTTTATCAGGCAGCAACATGTTGAAATGAATGAAGTGAAAGCACTCATCTGCTAGAACATCTGCTTATATTTAGGCAGGTAAGAATATTTCTATTCTCTGTTTACACAAAAAATGAAAAAGTTCCATGCGTGATATTTATTTTCATGTATTTGGAAAGGCTGGTTTTGTACCTTTCCATACCACTGTCTCAAAACAGTACAATATATCCCCTAACATGAGCAAATAAAAATAAAACTGTTACGAGGAGGTGTATCCTACCTACTTTGCACTTCCATAATTTTGTTAAGGATGAGCAGATTTTCACTTGTGTGTCAGTGTGTCTGACAAGCAGTTGCTCAGAGTGAACTTTACACAGCATGACTTCATCACATGAGAGTAGTCTGCCATTTTTCCTGTTTCTCTTCAGCAAACATGCACAGCAACCTAACCTTCAGAACACATTAAACATTCTGGAATAGGTTCTGTCTTAGTTTTAGCTAATTATCTGCAACGAGAATAGAGAGTTCTATAGACCATACAGGATCTGCAAAAGTTAAATTGTCAAGCTGAGGTGGGAGCATCATCTAATCTAATAATCATTTCAAGTCCTGTATCAAAAACTTTATAAAGTTGAGCACAGAGTATTTCGTGATACGTTATAAACAAACAAAAAAAAAGATGGTCCGTTTTGTTTCCAATTCTGACTGCTAGCTAAGAAATTAGAAAAAAAAAATCATCAGATGCAGACAGGGACCTTCTGTGTACCATGAAAGCAGGCTGAAACGCTTTCCAACCTACCACCCACTTCCTCAGTGTTAGGGTCGATCCCTTCTTCCTATACCCAGACGTCGTTTCTACAGAGATAGCCCGCCCGCCCG
>VXBZ01011768.1:0-25226 GCA_013399135.1 Heliornis fulica
GGGGGCTTCCCCGCCTCTGTCCGGAGGGGTTGTGGGGCACAGCCCGCGGCCCATGGCGGTGGGGAGAACCGGGCAGGACAAAGGCGGCAGCCGGGAGCTTTTCCCCCCCTCCCCTCAGCCATCCCATCCCCGCCGCTTCCCCGCTCGGCCCAAGTTCCCTCGCTGTCAGCCCCTCCCGGGTAACCTTCACCTCAGGGGCGTCTCCGAGCCGATAGCCCGACACGGTCTGGCCCGGCACGGTCAGCGCTTCTGAGCCGTCCCGGCTGAGCCTGAACTTGAGCACCGTGCGAGGCCGCGCTCGGCACGCCGGAAAAGAACGCAGCGAAAAAGAAAATGACAAAGAAGCCGCCCCCGGACCGGCCGCACAGCCTTCGGCACCGGTTTTGGCAAGGAACACGCGTGTCGTGGCTGGGGCGTCCTTGAACCAGCCTTGGCTCTCGCGTGGTCTCCCGGTGCGTAGTGGGCGGCTTATTTACCCTGCACGGTCTTAATTTGTACGGGCTTGTAGGAGAGGCAGGATAACCGGAGCACGGCACATTGCTTCGGAAGGTGTTTATTTCACGAGGCGTGTGTAAAGGTGTAGGTTTTGCTCCCGAAACAAGTTACTTTTGTTCGGTCCTGGGCCTTAATTACAATCTAGCGCCTTAGGAGAGGGCACGGCTGGTTTGGAGCTGGAGGTGAGTGCAGGCTGCGAGTTCCCGGGTGAAATAATGCCCACCTCCATCCCAGGCAGGCCTGGCTGTCACAGAGCTTGTGCCCCCTCGCAGGCTGCTTAGAGGTTTTGATCTTTCTGAGCAGTAATCAGATTTGAAAGGATCGGATTTTAATCAGAGATGTTAATTTCCTTTCTTATTTTCTTTTTGGGTTGTTTTTTCCTCCCCCCCCAAAAAAAAAAAAGTGCTGGAGCTGCAGTTTCAGACAGCTGCCCGTAGTTGTGAGGAGGAAGTTCTGTTTTGAAAGCTGTTGTGAGATCTGAGTCTCCATAGGAAGTTACGAGTTTAACCACTCTTCTAGACAGAGATTTGAAGTTAAGAAAAAAAAATACAGAGGCTTGTAGACCTTGAAGTCATGTCGATACAAGTGCACGGGGCCTTTTCAGTGTTGCTTGTTGCAATTAGTGCTTGGGACTACTTTGAACGAAGGTAAGTGCTGCTCTTGAGATCCTTCTGTTGTACAGGGCGTAGCTCTTTGGGACTGTGCAGAGAGAAATGAGAGATGCTACTGAACTGACAGAGTATTTTATATAGGCAAAGAGTTTGTGCTGCTTCTTGAGTTCCATCACTTGTAAAATACCCATGTGTGCTTTCTTACCAATTCTGGGACTGGCTGTTCCTGTGACTGAAGCGTTTATGGCAGAGAAGAATAAATGAGTGGTTAAACTTTTGTCAGGAAATAGCTGAAGCAGAACACGTGGGTTCACAGAACTTGATTAAAACTTACTGTGTGTCTTGCAACTTCTGAGAAGTCATCATTCCACTCCTGGCTCCGGAGCAGAGTGCTGCTGCTTGTGGTGCACTGTATCTGTCAGCGTCTCACTTACTGGTGTCCAGTGCACACGGTTCAGGGTGGGAAGGAAAGGACTAGTTTGGGGTTTGCATGAGGCTTGAGTGGGGAGAGCTGCTTTATATTTAGTTGTGGCTGGACTAGAGCATCCTTCTAACTCTGCAGTGTCTAAATATGTAGCTTTATGGAGGTGTGTGTTTTTGAGGGCAGCGTAAATCCGTATGAGGACAGTGATGTCAGCAGGCTCAACCTGATTGCTTCATTTTAGTCACTACCAGCCCCTGTGCTATGTGAACAAAAAAGTGTTGTAGGAGGCCAGGAGACAGCATGTGTAGGACCTTACAAACAGGCTGGTGATGGAAGCTGAGCACTGGGAAACACTCACCTACCATTATTTCATCTGGGTGTCTTGTGTCTGACAGCTCCCTTATACATGTAGATGGGTTGGATAACTCTTGGATTTGCTCAGTGTGTTCCTGACTTTCAGTACTGAAGCTGTGTATTTACATACAGCTGCAGCAGCTGACCTTAGGCAACCCTGCTTTTTTGTGTACTTAGATGTATGTAGGGTGACTACAAATAATTAATCATGGAACTGGAAGGTTTGGGTGACTGGAAGCTGTAGGGAGTCCTTGCTTGCTGCTCTGTCAGAATGCAGCTGATGGTTTTAGCGAGCTATCAAATCTAATTAAAACCCTCAACAATCCCAAAATGTGGCTAACACACTCTCACTGGCTACATCAAAACTTTATTCTGAATATAGCATTAGATAGCAAAGGGAAAAAAATTACCATACTGGGAAATAAAGTTGCTTCCTTCTAGAACTTACTCTTAAAAAACCCAAAGCCAGCACCAAGAAAGAGCAGAGGGGTTTGTGTGCCTGTCCTGTGAGGGGTGAGGAAACGTGTTAAAGGGACATTTGAAGCTACCAGGAAGTGTCAAGTGTGGGGACGCTGGTGGGGTGAAGTTTGGCTGCTACCAGAAAGTGACCTGTTGCTGAGAACTGGCTGGTGTTGAATAAGCTCTTTGAGCTGATGCCAAGAGCAAGTGCCTTGCCAGCAAAGGGAGGTGGGAGTTGTCCCATCCTAGAGAAGAAACTTTGTCATCCTGGGACATGGGAGCAGAAAGCAGGTTTGCATTTGGAGCAGGCTGGTAATAGCACAGGCAGGACACCTCATCCATTATCAGATGCATTATGGTAATGCAGGAGCAGATGTGGCCACTGTCTTCTGCAGTGCTCTAACTGGACTTTGTGTATTACCAATGCGGTTATTTTCTGGCTTGCTGAAGACGATGCTTTGATCTGTGCTTAACAGTTGGTCTTTTTGTTTTTGAAAGACAAAGATCAATGTCACCTCTTAACTAGTGATGTAGAAACAGAGCTTGCCTCGATGGAACAGGACTCATAGGCACCAAGTAGAACTGGATTGAGGCCCCCCCTTGTTTTCACATGTGGTATTCCTGTGCTCTTAAGGCCTTTGTGCAGTCACTTCGCTGTTGTGTGAGGGTCGAGTCCTGATGTATCACAGAGATGAATCCAGGGGGCAAGGGACTGCTTGGTTCTCCTGCAAGCTGTCCTGCTGCACAGCACTGTCTGCTTGCAAGGCTCTCGCTTCACTGATGCTCCCTGTGCCCCCACAGCTCTCTGACTGCACTTAGCTGTGCCTGGAAAACACAGGGGAGAGGAAGTTGAATTTATATTTTTGTTAAGCTTCACCTTTTCCTGTGTAAAGTGAAGGTGCACGAATCCCCAGCTTCGTCTCAGCAACAGCTGAATATACATGAGGGCGAGTAGAAGACAAAGCAGAACATGATTTCTCCCTTTGAGGACTGATAAAAGAAATAAGGGCATCTTCCAAAAGATAAGCCATCCCAGCACTTGTCTGTGCAGCCCCATGAAACTATCAACTTTTAGAGCTTTTGAGCTGGTGATTCTTACTGAAAAGGGCCAAGTGTTGAGGTGGCTTTGAACTAACCTTTAATTATGGAGTACATTACTCTGCATGTAAGTTTGTCACACCCTGAAGTTGATAAAGAGTTGCAAAGCAGGCAGTCTGGCATCTCCCACCCTTCTTTGTGCGCTTACCCAAGTTCTCCCACATGCTCTGACACGAAATGGTAGAGATCAGGATGCGCTTTTCAGGCACTGACTTGATTCAGGTTTGTCTTAAGCTTTAAGCATGGAGTTCAGTTTGAGTTGTAGCCATGACTGTCTCATCCAGTTGGAGATATCTCTAAACTAGATCGTAAGATGGTTTCACAACTCACTGTTGATTTAGTGCTGGTCTGTTATTGAGTAGTTGCCTCACAAGTTTGGCTCCTGTCTTAGGCATGAGCACGGGAGTTCTGCTTTTGCTTTCATTTCGCTAGAAGATCGTGTGGGCAAAAGTGATTCTGACTGGTCTTTCCAGGTGAGCGAGGGAGTAGCACAGAGAGTGAATTGATGAAGTTGGTTTTGTTTGTTTTAATCAACAGTTTAAGGGCTTTTCTTTACCAGCTCAGTACTTTGAGAGCACAGAGACAAAAGAAGAAGCCTGAGGGCTGACCAGCTTTTTTGATCTGAGGATGGAAAAAGACTCATGTGCTTTGTTTCACCCGATTGTGCAGCTAGAGAACAAGTACAGAGATTTTAGGTGATGCTTAAACCCAATGCATCTAGTTCAGCTTTCCTTTTTGCTGTGAATCCCATTGGGCTGTGACCTTGGGGGACATTAAAGTTGGCCACGTGGTCTCTGTATGCAGATGCATTTATACTGTTCAGTATTTGTGAGTTGGTATTAAATACCTTCAGCTGCTGGCATTACTTTTCATATGGCCATACTTCCCAGCGTAGGAGACAGTGACATCAAGTGTGTAAACTTCAGATCCTGTTGGTTTTGGTGGAGTACTTCTCACAAAGGGCTGCAGCAGCTCTCTCACCACTGTATTTTTGCAGAATGTTTTTTTTTTTTAATGCATTTTGGCTGTCAAGTTATTTCGTAGCATTCAGGGACAGGTAGCAAATGATTGCAGGAGCTGTTCTTTGAGCTTGGTTTTGGAGGCCTAATGCAAGACTCTGCACACTTCTTGATCCTTAACCTGGGATCCAAGCAGTTAATAAAGGGCCCTGGCTATTTAAACTAGGAAATATGGTTTTCTCAGCTCACTTCTCTGAAGTTCTGGATTTTGTTTTCGTCGTTAAATTGGAACTGCATGGACTCTGCAGCTGTTTTCTTCAGCTGCTGGGAGAAGTGCAAGTAACTTAGAGCCACGGAGCCAGCCCTTGACAGGAATCCACACATCCCATTTTGATGTCAGAGGAAGGTTAACCAGGTAGAACAGTTTTGTAACTGTGTTCTTGGGTCACTCTTCCAGTAACTTCAGTGATGCTTTGTGCATGTTTTATGAACTACAGGGTGCTCCGTGCTGGAACCCCTTGTACCCATGATAGAGCCGGTAAATGGACTTAGCGTGATGCCCCCTGGTGTGGGTTGGTATGGGGTTTTTTTGCCTTCTGGCTACTGAAATGATTTCTCAAAGCAACACTGCCTTCTCAGATCCCTGGAAATAAGTAGTTTGGAGGAACTTGGGCTCCTCTGATATTTTTGTCATCTTGCATATAAGAGGTAATCCTGTACTAAGCTTATGATCTGTGTGTGTGCTCGTGGGGCGCAGACGGATGTGAGAATCCTCATCAACCCCGAGGTGGTTGTCAGAATAGCGACTCAGAGCGAAGAACAGGCTTTGTGGTGTGGTTTGGAGGCCTCAGGACCACCAGACCTCTTCAGAATAGCTGACTCTGCATTAAGTGAGGTGAAGCATCTGTTGTGTAGCACCCTAAAACTGCTGTGTGCTTCATTTGCAGAAAACTGTTTGTGGGTGGCTTGGACTGGAGTACAACACAAGGTAAGCTATGTATTCTACAGCCATTGAGCCAGGCCTCTGTGAGCAGCAAAACAAAGTACAGATATGTTGCTTTTTAACACAGTGCTGTGGTGGTTAGAGCAGAGTGAGATTTTGCTGCTCTCTTCTGTTAATACAGTTTCCTGTACAGAGACTTCAGTGCTATGTTAATAACTTTCGAGTTTATATTTTATCCCTGTTGGGTGTTGAAGTTTCTGTTAACTCAGATGAGGATGTTTTACCATTGCAAGTAATGCTGCTTTTGTACATGTGAAAATAAATCTGTATATACACCACTTGTTTAGAACAGAAATAAATGCAATCATCCAGTTGTTTCCAAATGGTGAATTTGAGCTGTTTGCTTGTATCCTGTCTTTGTAATCTTGTACACAGCCTTATAGTGTTAATATCTGGTTCTGTTTAATATATGCTCTTTTTTTAACAGAAACCCTTCGTAGCTACTTCTCCCAGTATGGAGAAGTTGTAGACTGTGTAATAATGAAAGACAAAACAACAAACCAGTCTCGAGGATTTGGATTTGTCAAATTTAAAGATCCCAACTGTGTGGGAACAGTACTGGCCAGTAGACCTCATACGTTAGATGGCCGAAATGTAAGTCGCCTTTGTGGGTTGGTTGGTTGTGGTTTGTGTTTTTGTTTTTTTTCCCCCCTCCTCCAGATTACTTCATAGATTGGCCTTAAATTCTGACAGCCTCTCTGCAGAGTGGATAGTGTAAAGGTACCTGGTTGTTGGTGTTAATTATTTGTTTAACCACACGATTTGTGTCACGTTGTAGAAGTGATGCGTTGATGGTAGCTTTGATCCGAGCAGCTGGATTTCAGTAGCGCTGTGTTCAGCTGCTGTAAAAGTAACTTAGAACAATAATCCTGCACACTGAGATCTGACCAAAGTGGAACTTCTTCCAGATTGATCCAAAGCCATGTACACCTAGGGGGATGCAACCAGAAAGGACACGACCGAAGGAAGGATGGGTAAGGAAAGATACATGAGTATCCTACCTGTTTTCCAAGTTTGGGCTTACCTTCCAGCAGTTTAACTGAATTCATTCAGATTGTATCCTTGTTTTAAAATTAGGAGTCAGAACCTTGGCCTTGAGTGTAAATTTTAAGTCTGAAAAATATCTGACACTTAGATTTTTCATGGTAAGACTCCCAGTACAGTGTTAACAAACATTTGTGCCTGCATCAGACTCAGTTTGTGGGTGTGGTGTTTCCTTAAGCGATGCTTTTAGTTGAGCTCCTCAAATCTTGAAAGACATGTATGGTAGTGGGCTTGCAGGACTGATGCTTGTTTCCAGCCTCCTGCACACCCTGCAGGTTAATGGGATTTTGTTAGAAAACCAGTAAATGGCCTCAGAGCAGAGTCTTCAGTTTTCTGATCTCCTGAAGAACAGAGGCTGGGTTATAACTGCAAACATTAAACTTCCGAGCTCTGAATATGCAGTTGCTTCTCTTTAATGACTTGGAGACTTCAGGCCTGGAGATGGCTCCTGTTCAATCTGCAAGAGACCATTGTTCATGATGAAGTGTAAAATGATAGACAGTAGCCAACTTTTATTGTCCTTCTGACTGATTTTTTTTTTTTCCCCTCCTTGATTTAGCAGAAAGGATCCAGGAGCGATAACAATAAATCAAATAAAATTTTTGTTGGTGGGATTCCTCATAACTGTGGCGAGACAGAGCTCAGGGAATACTTCAAGAAATTCGGAGTGGTGAGTCATTCAGCATGATGGCAGTTATCAGTCAGTTGCAAGATGCTTTCCCTCCCCGCTGCCTTTTCTCAGATTTCGTCAAGCTGTCAAATTTTGGGTTAATTTAGACAGACTGCTGCAGGGACATACTGAAGCATTTTGTGATAAACTGTAGTAAATGTTCATCATCTTGAAATGCATCTTGCTGTTTGTCAAAATCTATTGCTCTGATAGGGAACTTACTCTGCTGCTTCTGTCTCCTCTTGTTTAAGTCTACCTGATGCATTATTCTGTTTCCTTCGTGCTAGAAACTCGAGAGTTGACTTAAGAATAATTATCTCTTTCAAATTGAAAACTTACAACTCAAGACTTCAAAAATTTCTATTGAATATTTGGAGGGTGGGTGGCAACAGCAAGTATTTCAGGGAGCTTATATCTTATGATCCTTGTCTTTAACTGTGGGTACAGATAGGTTAAATTTTGCAGTCTCCTGCTATTATTTTAGTAACAGTAGTTGCTTTTAAATTGTCATCTGGAATCAACAGAGTTGTCCCTAGAGACAAACTAATTCTCCTGTTATGCACCTGGTTTTCATTCAGTTCATAATAACTAAATCTTCTGATTTTTCTCCTTTAGTCTTAATACTACTTACCCCAGCTATTGTTGCCCCTTTAAGATGGTAAACTGCTGAACCAAACCACTAAACTCAGCTGTGAAACTAGTTTGAGAAACTTAGAGATTTCCTAAGTTAAGCTCAAGACTGTCAGTAGATGTCAACGTGCCATCTTGCAGTGGCATTTAGCAGGTGCTCTTTTTAATTGCCTTTCTGAGATATCAAGTGGTTAAGTTTTATCAAGCAGCATTGTATTTACAAATTAAGATAATTAATTTTAAAAAATATAAAAGGCAATGGCGAATGACTCTTTTTTTAAGTTTAAAAGGCTACAGTAGATTTGTAAGTAAAAATGGGGGAGAATGTTCCATGGCTGTGGAGCATTTCTAAAGGCTCTTCCCCACAGACTTTTGGCTTTCCCATTCTGACCCCTGGATGGCTTGGCAGATACAGGGTTATGTTCCACCAAATGTAGAAGGCAACAGCCATTAAGTGTAAGTGCCTTTAAAAGTAAGTAGTAGAACCTTAACAATAGTATAGAAATTGGGGAGTCAATGTAGCATTCCTAATAAGTGAACTTTGGAGCAGTAGAGGCTCTTGGATATATTTTGTGGGTGAAGTGTGAAGAGAGAAACCCAGGCACTGATCCTTGGGCATGGTAATTGCTTGGTAAATAAGACCAGTGTGAAGAAGGGGGTCCAAATGGGAACGAATCTGGCACTGTACACCGTGGGGTCCCCAAATGGGGCTAGCTCTCAGCTGGCAGCTGAGTGGGGTGTAGTCAGGTGAGCGTGTACAGTGTAATAACTTGAAAAATGGGGCTTCTGGTTGTATGTAGAAAGTGAATTTGTCTCAGATTTTAAGTTAATTTGGAGGATACTAGTAAAAAATACCTTGATTGACTTTGAAAGAGAGGATGTGATTCCATGAGATTGCTTTGGTGGTTTTTTTCTGTGCCTGAGAAATTTAAAGGTAGTTCCTTTCAGATGTTCTAATACTGCCCTTGACACGAATGTTACTTACACCTCTGGTTTTGTTTAAATTACAGCTCTGTGATGCTTATTCTGAAAAGAAAAAAAAAAGAAAGAACCCAACACTAAAAATTGAAGGCTTCAAACAGCTTGCATTTTCCTTTTTGGTTGCTTTTTTCTTTTTTTTTTTAGTTGGAATCACACTGATACTGATCATCCATAACTTAGGGTGGGCTTTTTGTGGTGCTGTTTAGATCATCAGTTTATGACTGGTGCTCTGTGCCACGCTGAGACTCGAGCGGTGCGGGGAAGCTGCAAATTCTTAAATGTGTCTGGTGTTAAATCAGCTTTTCATGTTGAGAGTGAAAATATTTAACAGTGGAAAAAGTAATCTTTTTGAGAAGCTACACTGATGAATAGTATATTTAAAACCAAAAACCTTTGGGGCTTTTTAATAGGCTGCAGTGTGGGTATAAACAGCATAGCAACCTCAACGCTAGATTAAAATCCTAAGTGTGATGAGACCTTAAAAAGCCACAGTGTAGCAGCTTTCCAGATGAACTCAGGCTTTTCTTAAACTCCCATGAAGAGCAATATTCCCAATTTGTTTGCTGTGTGCTAGGACAGCCTGGTATTGATGGCTACATGGAGCATTTAATTGTGCTTTGTGGATAGAGTGTAGGAAACCAGCCTGTAGTAACTGTTTAGAACACTCCCCTGGTAGCATGGTTAGTAGAATTTCCCTTCTCTCTTCCAGGTCACTGAAGTTGTAATGATCTATGACGCAGAGAAACAGAGGCCCCGAGGTAAAGGCTGATCTAGTTTGTCCTTGAAATTTCTTCATACTCTCCTATAGTCAGATGGCAAACTATTTCACACCATCAGAAAAGGTAGACTTTTTTTTTTCTGTGTTGCCTCAGGAAAAAAGAATAACTCACTGAGCAAATACCACTTCAAGTCTAGACTCTTCATCTACAGCTTTAGTTGGTGTCTGTGCATTTAAAATCAGATGTTTCATGCTCATTTATGTTTTTTTTTGCTAGTTTTTTAGCTGAGTGAAATTTGGTTTTCAAGCCACTCCTGTGGCTTAAGGTACTAGTGGGGGGTGGGGGGTGGAAAAATTGCTCACTTTCCTCCTGTTCCACATGAAAGGTATGTTGATGTCTGTAACTGCATGGGGGGGATACTCCAATGTGGAGTACTTCTGAAAAATGAGATTAGAGCAGAATCCATCCATTATATGCTTTTTGTTTTGGTTAAATGGCTTCACTTAAAGAAAACCGCTCCTCAAACTGCACGAAATAATTCTGAAATATTCATTGTTTTGATTGGGACTTACAACCCCATTTTTATCAGGGAAAAAAAACCCAACAAATCAAACCAACAAAAACCATCAAATTTTCTCTAGACTGTTTAATCAAGTTGGTAACCTTTGGTCAAAATATGAAGCAAGTTCCATGTCATCCACCTTCCATTGCACCTGTCATCTTTTCGACAGTTAAGAGGCAATATTTTAAATACTCAAAGCTTAGCTGCACTGATCACCTTGTAGCATGTCAAACATGCTAGAGAATAGTTTGCCATCTGAACTTTCATTTCTCTTCTGACTCATTATTAAGAAATATATTCTTCACTTCATATTTATTAAGCTGTTAAGTCTTAGTTTTATTTTTAATTTAGACATACATCCTTAGTGACATATTTAAGTGTTTCATAGTAAAGTATGGTAATGTTAAGTAAGTTCTTTTATTTTTTTTTCCTTTTCTTTTCTCTCTGTGAATGCTTTGACTGTGATTAACGATATCTCTTTAGATTTCTTCTCTCTAGGTGATAATTTATCACAGAGGTACAGGCCAGTTCCACAGTCAGAGGAGGGACGGGCTTTGTCTTTTATTGGAGTGTAAACGAAGTTTCAATATATTTGTGGTTTTTTGTTTTCTTGCTTTAGCTATCTTAATCTTCTTTCAACAGATACCTTTTAACCAGAACATAAATTAATTTATTTAAATGCTCTAGAACACCTGATTTTTATATAGAGAAGGCAGTGGAGACAAAGGTATGGGCATCCAAATATAATTTGGAGCTGAAGTTCTGAAATATTTCAGTAATTATCATCGGTATCTTTGTGATATTTATTCCCAGCCTTGCAGCTTCTGAGCAAAAGGTACTAAAACATTGTGCCTGGTCTGGATTAATCCTGATCTCAATTAATGGCTTCTTTGCTTAAAGCTATGCTAAAAAAAAAAAGGGGGGGGGGATGGGTGGGAAGAGGGCTTTGGGTCCACTGCCTGGGTGGCAGCTTAAAGCAGAAGTGACAGGAATATCCAGGTTTGAAAACCTGTCTGTCTCCATCCAGGGCACAGATGTACCACAGCATACTTTCTGCTTTAATTCTTCTGATTTCTTGAATAGTCTTCTTGGATCCTCTTGCTCTGGCCTTCATTTTTGTTGTGTGACATACTTTTTATGTAGTGTGGCAACTGTCATCTCCCCAAATGGCCTTGCTAATCCCTGGGGGTGTGCCTGGAGAAGATGCTCAGAGCTGGCATTTGGTATTCTTGCTCATGCATCCCAGGCCATGTTTTCTCTTGCCTTCTCTTTCTGATCTCTGTTCTATTGCATGATGTGCTGCTTGATCTGTGCTCTGGTCCTTTTAACACCACACCAAAATGACTCCATGTTTGCAAAATGGAAAAGGCCCTTTTGCTGCCACCATCCTCCTTCAGTTAACTTCACCATCCTTGCATTTTGAACAGCTCCCTTACTGTGTGTCCTTTCAGTACCTTGCTGGTAGGAGGAGGGAAGAATTATCCCCGTTACTAATCCCTGTAGCATTCATCTACCTTCAGCTTCTCACGAGAACACTGGGAACCAGATTCTCTGTTAGTGTCAGAGCCGCAGCGATGCCCTTGAGGAGCTGGCTGTGTGTCTTCAGGTATCCACCTCAGGTCTGCTCACTTGCACTCCCTACCTACTTCTGTGAGCTCTCCTGCAAGCAGCACTTTCATCAAAATTCTTTTCAGAGTCCCAGGTACCAGCACAGCCAGCCTCGTTATGTCTTAAAAGAAACAGTGGCTTTGTTGCAGTCTCTGCTTCTCGTGCTTTCTATTCTTGGCTGAACCAACAACTGTGAAGTAATTTACAGGTTCTTGCTGTGTCTGTTCTCTTCCTCCCCTTGGCTGCAAACCAGCGTCATTGCTCTGTTTGGTAGTCCACTTGGATTCCTGCAAAATGCAATTAGCTTCTCTACTCTTTGCTAAAGTCATGTCCTTCAAAAAAAAACAGCTACTGGAAGATAAACTTCATCACTTTTACTGTATTTAAACTTTCATGGGTTTGGAATTGTGCTGGGCATCGTCCTTCTGATTTCTTGACTGTTCCTTATCTTGTGGTGTTTGACCCTTGTAAATCAAATTTTTCCTCAGTGGCCTCTTACCCCTCCACACCCCCTCCCACTATACTCCCCATCCCACAATATTCCCCTCCTTCAGTCTTCTTCCAGTTCAAAGAACAACCTTTGTGTGTAGATGTTACCCATCATTATTCTTTCCCTTGTCTTTCAGGATAAAGGCTGTAATACCAAATGTGTGACTTCTAAATACAAATACTTCTCTTGGCTCTAACTCCTAGGTTTCTGTTTAACCTCAGACAAATATATTGTGATGAAATGCTGCTCTCAAATTTTGAGGCTGCTTTCATCACAGGTCAACAAAACTTCGTTTATACTGCCAGTCTCTTGTGTGTGGGAAATGCTAAGTTTTTTCCTTTTTATTTTAAGTTTATTTTAGTGATGTCTTTTGCTCTTGTTGCTGACAGCAGAATTTGACCTGCTGGAATCTATTTTGGCCTGTATCTTTGTGTATTTTATATATATATATATATATAAACTTTCTCTACAATAGGCCTCTTTGGGCTTACCCAACCCAGTTGGATAAGCTTAGAGAGACACTAACTGTTATAGATACTGTATTTCTGTTTAACGCTTTAGAGCAATATATGGCTGCTGTCAGCACTAGCTGCAAAGCAAAATGCAAACCAAGGGGGAAATCTTGGGTTTCAGAAAAGCAGAAATGCATCCATGTTCCATACGCTTTCGATGCCGCACCTCGTTTTTTCTTTCTAATTTTTATTGCTCTACCCTTAGCTAATCTAAAGAACGGCACAGTTGATGTACTTGCATGTGTTCTTCCCTTTCCTGGGACTTGGTTGTTACACCAGCACCGAGTGGTTGATGGCATGAACCGACCTGTGTTCTGTGCAATTAACCACGATTTTGCCACTCTCTCGGCAGTATCGGCAGCTACAACCTACGTGCAGTGGTTCTCAAAGTGTGACCTCAAAAAATGGGTTTAGTCCTGGAGCTTTTTTTTTTTTTTATCCAGAGTCTTCCACAGGGATCAGGTGCTCCCCTGCAGCCTTTTAAAAAACTGAGTCAGCTGAGCTGCTGCCATCGAGTGTTATGGTCAGAGAAAAGGGGATCTGGAGCGTTTAGTAGCTGTGTCTTGGGCAAAAAGAAGAGCTGAAGTGTTGCATAGATTTTTTTTTATTATTATTTTTTCCTTCCCAAGAGAAAAGCAGCAGGAACTATAATAAATAAAACAGATTAAGGCACATGATGGCAAGTATCACATTCTGCAAGAGCAACCTTTGAGTTGCTGGGGGTTGCTGTGTTTGAGAGGAGTAATGTCTGCTATGAGCTTTTTTATCTAAGGTGTGGAAAACTTGAGAACCTCTGATCTAGGTTGTTAGTTTCTGAAGCTTCTCATTCATCCATGGAGTGGTAAAATGTTTTTCATGCTTTAACAGCTACATTTCAAAGACAACTTTCTTCTTTTCCATGGAAAATATTCCCTAATTGGAAGGCGGGTTAAGGGATGGGAGGAAGTCGCTTTGCAGCTTTGGGGAGCAGGGACATAATAGGTTTTCCTTGGGAGCCTAGTCTGAATTACAGATAGGAGCAGCAAAGTTGCTTGACTTTAATCTGCTGTCCCACAAGTTTTCTGTCTTTAGTCATGTGGCACAGTTAAAATTTATGAAGATACTATGGCTTTTTCTTTTTTTTTTCCATTTCCTGGTAGGTTGAGTTAGGAATAAAACCAAAAGGTAGTTAACAAGCTCAGTTCGTAAGTTGCATGTGTGAAGCCAAGATGAGGCATTATTTGCCCAATTACTGGAAGTATCCATTGCAATTTTCTCAGATTGACTCTTTTTTGAAAATTTAACACAAGTCTCTGTTATCTGAAACCCCTGCTTGAACCCTTGGTCCGCCCCTAATACTGTTCATCATCCTGTTTTGTGTCACAACACCCTGCTACCTTGATTCACTCTTCGTCGTTGGCTAGGTTTTGGATTTATTACTTTCGAGGACGAACAATCAGTGGACCAGGCTGTCAACATGCATTTTCACGACATCATGGGCAAAAAAGTGTGTAGTTGTAGTTTTATTTTACCTTAAGAAAGAACCAAGTCTTGGACAACTAGCAATTTCACTGGTGAACAGAAGTCCTTGGATCAGTTAGGCGGGGGAGCTCGTAGGTCCAAATTCAAGGCTTTATCCATGGAGGTGGAGAAAGTCTTCTGAGTTTGCTTAACCAGGTGAGAAAGGTGGTTAGCTGGTGGCTTAGCCCATGGAAGAGAGATGAGTTGTAAAGCCTGAGAACTTCGGCTGTGGGCTGTTCTGTGTTGGGTCAGGCCTTGTGCTTACAGACCTGGGGGGATGCTCTGACCGAGCGTAGCTGACGGTGCTGCTGTTTGATAGGTGATGTTGTCTCCTTTAGCTTTGAGCACTGCTTAGGTGCAAGGATAGAAGCTAGTAATGTCCTGCTGTTTGAAAAATCAAAATCCCAGTAAAATCTCAGTTGTTCAAGGCTTGGTTTAAGATACCACTCCTTCAGATGTGTACTTGATGCTCAAATTTTGAGGTGGTGTGAGACGATCTACTTTATAAAAACCTTAAACTTGAAAAAGGAAAAAAAACATCATGAAGGATTGGTTTTTTTAAAAAAATTGGGTCACTTACTGTGAAACTTTGATACAAACCCACGTACTCTATATAGTATATAACCACAATGCAGTTAAGTGACCTCTGGTTGTTTCATCTTCATACTGTGTTGTCAGCAGATGGGTGTTTGATAGGGAGGAATTTTTTAGGCTTGCTTTGATGTTACTCTGCAAGGAACACGCTTGTACCTGTGGGGAGAAAAAAAAAACAAACCCTAAAAGCAAAGTAAATTGTTGCAGGACACCCAAGTTCTATACAGAGACAACAGCAACTACTTAAAAATTAAGGAAACTGGTAAATTTAAGTCCTTGCAGCTTTGGTATATCCACTTTTTAAAGTAAGGGTTAAAGCTACCAGCCTTAGTGAGAACAGATTTCAAGGAAGCACTGTCACTTCCCTCCAGTTACTGTGTTGTATGGTTTTTGCATTGTCTTTTACGTGCTGATAATTCATAAGCCTTTGTTTAGCAGGGGATATATTTGTGCCTATCTGTGGAATTTTGGTTAATTATGCAGTATATAATGTTTTTTATCCCTGTGAACTTGGCTTTGAGGGGCAGGCTGATTTCCTAATAATGGGATTGAAGCAAATGAAGAAATATGCCTGTGTAATCACGAACATTAGTGGATGTTCTTGATTACCAGTATTTTCCTCCCATGGGCAGCTGAGCTCTCTGACACTGACAGCAGTAAATTGACACCAGTAAGTGTATGAATTACCTATACACTATGTACATCCTCAGACCTTTCCTTGGAGCTGCTTTAGACCTAGATGAGCCACTTAGACAACGAGAGGTCGTGTCACAGAGCAGTGTGCTCGATAGAAACAGGAACAAAGGGTGGTTCAGCTGCTGAGATGGCTCTGGGAGTGTGCGGAGAACCAACCCTGCGTGAGCCGTTGAACTGTCACCTCTTGTGCCGCTGGTGTTCAGGCTATATCAGTGCTAATTCAGAGTTCTCCATTGTTTCCCAAACAGTTTTGATATCACAATTAAATAATCTGTTTTTGTCTTCTTTTTTTTCTTTTTTCTTTTTTTTTTTTCCTCCTTCCAATGACATAAAAAGCGGAGATCCACGGTGTTTTTTCAGCGAGGAGCACCGGAGGTGCCTTTTTTTCTTGGTGTGAGCTGGGCTTTAGGCAGGTGCAGGATTTTAACCTCAGAGCAAAGGATATTGCACGGGGATTTTTCAGTTCTCAGTTTGGCAGTTCACAGCTTCCAAATGTGTGCTGAAAAATTAATGGGATTCTTCCACGCAGATTAATGAACTCCAGACACTCCGCTCTCCTCATTGACTAATAATGCCTACTTTTAAAATGGGATCTCTTTCTTTTTGGTAATTAAAAAGGTATTGCTGAAATGAATCCATATGTTGTTGAAAGGGGGGAAAAAAAATTAAAATTGCAAGAAGGACTCTGCTTTTGTAAGCAATAACTGAATTCCCTCAAGGCATATGTGTTAAGACTCATTAATTTGAGTCCTTTGAAAAATTCCCTTGGTTCCTCTCTGGAAGGGCCTTCAGCTGACAGAGATTTGGTTACTGTCATGTCTAATGTCCTTGGGGCATCTGCAGTGGGGTGGGGGCGGGGGGGCTTTGTCCTTGCCTTGTGCCTGTTTCCTGTTTGTTCTCTGACATGAATGGTTTTTAAGACATGGCAGGAAGAATTCTGAATACTTTATTTTTCCATACTACTCAGGCCCATTGATGATTGAGATTTATTTTCTTTGTACTCTGGCACCCATTAAAATTAATCATAAAATAAAAAAGACTTTAATTCAGCATGCATGAGTGCTGAGAGGGTTTCATTAAATCAGAAACTGGATTTTTTTTTTTTTTTTCTGAGAGGTTTATATTGAATGTGCAGCTTATTTTAAGTAGGTCAAATGCACTTATTCGATGGCTTGGAACACTAGGACATTTTATCTTTGAATAAAATAAGTTAAGCACTGTGGCTTACTAATTTTAAAAACAGGAAGGCTTTTGTCACTGACTTAACACAGTATGAAGATTTGCTTCTTATTGACTCAACTGTCCATTTTTATTACTTGCATGTTTGTTTACTTTTTTGTTAGATGTAATGTAAGATTCTCTTATCACATCCATTCCCTCTGACATTGTTTGAGTTAATTGAGATTCTTTAAGCGTTAGCCTGGGGAAGGTAAGTCTTTATCTTCCATTAGACATTTAAATAAAAACTTAAGTTTAAAAACAAACAAAACAAAACAAAACAAAAAAAAACAACAACAAACCAGACAAACAAATGTGTGTTTCTCAGGTATGAGCAGAGTTGAAATTGTAGTTAGATGGGGTGGGTTTAAACCATAACTTCCAAATGAACCCCAAACCTGTTTGAACGGTTAAAGCATTAGTACCCTTTTTCAGAGCGTACTCTTTACTCAAAGTTCTTTTATTTACTGAAAATGTCACCTTTGTAACTCCTGCCTTAAGTGCTAAATTAGTATATAAATAATTTAAAAGATTCTGCTTTTGTAAGTGAAGAGCCGTTGTAAGAGGGTACTGCTGTTTTAAGAGTAAAGCCAATGACTGCTGTGCTATAATGACACCTAAGTGATTTGTAGGATGTGCTTTACTTGAAATCCCTCAACAGTAGGACTTGTAATGTCTTACCATCATATATATTGTACCTGAGAAACATTTTAAATTACTGGCCTTAAGTTTAATAATTTAAGTATTTAGACATAAGTCATAAGATGCTAAGTGTAGTCTTAAGTGTAATTAAGGGTGTGTGTGAAGGGAAGGGGGGTAGATTAACCCACACCATCCCTCCTGAATGGGGCCTCTGTTTGTTTAGGTGGAGGTGAAACGTGCAGAGCCTCGTGATAGCAAAAGCCAAACTCCAGGGCCTCCCGGCGCCAGTCAGTGGGGAAGCAGGATCATGCCAAGTGCTGCCAATGGCTGGGCAGGGCAGCCCCCTCCGACCTGGCAACAAGGATATGGCCCTCAAGGTACTGTCTCATCTCACAAGAGTCTTCTTGCCTGTGCAGCTCACTGGTAATTTGTACTGGTGACGCTGTCCCCAGGTTTATCCACGCTCTGGCCGTGCTGGATTGTGGATAGCAGAAGGAAAATTCCACCCCTTGGTCCTTCCTGAGTCTGCACACATTACTCCTTCCCTTCCTTGCCCAAAAACCTTTGTTTGACCTTGAAGTCAGTGGGTTGGTTCGAGTCTCACATGTCCCAGGAGGTTCTGTTCACCTGTTCTGTTGGGTCCTGCCTCTCCCCAGATGGAGTCAGTGTGGTTTTTGGTAACACAGAGGAGGTGTTGAACAAGCACAGTGGCTCAGGTTGGGACTTCAGCCATGGGATTTCATCAGAGAGACCCTGATGAAAAATTTTGTTGAAATATGGATTTTCAAGGATGAGGTGGTTTCAGAGGAGGCTATAAGTAAAATTTGAAAGGGATGAGAGGAAAACAGATGGTCTTGTCTTTGGATTTTATTGCTTAATGCAGCCTGGAAAAATAACAAGCAGCTATGGGGCTAGCAGTGGTGCAGGGGAGCACTTACTGCATATAATTTTCTTGATTTAGCTTGAACCCTTCAGGGCTGAAAGGAGCAGCCACATGCTTTGGGTTTGATGGCTGTAAACCCCCCCAAGATTTTTGAAGATGGGATAAATAATGCTGAGTTCATCCAAAGACACTTTTGATAACTTATGGAGGAATATGGTGGTATAATTGAGTTCTGTTTGACAGAACAGACTCACTTGCTCTCATATATGAGAAATTTTTCACCTGGGGGGGCTAAAGGGAGCGTTGCTGCTTCATCTATTGCTCCAATAGATGATCCCTCAGTGGAGGGATTGCTTGTTTCCCCATGGTGCTTATTAACTTGAAAGCCACAGCTGAGGCTTTGACGTCCTGTGCAGATGTGCTAATCTGCAACTGTGCAAATTGAGAAACTGGATTTATTTTCAGTGTGGATGTTTATAAAGAAAATGATATCTGATGTGCTGGGAAGATGAATGTAAAACACAAGTGGGGTTATCTTTCGATCTTAATGCTGCAACGAATGCAGACAATGATGGGTTTTATGGTGTGAAACCTTCAGAAATAACTAGGATGGACCCAGTGGGGTATTGAAAGTGCTTTGGAAGTGTAGTCTGTAAGGAACTGTGTAGTTGGCACTTGGGGTGCCCCGTGGGTCTTGAACACTCACCTGATTGGAGTTTGGGGACTGCTCTCCTCTGTGTGTTACTTACTGAATGCTCCAGAATCTTTCCAGAATTTCATATTCAGAAACAGTCCTGAGATCATGTCTTGGACGTTGAAAATAGATCTGTGGGGGACACTGTGGGGATACCAGAGCAGGGTCACCTGAACCATTCCTGTTCCACAGGACACACCTCTAGTGCATGTATAAGTGGCTTTTTTTTTTTGTTCTGTTTTAGGGATGTGGGTGCCAGCTGGACAGGCAATTGGTAAGTACGTTACACAGGACCAATTTAAAAAGAGAAATCCTACTGAGCAGGGGTGCAGTGTCTTTAAGAGGAGTTCACAGTGATTTGTGGGTTTCTGTAGTATTTGACCTATATTTAAAAGCTTGATTAAATTTGTCCTGAAAGAACGAAGGAGGGAGATAGCGTGTTCTAACAGATCAGTAATGGGAGCTGACATACATCCTGCTGTTGCCAACCACACTAATTTGTTATCAAGGAATTACATTCGAAACTGCAATTATTTACAGCAGGGATACTTGGAGGACAAATATTTCCCAAAGTAGGAATTCATAGAAGGCTGAGGCTGCGTCTGAAATCTCTCAAACAGCTTAACCCCATCTAGAGGATGCTGACTTAAGCAGCAGCTTCTTGTTACTAAGCTGCTTTAGTTCTTGGTTTCTCTTCGTTTTCTAGGTGGGTATGGACCACCTCCTCCAGGAAGAGGAGCTCCTCCACCACCACCACCATTTACCTCATACATAGTCTCTACACCTCCTGGAGGATTCCCACCTCCGCAAGGATTTCCGCAGGGCTATGGCACCCCTCCACCGTTTAGTAAGTGACCTATGGGAGTACAAGTCTGTCACCAAACTCAATTTTCAGCTTTTGCTCATCTTTCTCTGGACTTAGATGAAACATAGGGGGGGAAAAAAAAAAATCTGTCCCTAGATGTTTTGCCTGGCTTTGCTTTTCTGAGCTGTAATTAACTATGGAGGTATTTTTGTCAGTGAGTTGGGTTACTTTATTCTTTGGTGCAGTAATAATTTATGTTCATTTATGTGTTTACATCTGTGTTGCTTAAGAAATTTGGGTATATCATTGTGTCCCCCTGTGATGACATCCAAGACAGAAGTTAGGGATTACTGGATGGTGACCTGGGCTAGGTACAGGATGGGATTTTCAGAGAAGCTTAAGGAATTGAGGTCGCAGCTGGCACCGGACATGTAAACAGGATTTCAGCACCCACCTCCTTGGGCCAACTTCTGAAAAATCAAGGCACAAATCTGGTGTAAGGAATTAGGTAGAAAATATGACCTGGCTAGCAGAGTTTCTTGTTCAGCTCTGAAGAAGCCATTTGTTTAGGATTTAATTTTCCCAAAGTTCTTGAGCGCTCTGGCTTCCTCCTCATGACTCTCACGTGCATGTGTGAGCACACAGGAGTTTGGTCCCTATGTCTGCTTTCCTGCTTTCTCTTTGCCACTTGCCAGTGTGGTTGCAGTCTTCCTTTGGGGCGAGATTTTCCATGTTAGAAGGTACATCAGTGGGGGTCTTTGAGCCACAGCACTTGCCACAGTGCAGGAGTGAATTACTGTGAGGCCACAGCCATAGGTAACAGACACTTTGGCTTTGATAGACTTACAGATGTATTTGTAAGAAGCTGTATTGTTGCCTAAAGCCAAGCAAGAAGTCAGGGTGGATTTCACCTGTGTCATTTCACATGGATTGTCCTTCCCTCACGTTTCAGGTTTTGGTTACGGTGCTCCGCCTCCTCCACCTGACCAGTTTGCCCCACCTGGAGTACCCCCTCCACCTGCCACTCCAGGGGCAGCACCACTAGCTTTTCCACCACCACCACCACCATCTCAGGCAACTCAGGACATGAGCAAACCCCCGACTGCTCAGCCAGAATTCCCTTATAGTCAGTTTGGTAAGTAACTGCACATAAAATAAACTCATCTTGATCTTTCTCCCCTTCCTGCTTCTCTGTTACCCTTGGGTAGAAAGTCAGTGTTCAGACTTTGCTCACACTGAAGGCTCTTCTCTCCAGGATGGGAATGCCAGCCATCAGCTCTCAAGTGATGCTTGAATCATGCAGTATTCTAGCCAGAGGGTATTTTCTTAACTCAGAAATGTTCCTTGTGTGCTGTGAAATAGTCTTCAGAGACTTGTGCACTGGTAAGATAAGTCCCTGATTTGCACTCTTCCTGAATCTGCAGTTCAAACTTTTTTTCCTCCAGTAGCTCTGTGGAGCTTGTAGTCAATTTTTTTGTGCATCTGGCTTTGATCAGGTTAGAGAGCAAGAGTGGCATCTTGAAGAGCAAGAGTGGCATCAAGAGGTGAGCGGTACAGGGTGTAAGAATCCAAGCTGTGAGCCTTTTCCTCCCTTCCAGCCATTCCTTTCCTGTCCACCTCAAGCTACAGCTGTGTCTGAAGCGTGTAGCACCGAACTGTGCTGTGGGGATAACTGTTTCATATAGCAGATAGAAGACTTTGATGTATCCAGTTTTAAGCCAGGCAAACAGTTACTGCAAAACAGAAATAACAATTGTTAGGCAGGTGCTTGTGCTCCTGGTGAAGCTTCTCCTCCCTGTGGAAGCCGAGGTGCAGTTCTCGTCTTTGCTCTCCCTGTTTTTGAGCAGTAGTCTCCAAAGACTGCTTGTGGCATACTGCTTTTTTTCTTTTTTCCCCTTCCTTTTTGTATGGAGGGATTGTAATTGGTTGTGTATTTACTTCTGGAGTGAACTTTTTGCAGGCAGTAGGCCCCTGGATTAACTGCTCCCCACTTGGAGAAGTTCTCCATGCGTGTTAGTTCCTGCTTGCTTCACTTAAAGTGCCTGCAGAGACTGCTACAAAAGGAACATTTTGTAAAGTTATTTAAATAGGTGCTATTAGAGGTTTCAAAAACTGTAAAACAGGCTCTGAAGGAAGATTAACCTTTCAGATGTGTGTAGAAAACAAGGGCATGTTCTCACGCTGCTGAACTTGAAATGTTTTTCAGTGTTTGTTATGAACTCAGTTGCTCTCTTAGATAGCTGTGCCCTTGTTGCTTGAGGAAGGTTTCCTTGCCTCCTCTCTTTGCAGACTCTTTTTGAAGGGGGTAGGTGAAGTAGGAATCCGTGCACAGCCATTTATATTCAGTGGGAAGCCACTGTGTGGGATGCGCTGGAAGTTGAGGAAGAATCTGTTTTCCAGCATCGTGAAAACTGGGGAGGGGGGATTTGGTGTGTGCAGTACCACTTGCCTCTTGTATGTTCTAGGAAGCCTCTTTGCCAGGAAGGTTATTTCAGGTGCTTCAGTCTTTGAGAGCGCTGAGTGGGGAGGGGAGGAGGGAGGAAGAGCTGTGTAGTCCTGCCTTTTGAGGAAGAAGAGTGGTTTAAACCACAACTGTACCTGAGTCTGTCACTTCAGAGAGCTTTTCTAACCTGGAAACTGTTACATGTACTAATGGGGGAAGAGCTGTTTATGCTCCAGTACCACAGAATCATCCACCTGCTCATAAAGCTGTGTGTACAACCTTGTCAACTTTTTTTGGAAGAACATCAGCACTTCAGGTGGCTGCAGCAGCAGAGTTGCCAGCCTTGCTGTACAGTAGCCAGTCTAGCTGACTGCAGTGTATCTGCATAAATGCATAAAGCTTCTGGGCTTTAAAGAGGCACTGAGTTACCTAATCATTGTGGAGGTTTAAGATTTGTCCTGGCTTGACAGCATCTTAAATGCTGTAATGCTTACAGCTGGGATGAATGTAAACACTGGTGAATTTAATACTAAATGTGGGTGTGCCTCCCTCACCCTGAACAATTATCTCTGTGCAGGGCTCTCTTGGGGTTCGTCACCCTGGTCTCCTCATTTCTTACTAGGGCTGGGTGCCTACTCTCAAGACCCTTCAGGCTACGCGCCAATACTTTGTTTACACTCTTATGGTCAGGCTGAGCAGTGAGAAACCCTAGGTAGGTGGTGCCTCTTTACAACCAATGCTCTTGCTATGTCTGCCTTTGGGAAATGAACTGGTGGTTCTTGCAGGGTCTCTTGAGGGTGGGGGGTGTCACCGTGGCTCGAGTGTTGAGGGCGATGCTGCGGTTCTGGATGCTCGTTAGCTGGCTGAGGTGAAGAGTCACGACTGAAGTATGAATGATGCTGCTCTTAGCTTCCCAAGCTGCTGCATTGGTGAGGCTCTGTCCTGCATAACCGACCTGAGCTCAGGCTCTTGAGCAAGAGGGTGACACCATCCTGGTTGGCCCAGCTCCTTGGGAGCCCTCTGGAATGGCCGGTGATCCCTGTGTTTTCACCATGAGGTGCTGGTGTAAGCTGAGAGCTGCAGGGGGAAGGTAACATATACTTAGGGTTATGCTGTAGGTTTCCTTTGTGATAAACAAGTGGAGAGCTGTGGTTTCCACTGCTTCATGCTCTAATACTGCAGTGTGCAGTATTTATACTCTTTTATTTCACCCCGCCTCAGAGCCTCACCCCTTGGCAAACAATCAAATTGTATTTTTGGTTGCCTGCTTATCTCTGTCTGAAAAGAAAAAAAAAAGGCTGGATTAGCATTTTGTGCTCATAGAAGCCTGTGATAGATGTGTTTTAAGGCTCATTAGTGGTAGCAAGTCCTGAGAGACAGGCAAAGCTTGAAATTAAAATACTGAAGGCATGCTAAGAGACTTTGTTTTGGATTAAGAGAGTTAAACCTGCTTTAAGCCTGCATAGAGAGAAGCAGAACTGCAGGAATGTACTTAGTAATTAGGAGTCTTAATGCCATCTTTCATAGCAGAGGCTTGTGCTGATGCTACTATTATGATTAAGAGCCGTATTTAATTACGGGAACTCTTACTACATTTCTCAATACTCAGTGTTTGCAATTTACATCTGGTTGTCTTTGCTATTGGCAGCAAGAACTCCAGCAAGTCTTTGGCCTTCACCTTTTCCCTATCCCCGAATTCTGCTGACTCCAAACCTCTTCTCAGGCTGCTCATGGGCCCGTTGCAGTGTGGCAGTCAGCAGCAGGACAGTGTGGTGTGAGAAGAAGCATTTGGTCCCTCAGACTGAGGGAGGACAAGTTAAATGTTAACTTGCAGCTAGCTGGGATGGTGTCCAGGTTTAACTGAGCTCAGATGCAATGGGTGACATAGGGGACATGAGAGAAGATTGTTACCCTTGCTCACTGGCTGCCAGGTGAAAGTGGTGACCCCCGTTGGCCCCCAGTAAGATGTCAGGTTTTGACATGGAGCTTTGTTTTCTAGTCTTGCAGCAGATACACTTCAGCCTGCTCCTGCAGTGGGATTTTTGGGAAGAATGGCAACTCCTCTCTCAAAGGGCAGCTTTAGACTCTGGGTTCTGGCAGTCACAACCTGCTGGATTCTGCTTTGCCCCCTCCTGTTTCAATGTGTGGGTTTTGGGGTTTGGTTTTTTTTATTTATTTTAGCTGAGTGTTCCCAGAGAGGCTGATTAGCTAATTGAAATAAGCATTTGGGCAGCAGTACAGGTTTTTGAAAGGGGATTTCAGGTGTCTTCTTGGTGAAGCAAAGTGTTTTGGCTGCCCAGGGTAGAGGGTGAATCCGGCTGTGCAGAGCCGGAGTCGAATGGCTGCGCAGTCTGGGGGTGCCGCAGCGTAACCGCGGTGAGATTTCAGGAAAAACCACCTTCCTGGCATCCTCATCTCCACTGAACCTGACAGTACAAGTCTCTAGGCAGTAAAAAGCCAAGCCCAAACCACAACCACTCCGAAGGAGCGGACAGCAAACCTGCGAGCCGCTTCCAGCTTCCGAACAGCCGTAGCGAGCTGGTGAGAGTGCCAGCCTGGCTAGGGCTGCCTCAGAAGCGAGAGCTGCCGTTTCTGCTTCCCTTTCCATTCTGCTTCGTGCCTCTTTCTTCTGTACAGCAGGTAAATAAATAATCAGGAGACCCAAAAGTGGCTGCTTATCCTTATGTTAGGTGGAGGTGTGTGCTCTGAGGGGGGAGGGAGCGGCGTTAGGTTTTGGATTTGTCTGTCATGTGTGCGGGTGATGCCAGACACTTACTCTGCTGCCTTTTTCCCCCCCCCCTCCCCTTTCTTCTCCCCAGGGTATGGACAAGACTTGAGTGGTTTTGGACAAGGTTTCTCTGATCCCAGCCAGCAACCCCCTCCTTATGGAGGCCCCTCAGTTCAGCCATCAAGTGGCCCGCCGGCCGGAGGAAGTGGTTTTGGACTAGGACAGAACCATAACGGGCAAGGATTTCACCCTTACAGGCGCTAGCGTGGGCTGGCAATCAGGGAATTCTGTCCACACAGGGATGTCTGGTGCCACCAAACCCAGGAATCCCAGACTTCTGAACTTGTGACAATCACATACTTGATGGAAGAAAAACCTAACAACATTGGTTTTGGTTTTGGTTT
>VXBZ01011769.1:0-10733 GCA_013399135.1 Heliornis fulica
AGCCACCCTGCCAAACCTCCACAGGCACCTGGGGTACCCAAGGGCCAGGTTTGCAGCAGTACCCTCACAGGGGCATCTGCCCTCTGCCTAAATGAGCCCAGTCCAAACCAGTGTGAACGTGCCCTGATAACATGGGAGGAGAGCAAGGACAGGAGGCTCCATCCTCCCTCCCACCCCACCAGCGCTCTCACAGTTTCTTCTCCACAGCAAAGCTCAGAATTGGGGTTGAGATGCTCCTTTGCAGCTCTCCCTATGATGCATCTGAGGGAATGGTGCTCCCACAGGGTAATACTCCGTGGTGGCACCCACGGGGAAGAGGGGCCACCTGCTTTGGGTAGGACAAAGGGGACCAGCCTGGACCACACTGGACCAGAAGCAAAGGGCCAGGGAATGCAAGGACACACACAGAATCACAGACTGGCTGGAGTTGGAAGGGACTCCCAGAGGTCATCCAGTCCAACCCCCCTGCAAGAAGCAGGGACACCCCCAACTAGATCAGCTTGCTCAGGGCCTCATCCAACCTGGCCTTGAACGTCTCCAGGGATCCAGGGGCATCCACCACCTCCCTGGGCAACCTGTTCCAGTGCTCCACCACTCTCACAGCAAAGAACTTTTTCCTCATCTCCAATCTAAATCTCCCTCCCTCTATTTTAAACCCTTTATCACCCCTTGTCCTGTCACAACAGGCCCTACTGAACAGCCTCTCCCCATCTTTCTTGGAGGCCCCCTTGAGGTCCTGGCAGAGCGCTAGAAGGTCTCCCCGGAGCCTCCTCTTCTCCAGGCTCAACAGCCCCAACTCTCTCAGCCTGTCCTCGTAGGAAAGGTGCTCCAGCCCCTTTAGCATCTTTGTGGCCTCCTCTGGCCCCTCTCCAACTGCTCCATGTCCTTCTCATGTTGGGGGTTCCAGCTCTGGACACAGTGCTCCAGGTGAGGTCTCCTGAGGGCAGAGCAGATATGTGGGAGGATAATTCAGTCCCACCACCCTGAACCCCTTTGGGTTTCACTGAGGTCCTGGCCCGTTCCGAGCAGACCTCGGCGTGCGTTGGCGCAAGGTGATGCCCTTTGCCTGCGTCACTCCTCATTCCTTCCAGGAGCCACCAGGAAGAACCTCCTGGTGTTTCTTGGTTCCTGCACACATTTTTCATGCACAGGGGAGCACCCAGCCCATACAGAACATTTTTTGCTACCGTAATCTTGATGGAAACAGCAGTTAGTGATGGAGCTGGAATTCAGGAGACGGCTGAGAAGCGCTCGAGGGAAAGCGTTCGAATGTATTTGCACACGAGGAACCGCGCACGTGCCACCAGAAAAGTCAAGAGCACTGACAAGGGGAGGGCAAAGGGTGAATCAATCCTCATCTTTCAGCTCCTCAGAGTCCTGCCTGTGTTCAGTGTGCCCACTCACCCTGGAACACTGGGACAGCCTGAAGGTAGCTCAGAGCAGCAGGTGACACCACAAACGTCATCCAAACCCTGCTTTAACCTCCAGCTGTTACAGGAGGAGCCCTCACAGTGGTACCCAGCTACAGGAGGTCACAGAGAGCCACAGGCACGGGTGTGACAGAGGGACCTTCTGGCTGCTTGGTGGCCAGAGTGAAAGTGGAGATGTTCAATCAGATCCTGTGCTCACCAGCCCATCGGCTGCTGGAGGGCTCTGTGACACCACCACCAGAGCCAGCTCTGCTGCTGGCACCTGTGTTCCCTCAGGGGGTTTGCACACCCAGCAGGCAAAGCCAAGAGCTGGTTTGTGTGGAACCACAGAATGGATTCTGCTGGAAAACACCTTCAAATCATGGAGTCCAAGCGTCTCTCCAGCCCCACTGGGTCCAACACCAGACTGTGTCACCCAGCACATCATCCACTCTTCCTTTAAACCCCACCAGGGACAGTGACTCAAACACCTCCCTGGGCAGCCTGGTCCAATGTCTGACAACCCTTTCAGGGAAGAAATTTTTCCTAATATCCAACCCAAACTTCCCCTCACACAGCTTCCAGCCATTTCCCCTTGTCCTGTCACTGGCTACCAGGGAGAAGAGACCCACCCCACCCCACTACATCCCCCTTTCAGGAGTTGCAGAGTGATGGGGTCTCCCCACAGTCCTCTTCTCCCCACACCAGCTCCCTCAGTCACTCCCCCTAGGACTTGTGTTCCAGGCTATGCAGGCTGAGCCCATGCACGGGCTCTGAGGAGCTGCAGGGCTGCACAACCACCAGCAGGAAGCCACAGTGCAGCCAAACCCGAGGCTGCTGCAGCGAGATGTGCATCTGCCATGACCTCCCACAGACCTCACTCCAGTGTCAGTGTGACTGGCCAGGTGTCCCCAGAACTCAGTGCTGGACTTTGTTTTGCTTTGTTTTCTCTGTCCTGCTTCTTGTTATTTGTTTTCCAGGCTCGGGGTGGGAGTGGCTGGTTTTACAGGTCCTCTCATCACGCTCACCCTGAAGCCCACGGCCCCTCTCCTCGCCCCACCTGAGAGTAAGGCAGCAAGAGCAATGGGACAAACTGGATTGGCTCCTCGGTGGGGCTCAGGTCTGATCTCAGGACCCAGAGGAAGATGAGGCCCCACAGCCCAACCCAACAGGGACTGTGAGGCTGGCCCTGCACCGCCAGCACTCAGACCAGCACCAACGCTGCCAGCCAGCGTCACCACGGGAAGCAGCTGAGATGGGGACCAACACCAACCCACGTCCCGCTCAGGAGGGTGGTCCCAGCACCTGCTTTCCCTCCCTGCCCACGTCTGAGCTGTGGTACCTCCCAGCCTGCCAAGCTCCAGTGCACAAGGCAGGTTATGCTGTGCCAGCCAGCCAAGTGTTGTGCCAGAGCTGCGAAGACTTTCACCCAACAACCAACACCAGACACCAGCAGTCTCCACTCACACCACAGATAAGGCTCCTGGGGGCCTTTCCTTCCCTGAGCAGCACCCCTCCAAGGCACACATGGGATGCTGTCACCTGAATAGTGCATGGTCTGGTTAGCCAAGGTCACCCCTCACTGTCCCTGCCCGCCACTGACTCAGCTCAGCCCACTTCACCCCCCGTGGGTGGCTGCTGGGCTGCCTGGGGATGCACCGAGTGTCCAGGTCCTCCCTGTTACATAAAGCCCTCAGAGCTACCTGTGAGGCCCTTCTGCTGCCCCACCACCTTCACACTCTGCACTGGTATCCACTAACACCCTCCTGGAGCTGTGCCCACGTTCAAATCTGCTGCCAGCCCGGCAGACGCCCGGCAGGAGTCAGGAAAGTCGCTTCATCATGGGCTTTGCCCTAACAATGGGCCACAAACACACTCAGCCTTGAGTACAGAAATGATGTCAAACAAATTACTTATCCCCAGTTAGTCAGCTTGGCCCTGTCCCCGTGTCCCAACGCCGGCCGTGCCGCTCCTCAGAGGGCGCCGCGGGGAGGCGTCTCCACACGCCAGGCCTGAACATGGACGACGGGGGGGAAGGTTCCTGTGTTTCCACCTCACAAAAGAACCCAAACAACCACCCACAAGAAGGGAAGAGCGTGGCCAGGGACAAGGCTCAGACCCCTGGGCACTCCGTGGCTCCTCAGCACAGCCACCCCAAGGCCTGGGCTCCCAGGGGCGGCTGAAGGGTGTGGGCATCTCGCCTGGCCAGGGAGAGCCGCTCTGAGCAGGCCAGGGCAGTGCTGCCAGGCCATGCTGGGGCCGCTGGGACCAGGTAACACCTTGGCAGCTGCACACTGAGAGCTGGTCTCACCTTCATTTATCTGGGGGTGTCATCTCACCGGCTGTTTCTATGTTTCTATTTTTAAAAAAATTAAAAATAGCATTTTCATTCGACTCCAGCAACAACCGGTTTGGCCCAGCTCCCACCGTGTAACCATTGCTGCCACCTGGACTTAGAATCACAGAATCATGGGATTGTTAAGGCTGGAAATGACCCCTAAGATCATCCAGTCCAACCATTAACCCACCGCCACCAAGTCTACCCTTAGACCATGTCCTCAAGCACCGCATCTCCCCGTCTGTTAAANACCAACCCCCACCTCACTGCAACCTCCTTTCAGGGAGTTGTAGAGAGCAATAAGGTCTCCCCTCAGTCTCCTCCAAACTAAACTTCCCCAGCTCCCTCAGCCTCCTCGTAGGGCCTGTTCTCCAGACCCTTCCCCAGCTCCCTCAGCCTCCTCGTAGGGCCTGTTCTCCAGACCCTTCACCATCCTCGTTGCCCTTCTCTGGACACGCTCCAGCACCTCAACATCCTTCTTGAAGTGAGGGACCCAAAACTGGACACGATACTCGAGGTGAGGCCTCAGCAGTGCAGAATACAAGGGGATTATCACCTCCCTGGAGGAAGCAGAGCTTAGGAGGAAGCAGACCATAACTAATCCTTGCAAACATGGAAAAGTCCACGACAGAAGTGTGGTGCTTATCTCTGAGTGCCACTTACCGACTTCCCTTTCTACTTCCCCCTCTGGGTGTATTTATCCACCTGAAGCCCCAGCAAGGCAGACAGACTTTGGCACTGCTGACTCCTACCCTTCCGTAACAGGGCGGCCACCAAAGCCACCAAGCTGCAATCTGCTGCCCTTTCCAGGCCTTGGGCTGCTTCCCTGTACAATTCTGGTCTCACAAGTCCATGAAGAAGCAAGATGCTGGTCTCAAACAGGAGAGCGCTCTCCTAGATCCTGGGAGGGTCAGCTGAAGGCCTGGGGTCCGTGCCCATGCCTGGCTACCTGCACCTCTGATAAAGCTACCTGTCCCTTTCCATCCCTCCATCCCTTCTCACAGAGTATCAGGAGCTGGAAGAGACCTCAAAGATCCCCCAGTCCAACCCCCTGCCTGAGCAGGATCATCTAGAGTAGATCACACAGGATTGTGTCCAGATTGGCCTTCTCGGGCGGTTTCACCTGACCCCTAGGGAAGAGGCAGTCACCTCTTCCCCCTGCTGTCACCCTGGTCTCCCTGAGGGGTCTGCTGCCCACACTGCCTCCCAAACTGAGCTAAACTCCACTCCCAGCCCAAACCAGTGTGCCCCAGCTGCCAGCCCAGCAGCGGCCGCTCTGCCCCCACCCAGCAGCACCCAGCCACGGCCTGATGAACGCTCTGCCCCGGGCACGGAGCAGCGGTGTGACACCTCCTCTGCTTCCCAAGAGCTGCTCCTTACACCCTCGCTCCCTTCGATTCAGCGAGAGTGGGAGAGTCCCAGGCCCAGTCATTGTACAAGGTTTTATTGCTGTCATGATAATTAATGAGTACTTACACTGAGCTTTTAATAAGCACCTACACTTTTCTTCGTTAACTGGGTCGTAAAGGAGTCCCACACGATTCCCTGGATTTACAGTACAATAGGGACCTCTACAGGCATCTCCCTCCCCAGAGCAAGGCTGAGGACAGGTCACCCAGGAGCGGCCACACGTCCCTGCAGACCACAGAGCACCGAGCTGTGCAGACAGCACTTGGTCTCTTGGCAGGTGAAGCTGCCCACTGGTTCCTTTGGGATGACAAAGCGACACCCTGAAACATGAGTGATACCCAGAGCTGTTTTCCACACTCCACCTTTGTCATGCTCATTTCCCAGCGGATGGATCCAGACATCCCACTGCCACAGCGCTGCTGGTGCCATGCTGGGAGCTACTGACACAGGCAGAGCTACTGGAGACCCCACCTACGATGGGCTGGAGCTGACCCAACGTGGCCTTCAGATCCCAGCTGCACCACACACTGTCCTACTTCAGACATGTTTTTTCAGGACACTTCTCTGAATAGCCCTCAGTGTTCAAACACAAAACTGTCCCCATGTCATACAAGGGAGGGATAAAATGAATATCCAGAAAGACTATTCTAACTTGCTGTTGGCCTCTAACTTCCATTTTACCAGGGTGACCCTTCTTTTCCCTCTCTCAGCTACAAGAGATCTGTTTGAGGACTCAAAGGAGCTGAATGATCCATCAGATACAACACAAGGAGCAGCTTTGGAAAGCTGCTGCTCCTCCTTTCTGGGGCTTCTCCATCTCAGCTCTCTGCTCTCTCAGCTCTCTCACATGTCCCTCCACACCCAGCGCCCCCTCCCCTCTGAACACAAATCCATGAGCTCCAGGGGAGCTGGCCTGGACTTCATTACCACATCTGGGTTTTACCAAGGTACCCATCTCTTTGTGGGGAAGGGCTTTTCCAACTCCAGTGTGTGTCCTGGGCGTGAAATAAACCACACAATGGGTGTAAAGAATGGCCAAGCAACACGATTCTGCCTGGGATTCCCAGGGGTTGATTTTTGGGGTCTTTTGTTTTGGTGGATTTTTGGATTTGGTCGATTTTTTAATTTTTTTTTTTTATGAAGTCCAGTCTCACAAGCCAGTGACCAGTTTCCCAGCTGGTTCCTGGGCCATGGCCCAGCACTAACACAGAGCAGGTGCCAGCCATGAGCACAGATCAGCCTTTCACACCCAACGTGCACTGAGGCAGCCGGGTGGCCACAGCAAGCGGATGGACCAGCGGTGTTACCCTGCAAACCACACTTCTGGCTTAAAATAAAACCTTCTCCCTGTGAAAAGTGTCTCCTACCTGCCTGCCTGTCCCCAGGCCTGTGAGAGCTTCCCTGGGAGTGTGCAGCCCCAGGCTGGTGGCAGGACCAGGCGGGTCAGTGGCCTGGCTGCTCGTCGGGCGATGGGCATCGCTGTTCACCAGCGGCACACCCTGCCAGGCAGGATGGACAGGGCCACTCTTGCTTTGAACACCAGCCCTCAGAGCACTTCCTCCAAGATTAGCAGCACTGTTCTGCAAGGACAGTCATCTTCTGCAGGCTCACGCCTCGACATCCCCAAGAGACCTCGCTGGGATCGGGGGAGAGCGTCAGCCACCCACACGCTGCCAGGGAAAGGGGTGTCCAGTCCGGGGAGGTGTTTAAGCCACAGCCAAGCAGCAGGAGCCTGCATGGGGACAGCTCATGCCAGAGAAGCAGGCAGGGGGCTGGGTCACTTAAGGGTGATGAGGCTCGAGAGATGTGCTGCGGGAAAAGCCAGCGTGGTCCCACCAGCCAGGATCATAGGCAGGGCAAAAGGGCTCTCTGTGCTTCAGAAAGGCAGGTCCCAGTCTCCAACACCCCTCTCTTGGCCTTGCTGAGCTGGTGCCCTGATGAAGCTGATGCAGGACTGCCTAAAGGAGACCAGCACAGGGTCTCCTCTTGAAAACGAGGGCTTTTGGCACGTGCAGCTAATAGGAAGCAGAAGCTTATGACTCTGTTAATTAAGCCACTGCAGAAGGAGTCTGAGCCTGATAAATGAGCTAGGAAAGATGATCCTGATCCTCTGACGGGCCAGTTCTGCAAGAAATTCAGCCCTGTAAGCAGCACCACAGCACACCAGCCCAGCAGCACCTGTCACTTATCAAGGCAGGGCCCGGCACGGCTGACTCCACGAAGCGATCTGAGGCAACGCTGACTTCCTCAGCCAGGTCACTGCACCAAGCAGCACGGTGACTCAGTCCTGCAGCGATGCCTCTGGCACAGCTTGGGCCTCATGAGATCCCTGAGAGCCACAAGGGCAACTCTTCTCCCACTCAGGCACAGCCTGTGGGCCCTGCAGACTGGTGGTGTTGGTGCCACTGGTGTCCGAGAAGCTGATGCTCTGTGGCTGCATGTTGGCACGAAGGGACATCTCTGAATGAACCCATTTCTGGAAGCCTTGATACCACCTGGACAAAGAAAACTGACACGAAGCAAAGATGCCTACTCCTTCCTTCTTCCCACCTGCATCTTCCCAGTGCTTTGTCCAGATGCTTCTTGACCTCATCCCAGCTGGGGACTGGGACCACTGCCCTGGGGAGCCTGTCCCAGTGCCTGACCCCTCTCTCAGGACAGAACCTCTTCCTGACACCCCCCCTGACCCTCCCCTGTCACAGCTTCATGCCCTTCCCTTGGGTTCTGTCCCTGGTCCCCACAGAGAGGAGATGGGCACCTGGAAGCCCCCGACCACCAGGAGGTCTCCCCTCAGCCTCTACAGATGCAGAGTGTCTCACTGCAATGAGTAAACACCTTTGAAGCAGCACTTGCACACCCTGCAAGGGACCAGCTTGGCCACTGCTCTGTAAAGGGCATCAAAAACATCAGCAAGAGGACACACAAATGGCTGAAACCAAAGGAAGTCCCAGAGACCAGAGTCCAGTTGCTCAAACTCCTTCAACATCTGCACGTACACCCTGAGCAAGAGGCATCGTCACACGTGTGTGCACCAAGACCCAGCCTGTGCAGTGTGAAGGGCTCAGCCTCTAGGACTGAATGCAACACCCTGAAGGTGCAGAGCATGGAGAGGGGGTTCACGTGGTGAGGGCTCTCATGTGGTGAGGGCTTTGAGGCTTTTCACCCTTTCATCCCTTGGTGAATCTGTCACTCAAACCTTCCTTGGGACCCACTGAGGAAGCTCCCAGCTGGGCTCTCCTGACAGTGTGCATGTTTCTGGCAGGTACTGTGGCTCAGTCCATGCAGTGTGTGTGAGGGTGAAGGGTGTATCTCGTGGCTCCACGTGTGCATGTGCAGATTTAACCCACGTGTAACTGTGCTCATGTGACACACGTGTGCCACAGCCATCGGCCACGGGAAGCTGTGAGGGAGAGCGAAGATCGCACAAGTTGTCCTTCACAGTGGACACTAACAACAGGCTGGAAGAAGGAGCAAAGGACACAGAGACCTGAAGATTGAACTGGAGATGAAGGAAGCAGCAGGGCTGAGCGTTGGAAAGGCAGTTCAGTGTCTCTTGCACGGCCTGGTGCCTGTCCCCATCCAGCCCCTCGCTGCCAGGCCTTGCTGTGCACACACGTGTCACACGCTCCATCAGCCTGCTGCATGGGGACCAGCCACCAGTGTGGATGTGGAGTTTTATTTGCTGGCATCAAACCCACACCTGAGGTGTCCCAGCTAGGGAGCAGGACTCCCCCGTGGGAGAAGCCCACTGGCCTGCAGACCACTTGTGTGCTGAACGTAGTTACCCTCCCCAAACCATCTTTCATCCACGTTTTGACACCATCACTGCAGTCTCACAAGTCTCTCTTGTTTTTAAACATGACATGCAAGCTTCCCTGAAATTAACTCACAAACAGCTGGGCCCTCTATCCTCCCACACAACTGCAGAGCCCCTCAGTGCCTCTTCCTCACAGATGACTGGACACATCTACGTGTGACAGCTGAAACAAAACCTCTCAGAGCCACCTCCAGTCTCATCAGCTCAGGCAAGCACTCCAGCTGTCAGAGAGAAGTCACAGTTAGCACCACCTTCTTCAGAACCCATTTTCTTCCCTCTTCCTGCAAGGAAATCCTTTAACCTTTGAAATTCTTCACAGACAAGATGAAGATAAACAAGCCCCTGACAGATAACGTCTATTTGGGATGAACGAAACCCCTAGGGTGATTTCTTCCTATTTGAGTGGTCAGACTGTGCCCATCACGTGAGAAGGGGATTCAGAGTGTGCTTCCTGGGCAAAGCTGTACCTCAGTCTCAGAGCACACACACTTCAGCTCCTCTAGCAAGCGAGGTCTGGTGCTGAAGTCACGGTGCAGTGAAATAACCTGAAGATCCCCGAGTCTGAGGAGCGGCTGCGATGCGACGTCGGGGAAGAGGTCACGAGCAGGCTCAGTAATCCATTCTGAGGAAGATGTCTGCTTCTTCAGCTTCTGAAAACAGTAAGAACTTGGCATGCCCAGAGGCATCATGGTCCATTTTTCCAGGAATTGCTCACTTCCTATCCCTAGGTTTAAGCCAGCCTCAGAGCCATCCGTTTTCCTCAGTCCAAAGCACTTCATGGTTTTGTCCTTTATGGCCACAGAAGCCCATCCTCTGCTTAGTGAGCTGAAGACAACTGCTGCCTTGCAAGAGGGCTGTTTATCCACACACAGGCAGCTGACACTGAAATCAGAACCCAAACGGTCTCCTGCCAGCACACGATGCTCAGAACACAACTCCATCGGGAGACAACGCTCTGCTTCTCCTCCACAGAGGATAAAAAGAAGGAAAACAGTCCAACAGGAAAAAAAAAATAAAATACAAGACTGAGAAGGCCAGAGCAGAACACTCCACTATGGCTTGAAATGACTGAAAACAGTAAACACCCACCAGTCCTCCCCTCAGCAAACACCAGCCGTGGGAGAGCACTGCGGGTGCCCTCAGCCGTTCACCCGGCCCATGTAGCGCCTCTGTGACAAGGAAGTGTTCCTTGGAAAGCAGAAGGAGCCCCCCAGCTCTGCAGGAGTTCCTTCTGTACTTGCTCCACCACTCCCTTCGTTTCCTCTCTGGCTGGGGCAGCACCAGGGGTGTGGGGTGGCCTTCCCAGCAGAGCCTCCTCTCCTTCACGGCGGATCCGCACGCGTCCCAACGCCAGCTCTTCACAACGCCGTCTCGCCCACGCAGACCTTGTAGGGTGATTTCAACCTCCTGCATCTAAAAGGGACATCAGCACGTGATTTTCAGCAGACAAAGCCCACAGCACTCTGAGCAGAGGCTGCTCCACGCCACCCAGCTCAGGCAGCCCCAACGAGACCCACGTTTCCAACCACTGCGCCAGCCGCCCCACTGGTGGATTGGAAAGCAGAGTTATTGAGTGACAGGTCCTTTAGCATCACACCTCGGGTCAGTGACAGGCAACAGCACCCCCAGAGCCCTGAAAAACTGTGCACTGACTCTCAGAATCACAGAATCACAGAATCACAGAATCACAGAAGCTCCTGAGCTGGAAGGGACCCAATAAGGATCATAGAATCATAGAATGATTACAGTTGGAAGGGAC
>VXBZ01011769.1:23177-38433 GCA_013399135.1 Heliornis fulica
GTGGCCCAGGAAGGCCTGGGTGGCGCAGCAAGGCCTGGGGTGCCCAGGAAGGCCTGGGTGGCCCAGGAAGGCCTGGGTGGCGCAGCAAGGCCTGGGGTGCCCAGGAAGGCCTGGGTGGCGCAGCAAGGCCTGGGTGGCGCAGCAAGGCCTGGGTGGCGCAGCAAGGCCTGGGTGGCCCAGGAAGGCCTGCGCGGCCCAGCAAGGCCTGGGTGGCCCAGCAAGGCCTGGGTGGCCCAAGGGCAGGAGGAGCCCAGGGGGGCTGCACGGACATGCATCACCATCTGCCAGCTGTGCTACTGCACTTTCCATATCCAGGAGAGCTGAGGAAGCTGGGGATCACATCCCGTAGGGAAAGAGATACCTCCCCATAGCAAGCATGTCCCTGAGGAGAGGTGTGTTGGAAACACAACCATCAACATCTACAGCAGAGAACCATCAGCAGTCAAGTCACCATTCAGCCTCTTCCCCCCCGGATCTGGCTTGTGGCTTCCAACCAAGGTTTTCTCCAATGAGAAGAGGAAACTTTAGCAAACCACAGAGATAGAACACGGTTCCCTGGCTGCTTTGTTTTTCTGCTCCACAATATGGACAAACAACAAAAGCAAGAGTTGTCTTCAAGGTAGAACAGATTCAAGTTGCAAAATTCCCACTGCAACCTCAGCCATGCACACTCAGCTGCTGCAGAGAAGACTTTTGTTAAGAAACTGGTGTTACTGGGCTGCCTGTATTGAACCAGGAGGTGCAGATCTTCCCAAAGCCTCAACCAGAAATGAAACTCTTCGAGCCGGATTGGCACCAGCCACAAACCATGTCAGGTTGCCCAAACCTGGTGCAGACCCTGGGTGATGAGGGACGGACCAACAGAGGGTTTCTTAAAGCATTCCAGTGAGCCACCCACCAGGTTAACCCCTGCACAGGGAACTAATGTAACACAGCAGTAAATCCTGACTTGATATTCTTATCTTCTGTGCAAAATGCAACCAACTGGAATTTCAGGTTACTTGCAAAGGAATTACATGCAACGGGCTGGGAATTCATTGCATGAGAAACTAATGAGCAATTGTTTGCTAATAATGTTTAGTCCAAGTGGCTTATTAGTAACCAGATTACTACAGAGGTTTGGGGTTTTCCCCCCCTCAAGTGCCACTGTGAGAGGTTTTTTGATGGTGAGCTTGGGGTTTTTTTTTGTTTGATTGCTTAGAAATAATTTCTTGGAAAATCACCCCCCTGCTTTTAAAAGCATTTTTAAAGGCACACACACATCCAGGAGCAATGTGAGCAAGTGTAAGGCTGACACCAGCACATACATTTCTTCCAAGTCCCTACAGAGCAGCATCTACACTGGCTGTGAGCCCACCAGATGGAAAGCTTTGTACCTGGGGCTTGGAGCAAGCAGGACACCTTGCAGCACCTTCAACTGGTTTGGTGTGGTGCTTTACTGCTGTGTACAATGATGTCCCTCAAAAAGAGCTACTAAAAACCAACCTGGGGAGTTGTACATTGGTTTTTTTTGGGCAGGGTATTTATTACATTTGAAGGGGGTGTGGGGTGTAAATGAAACAGCCCCCCCCCACTGTCTGAACAAGGCAGGGACTGAAAACGAGCATCTGCAGAAGGTAACGGTGAATATCTCACTGAACTGGGGAACAGAAGGTTAAGCCTCACTGGGGACTGATGATAATTACAACTGGGAGGGTTTTAATTACTCAGCTGACTGGTACCACCAGATATAATGCTAAAATATTTGGTAAGGTAAACAAATTGCAGTGTGGTTTTTTAGTATGTAAATTGTAACAAATGGCTTAAGATCTCATACGACAGTTACTCCATTTAATTCCAGTTATTCTTATTCTAAAACACAAATAATTTGTCTTTTTAATAGTTAGACAATTTCCAACTAGCTACCACTTGAGACTGGTGTTTATGGTTAATGCAGTTACTACAAATTCCCAGATTAATGTGTACCCACATCTGAAGCAAACACAGCCATTAGCATACAACACAGCTGAGGCATTTCACATTGAACTACCCCTGCTTCCACGACAGCCTTACATACCTCTTTTTGCAGTACTATCCAAACTACTCCTATCTTACAAAGAGGAGCAATCCCCAAGCTTCTCATCACACACAACAGCCATCGCCCCTAGAGCTGCTGACCCTCCTCAGCAGTAAACACACAGCACACAGTGTCCAAAGGTTGTTGGGGGATGGCTCTGCCCATACTCAATTGTTATGGGAATGCTGGGGGTCAGTGTGGCAGAAGACCTGTTTCCTCTCAGTTCACAGAAACCATCCAGAGAGCTTCTTCCCACCAGCCCATCTGGGTTTTTAAAGGCACAACAGGCCTCTGTGCTGGGGAAAGTGCCATCTGATAAGATTCCACCTGTACGAGCAGCCACACACCCAGAGAATGCAATTTTCCAAGGCAGATGCCAGCCACCAAAGCAGGGGACAAACAGCCTGGCCCCCCAAAACCCGAGCTGATCATCCTGTCCCCGTGGAAGGCAGCGAGCACAGATCCAAGGCGGCACCTCGGCGCGGCCGCGCTCGTGCTGGCCAGGAAGGCGCCGCGCTGTGGGCTGCTCCAGGCCTTGTCTCTGCACTCAGCAGCAGCACCTCATCCCTAGCTCCACTCCTGCTCTTCCCAGGCTGTGTGTCCTTCTCCTGGGGTCTTCTTCACCAATCTGGGAAAGGGTGGTGTGCAAATGAGGTTCCTATGGGGGAGGAGCTGCTATTCCACAGCTTCTGTAGAACCTTAAAATGTCCCTTTGATTCTTCAGAAGAAATGAAATGTAGATTGTTTCCTTGAAAAACAGGACCCGCTGCTTTGGAAGCAGCCCTTCATTCCTGGGCTCCTTTAAAGCTCAGGACATCAGACACCTAAGAGGGTTAATCACACAAACCACGGGCAAGTCTCAGCCTGAAGGCAGCTCTGGGTCTTGTGCATCTGCATTAAGTGATGCAGAGTAACTTCATGGCATCCCTGGTTCTCTCACTATTTGAGCAGCAGTAGAAAAGGAAGCCAAAAGGAAGCCAAAGATGCATGGCCCAAGTACATCACATCCATCTTTCCCCCTCCAGTACCTCTAAAAGCCAAGTGACGGCAGCGTCTCGGCTAGGAAAATCCAGCGTGATGTTACGTTACACACCACAGCCTTCAGCTCATTAGCACAGAGAGGGGAAAGGATTTCAGTGTAGCCTTGGGGGAGTGAGCAATGCCAGATATCAGAGTCTCCTCAGACCCCCCCAACACGCTTCCTCCCGAGTCCCCAGGCTCGGCCATCCCCTGCTGGCAGCCACCACCGAGCAGTCCTGAGCTCTGTCCCGGTCCGAGCGCTCTGGCCTCCTCATGCCACAGCCCAATCCACACATCTGTGTTTCTTTTCTTGCACCAGTGGAGCCCAACAACCAGCAAAGCTTCCCTGGAGCTTTACAGGGCAGCAGCACTGCGACCAGATTACACAGACTGGACATCTGTCACTCACACAGTGGCCATTCAAAATCCCCTCTGAGATGTTAAACTAACAGAAGCTACAGCAAAAGCAGCAGGAACACCCACGTGCTACTTGCACAGCCCCTGCTTAAAATTATCTCTGTGCAGCTCTTCTAACAGGATCTGAATGCCCAGGGAGAAGCCTACAGCTGGAAGGTAAGACAGCCAGGCCCAAGCCGCAGCGAAGTACCGTCAGAAACAACTGCTGTCACCAAGCCTGGCTTCCCCCAAGCTCAGGACCCCCATTTCCACAGACACACTGGACTGAAGACTCTTACATCTCCTGGAGTGTATTCATGAAGTTTAAGAAACTCCTCTGCAAACCCAACTGCTTTGCAGCCATGGGCCCTGTAGTGATTTCTCTTTGGTACACGTGGTGTGTCCAGTCGTGGTCCTGTGTCCATCCTCCGCCGCAGCAGCGTTCAGCAGAGCAGTTCCCTTGCTCATCCCATGCACCATTAGTCCTCATTCAAAGGAAGGTCATAACAGACATGTGTCACCAATTAACAATAAATGATTTCTGCTGGGAACTCCTCCCTGTGTCTGGTGGCACCTGTATCCTGGGATTTCTTCTGCATTCTCTGCAAAACAGACGAGTCAGGAGCAGAACACACATTTACAAACCCCTCCACTGACACCATGAGTACATCCCAATGTGTCCCTGTGTGGTTTAATCAAGGTGATTCTGCTCAGGCAGGGGGTTGGACTGGATGATCTCCAGAGGTCCCTTCCAGCTCCTGACATTCTGGGACTCTGTGATGGCCTTGCACAAAGGATTTCTCTTCTATACAGGCACCCAGTAAGACTCAAAGACCAGCACTACCATCTGCTCACCAAAGACACGAGAGGAGTCATGAGATATGGGCAGCACTTAAAGCACAGCTCGCTCAAGTTCTGTACACTTTGGGCTCATGGGCATTTCCAGTCCCAGTTCCAAAGGGCAGCTGCTCCACTGGTGTGTTACCACCCTGCTCTACCAGTCACTCCTGGCAACGGCGCTCCACCCAAAAGGGCCGCTCCAGTTAAATGCTCTGTGTAAGTTGTTGCTTTACTTCATGTTCCTGGTCCCTGTAGCCCTCCTCCTCCTCCCTTTGCACTATTGCTGTGGCAACAAAAGCCCTATAAAACAGGGCCAAGTACACCCACACATGCATTACCCTGTTCATTGGACAGGTCTCCCTTTCAGCACCCCAGACTGCTGCCTGGAAGTGGAATGGTAACAGCCTGAGGATGCTGCAGCTTCTCCTCCTCCTGGCACTTCACCATCCCTACTGCACCTCCCAGCTCTGTCCCTGGTCCACAAACTTTGGGACAGATCCAGAGGGTCATGCTGGATGTGCTGTGCTGGTTAGCAGTTTAAAGCACCCTAGCTACACCAGGCTAAGCTCCTCAGAGGTCCCAGTGGACATCCATGTGCACGATGTCTTCCTGCCCTGTTCTTCTAGACACCTCAGAGCTGCACAGTGAACTACCCCGGACAAAAGAAATACAGAAAATAAATAAATCCCTTGCTTTGATGTGGAGACAGTTTGGATTGTCAGAGAAAAGCGACCTCCCAGGATGGGGGAGGTCACAAACTCTGTTTATAGACATCCATAACACAGCCTGGGAGCTGTGCCCGAAACAAACAGCCAAGTCTGACAAGCACAGAGGTACTGGGGTGCCACCAGCCCCAAGTCAACCTCTTACAGCTCCTGGAATAGTGACTCCCACAGCTCTGAGGCTGTTACATTTTCCTGAGTAAACTAAAGGACCTTGTTGCTCCTCCTCATGCCCCCAAGTTGACAGCCAAAGCCCTGCTCCTTGCCTCAGTGTGTACACACACCCCCCCCTGGTGCCAGTGGTCATCCTCAGGGCAGCATGGGCAAGGTCCCTGCCTGTGGGTGACTGCACACAGCTCTCACCTACACAGCTCCAGAGCAGATTGTAGAACAGATTTCAAAACATCAGGAGTCTTTTTTGGAGGAGCTATCAAATTCTCTTGGCCTGCAGTAGAATGGTTTTTTTCCTTGCACCGAATTTAATAATAAACAACATTTAAAACATCATGAAATGACATCCTTTTGTTGTGAAAGAGGTAAAAATGAACTTTAGTGCCTAACCCACCCCCTAGAGATCAGAGGATGGCATCCAAGTCCTGCTAGGATGTGCCAACCCTACCAAAACAGCTTCCACCCATCTAACACAATTTCCACCACAGGGCATTTTCAGTCAGAGAACCTGATCAAGGAACCCACTGCCATCAACTTCTTATAAATCAAATTGCATCTCTGGTTGCCCAGTTAAATCTCTGCTCTCCCCAGGGCCACATCTTTCTAGTTAAAGAAGTGGATGACCAGACAAAGACACTGGTGGGCCACACGCTGCTGAACAGGTGCCAAGAGCTTACGTACCTCACCCTGACCTGCAAAGATCATTTTTACTTATAAATACAGTCAATGATCAAGCAGAGGAGAAGGATAAAATGATTTGCTACACGAATACACAGCTTGTTCCATTTCCCAGCCACCAAACCAGATGCTTGGCAAGGCCAACTGGCTCTTCAGTCCTCAGGACTGTACACACCGGGGTGGTTTTTGTGTTGTTGGAGATTTAGTGAAACTTTCACCGATACCAACGAACCAACAACAATTTCCCTTTGGCAATGCACAGTGAAATGCTACTTGCAACTGTAGTGGCACAATCCAAGTCGAAGTTCCTCCCTCTTTTTTTTTTGGATCTTCCCTCCCCCCAGGTAAAATCTGGAGAACAACCCACAGCAGACATGACGGGACATATACAGCGCATTGCTGAAACTCTGAGTCACGGCCTGGCCCTGGAATCTACCTCCATCACACTCAGAAGGTCTCACACTTAAAGAAAAGCAAACAGAAAGGGTAAAACTTCACGTTTCTTGGAGCTTTTTTCCTCCCATAACTCCTAAAGCAACCAAGAAATCCTCAAAAATTCTCCATAGTACAGCTCACCTCTGGAAAGTGAAAACATAACCTTTCCCATACAGCCTTTTACCTACAACAGCACACACAGGATAACAAAACAAACAGAAAAGAATCAGGTTGTGCTCCAAGAGCATCTTCCTCCTGGAGCTGTGCTGTGCACACAGGTTATACCGTGCCCGACACGCCGAGACACTCGCCCGGCTGCACTCGTGTGAGTGATTTTGTTGACTTTAACTGACAAGTATCATGTATGATGAGTAAAAGAAGCAGGAACCAAGGGAGTGATGTAATTACAAATACAGATGGCAAAAAAACCATTCTGAATATAATTAAGCTGTGAGACGTTATGCCAGCCAAGATGTTAATAACCATGGAGAAAAAAAAAAAAAAGACTTGTGGGTAATTTTCATACTTATCAAAATAAGGAACTGTTGAGAACCATTAATAATGTGGGTGAACGCTGTCTAAGCTTCCCACACTCAACTCTGCCAATAAGCTTTAATTTTCAAGGGCAACAATCCTGCTATTCCAGTCTGGAGCTCCTCCAGAGCAGAGATATTTAATCAAGTTACATTGTGAGCTTGCTCTACAACACATTAAACGTAAAAAGATCAATATGTAACATCAATTTTTATCTGCCAGACTTGCTTGGACCGAGATTTCCGACAGCTTGAGCCAAACCCCCATTAAACCTGAGCACAAGGGGTAGTTCCAAGTGAGTATCTTCACATCCAAGCCTAGAGTGAGAGTGCTAAAAGGCAGCTTGGGAAGCTGTGGTATAATATTTGCTGTGAGCAGTGGGAGGCCTTGTGAAAGGGCAGAAACTGTTTTTATTGCTTACTCTTGGAACACTTCACAGACTCAGGAAGGATTAAAGCAACCTGGAGACAAGCATCTTCCACCACGCTGCCGCCGTGAGATGCTCACCCGCCGCTCCTCAAGGCTGCTGGTAGGTGTGACTCAAAGAAACGCTTCCTCTCCTCAAAAACCTTCTCTTAAGATCATACAAACAAAGAGTCTGTTCCTTTTTTAAGTAACTAAATTAGAAGACAAACTTCTACTGGCAATTCCAAGTATTTATCACAAATGAACCCCACACATTCCAATGTACTTATCCAGCAGGTTCGAGAAGAGCGTTTCACTGACCTTCAAAGTCCACGTCCCCCACTAATTTGGTCTTCCCTGTAAGGGGGTCGTGGATATGGTTGATGCCTACGTCAATCACAGCTGCACCTTCTTTGACCATATCAGTTGTAATCAACTTTGGGATACCTGGAATCATCAAGAAGGATTTGATTAACGTGGCCAGATACTCTCAGGTCTTCGGTTTAAATCACAGCCCCGGGTCTGCGGGGGGTACACACGGACACGGTCGTTCTAGCACTTCATTTTCACACACAGAACACAATCACTTCTCAGTTTCATGCAGTTTACTACAATGAGGAGTGTGCAATGGGATTGGTTTTGGTTCAAGAAACACTCTGGCCTGATAAGCTGCTTTAACTGTGTTACAGGTGACCCCAGTGACACCGGCCTGTCGCAGCTTCTAGGAAACACCCTGTCCTGCTGCTACAGCCAAGTGGGAGACCTGCCTGCTTGACCAAAGAGAGCCTGGCCCCAGCACTACACACCTTCATCACCCCTCCATGGGCTACCTCGGTGTAGTGTCCTGAAGAAAGGTTTTGTTGCCATTGAAAGGCCCCAGCTACAACAGAGTGCTGCAACAAGCCCCTCTGCTCCTCCCTATTCCTTTAGCACATTTCCACGTAAAGCACCTTGACACACACCACAAAGATGCTCAGCAGCCAGGACCCAGGAGACCTAAAAGGTCACTTCAAGTTCCAGATAAAGAGCTGAGTCAGTGGCACTGTTGAGCTGACTGGAGAGTGCAGAGACAGCTGACTGCTATCCATACTCACAGCACAGCAGTTACTCAGGTACAAAAATGACAGCTCAATCCCATGCAAAATCTGTCCCAGGTCCCACCCAAGGAGGTGGCACATGGCTGTTTTCTGAGGCAGTAGTCCTTCACAGTGAACCTTTGCCACTTGGCACAGACCGCTGCCACACGGGCTTGCAAAGTGCACGTGGCAGCGCACATTTCCTCTGGGGAGGCCAGTGTCACCCAGCCTCCTCCATGCTGTGAAGCTGGGTGGCCACACAAGTCCCACTAGCAGCTCCACTCAATGCACAGAAGAGATGTCCCTCAAGTTCAGGAGGCTCCATCTCTGCAGACTTCACTGCCAGGAAGGGCTGTCCTGGCACAGCCAGGATCAGACAGCTGGAAGCTTATGCCTGGCCAGCCACAAGCAGAAAAGCAGCCTCTGAGACCAAAGTCACTGGGTGCCATCAGAGAGCCAAGAAGATCACGTTCTTCACACATCATCTGCATTTGGCTATTGTATCTTGATTGTAACAGTGGCAATCTTGTGTCTACATTTGCTTTAAGCCACCTCCTAAATTCCTTTTCTACCATGAAAGCTCCAACTTTGAGCAATGGGAAACTCAAACTACAGCTCACTTTGCCTCTACAATTCAAACTACAACTCACTTTGCCTCTTGAGCAATCCCCTCAGAACTCATTCAGTGAGCAGTTTTCATCCCAGTAATAGGGTCACAAAGATGATCAAGGGGCTGGAGCACCTTTCCTACGAGGACAGGCTGAGAGAGTTGGGGCTGTTGAGCCTGGAGAAGAGGAGGCTCCGGGGAGACCTTCTAGCGCTCTGCCAGGACCTCAAGGGGGCCTCCAAGAAAGATGGGGAGAGGCTGTTCAGTAGGGCCTGTTGTGACAGGACAAGGGGTGATAAAGGGTTTAAAATAGAGGGAGGGAGATTTAGATTGGAGATTAGGAAAAAGTTCTTTGCTGTGAGAGTGGTGGAGCACTGGAACAGGTTGCCCAGGGAGGTGGTGGATGCCCCTGGATCCCTGGAGACGTTCAAGGCCAGGTTGGATGAGGCCCTGAGCAAGCTGATCTAGTTGGGGGTGTCCCTGCTTCTTGCAGGGGGTTGGACTAGATGCCCTCTGGGGGTCCCTTCCAACTCTAATCATTCTATGATTCTATCTCCAAAGGGGGAGTCTAAGCTCCCCTGCCCCACCACAGCACCTTTCTCTCAGGTGGAGAGATAAAAAGAAAAAAAAAAACCGAAAAGCAAGGCAAAGGCCCGTGGTTTGGGACTGCAGTCTGACTGGAGGCAAGCGCTGCTGTCCAAGGGCTCTGGCTCCGCTTGCAGCGCTGGATCGCAGCCAGTGAGATACAGGCAAGAACCTTCCTTGCTCTCCAATTCTCACTCCCCCATAGGACACCAGCTTGAAACTTCGCTTCCAATATTGAGCAAGCCAAAACCTCAAATTCTTTCCTATGCCACCTGATAACATCTGGCTGCATCTGCTTCATGACACTCTTATGCAATGCACTGCAAGCTGGCTGGTAACTGGATAATGCCTCCGTCTGACGGGGGTGACCGATCTGTGGGTGATAGGGATGGAAGCACATTAACGGAAGCTGCCCAGTTACACCCTTTGTAAAATGGTTTGATAATAGGCCAAATACTTAATAGCAACAAATAAACTAACCCCCAAACCAAATGAGCAGATCTATTTACTTAAGCCTACTTTACATACCGAGTAGGAAGAGATAAGCATTAGAGCTGCTGTTCCTAAAGTGCACTGACTGAAGAATGTGGGAAAATCTTTCATTGGTAGTTCTGGTAGACAAGGATGAATCATTTTTTTTTAACAAAAGAACAACAAAGCCCTACTTAATCCCAGCTCAGGCACAAGGGCTGCCAAACAGCCAACTCCTGAGAGCGCTAACCACCCGCTCTTGAGCACAAGGCTCTGACAAATCCACAAGAGGCCCACAGACCACATCCCGTGGGACAGTGCAAGTAGTCCCAGAACCATTTCATCCAGCACTTGGCACCTCTGCTCCTTCTCCCCTTTACCACCTCTCCAGCCCCAGCAGACAGACAAGTCTCCTCTCTCCAAGCAGAGTGGAAAGCCAAGCCAGCAGAAGCAGCAGGTTGACTAGTCAAGGACTGTCTCCTGCCTCCATCACTGCCCAGCAAGTACCATGGCAGCTTCATGAGCCTCATGTGAAGCTGTGTGGTGCTCTGCTACCATGGGTGCAGGCTGGTGGCAACGTGAGCAGACTCCCTGGGATGTCTGGGACACGGGCAGAGGTATGAGAGGGTACGGCAGGATGCCAAGCGCCGGCTGTGCTCAGGAGGAAGCTTTGGCTGGAAACGCAAAAGCTGTGTGGTACTGAAAGAGTTTAGGAAGCTCCACCTGGAGACAGATTTTAGGGAGGGGTAGGCTGGACAAGAGCAGCATTGTTGGAAGTTATGATGCAAGGAGTTGGGAGGGAACAGGAGGGAAGGAAGACATTGCATTGGTAGCTACAAAGTAAGGCAGAAAATGGGGTCCTAAGGCTGCGGGGGAATGACAGGTAACAAAGGAAGATGGATCTTCTCAGACTCAAGGGCCAAATGAGAAGCTCCCCATTTGAAGTGGTATGAACACCAAGCAAGCTCCTCAGAGACACAGCACCATGAACAAACAGACTCACTGCAACAAGTCACCAGACTGGGAGCCAGAACACAACCTGCTCTTCAAACACTGCCTGGAAAGAGGAGAAGAGAAGAGAAGAGAAGAGAAGAGAAGAGAAGAGAAGAGAAGAGAAGAGAAGAGAAGAGAAGAGAAGAGAAGAGAAGAGAAGAGAAGAGAAGAGAAGAGAAGAGAAGAGAAGAGAAGAGAAGAGAAGAGAAGAGAAGAGAAGAGAAGAGAAGAGAAGAGAAGAGAAGAGAAGAGAAGAGAAGAGAAGAGAAGAGAAGAGAAGAGAAGAGAAGAGAAGAGAAGAGAAGAGAAGAGAAGAGAAGAGAAGAGAAGAGAAGAGAAGAGAAGAGAAGAGAAGAGAAGAGAAGAGAAGAGAAGAGAAGAGAAGAGAAGAGAAGAGAAGAGAAGAGAAGAGAAGAGAAGAGAAGAGAAGAGAAGAGAAGAGAAGAGAAGAGAAGAGAAGAGAAGAGAAGAGAAGAGAAGAGAAGAGAAGAGAAGAGAAGAGAAGAGAAGAGAAGAGAAGAGAAGAGAAGAGAAGAGAAGAGAAGAGAAGAGAAGAGAAGAGAAGAGAAGAGAAGAGAAGAGAAGAGAAGAGAAGAGAAGAGAAGAGAAGAGAAGAGAAGAGAAGAGAAGAGAAGAGAAGAGAAGAGAAGAGAAGAGAAGAGAAGAGAAGAGAAGAGAAGAGAAGAGAAGAGAAGAGAAGAGAAGAGAAGAGAAGAGAAGAGAAGAGAAGAGAAGAGAAGAGAAGAGAAGAGAAGAGAAGAGAAGAGAAGAGAAGAGAAGAGGAGGTCTCGCTCTTCTAGGCAGAGCACACAAAGAGCCGTTTTCCATCTGCACATCTCCCACAGGGGCCTCTGACTGCAGCTGTTACTACCTGGCAGGGTAGAAGTCACCTCTTTTCGCAACACTCACTGAACAGGTCACTTCCAGGGAGCGTGTGATCCCAAGGTACAACGAGCACAGTTCAGAGGCAGCAAGAGGAACCTTGGAGGGATTCCACCTTTCTGAAGTGCAATCTGCCCCTGAGCATCCAGCGGGGCAGGGCCGCATACCGTTTGCACAACCTAGCCAAGGACATCTCCTGTTGTGTAATGGGTGTTAGATCATGCTCCTGCTACAAGTGGTGTGAGCAAAACAATGTCAAGAGCAAACATGGCTGAACCGCTCCTGAACCGTTTGAACACAACCGATGACAAACCACGCTCGGCGTGAAAATGGGAAGTGATGATTACATGGGAAGCAGAGGTGGATCTGGGTGAGAAGGTACAGCTCATTCCCAGCTAGCACACACACTGTCTCTCACTCAGTGTGTGAATTCTGGTCAAGCCCACGGTTGAGTAATCACACGTGGGACAAGTGAGCTGCTCCTGGGGCCTGACCTGCCGTGAGAGCGAGACAGCGGGGTTAAGCCTCGAAGCAAAGGACGTCTCGCTTCAACAGCAAGCGATGAGCTTTAGACAGCTCTTCTGTCTTCATCTATTTTTGTTTAGAAAATACATAATCAAGACTTTGGTCTTGAAGATGATGAAGAGGGAGGAAGGGAGAAAGAACAAAGGAAAGCCACAATCCCCTTGTATTCCTCCAAAATGATAAGAGAGAAGAAGGATACCCTGAGCTGCGAGGGGACACGGAACTTTACAAAGGTTTTTAGTAAGCTGGACTGATCTGGGTTTGAGGTGTTTTTTTAATTAAATTTTAACTTTCATTTATAATATTACTAAAGAAGAAACAGAGGTTGCTCAGAAGCAGAGTTACTCTTGTTTCACTCTTCCAGACTTGACACGCTACAAGCCCTTCACGCTACATTTCTTTAGGAGGAGCTGATCTTGGCAATTGCCTTGGCAAAGGTGTCTGAAAGATCTTCCTCTTTGCATGATCATTGTAAAAGAAAAAAAAATAAGTAAGAATTCAGCCATTAATTAGCTATGTTACCAAAACTACAAGTTAATTTGGCAAGGTTGCCCTTAATTCCACCAGCAAGGCAATCATACCATTGTTTTATGAATGCAGCCTCCAGCTGGCTCAAAGAAACCCTCCTGTCAGAATTTACATGACTCATGATTTTTGCACTGCACAGAGAATGTTTTAATTTACATAATTATACCTGTATAAACTGTGCACTGACTGGTTCCTGATCTTGAGTTCACTCTGAAGTCTCCCTAAGGGAAAGGTGCCACATGTGACGAGAAACAGTTTATGAGTCTGCAAGTATGAAGGGTGAGAACAAAGAGCCAAATCACTTGCCCTTCTCACAACTTGCTGCACCCCCTTCAGCAAGCAGGAGTGCCCACCTCCTGCTGCCATGCTGAAGAGCTAGTAGGACCACCACAGAGATGCCCAAGTCTGCTTTTCAGGTCTGAGATGCTGGGATGGGAGTATTAACAACCAGTTAATTACCTGCAGCGACTACGACAATGTCCGCGAGTCGCGTGTGGATCTTGAGCTGCTCCTTTGGGGTGTACCTGTGAGTGATGGTCACTGTAGCATCACCTGAAATGCAAGAGAGCATCATCCATTAACTGTCACACACACAATGCTCGTGGTGTTTACTCTCAGGTGCAAATGACTTGGTCTGGTACGTCCACAACAGCACAGATGATGGTCAGGCTCCTCACGGGTATGTCACACAGCTCCCAGCGTGCTCCTCACACCTCAGAAGAGCCATTTGCTCTTGAAAACCCTCCCAGGAGGGACTCATTTACACACTGCCCACCAGCTCACTCCTCAATTAGTTTCATTTCCATGGGAAATGTCAGTTTCACAGTGGAATTACACAGAGCACCCACCTCAGGTACAAGACCTCAATGTCCCTGTACCGTTCCTCAACCTCTTTTGTTGTTCATCTGCCCCCAAGCTCCCTCTGATGCTTCTCTTGATGTTCTGCTGTATAGACAGGAAAAGACCATGGTCTTTCCCACACCTGTGGCCTAACTCCATAACAGCCTTTCCCTGCAGTCAAAGCTCAGTCTTTGCCCTGGGTTTATGACAGATTTGGAGTGCCTAAGGAATATAACTGATAATTCAAGTTCAGTGAAGTGGCACTATATCTCATTGCCATTCCCTCTCTCCAAACTTCATACTGCTGATGACCTGGCCAGCAGGAGATGACAACTGAGGTTCTTCTTTGTCAGCCCTGATTGCATGGGGAGTGAGCCTAGCAGCTAGGACAACAAGGACACCACCAGACCAAGGGTCTTGGCTTAGGAATCCTGCTGACCAGTAACTGCACACAAGGGCATGTCAGAAAATCCCCCTTGACTGTGTTCAAGAGCACCTCTCCTTGAGGAATCTAGCAGCACTCCTGTCAATGGGGACAGCATCAGGATTTATGGAATCCCAACTGGATGGATCTGAGGAGCTCATCACCACCTAAGGAACCAATACACCCATCCATATATTTCCACACACTCATAGCATTCCAAGTCATCATGTTGTGTAGCACAAGCATCACAAAACAAACAGAAAAGACCAGACAAGAAGGTGCTTGGATTCTGGAAACAGCTGAAGCCTCACTTCACACCAGAATAGTGTCTCTGTGTGACTCTACTGCTGAGGGAGCCTGAGAAAAGGAGGGGAGAAGCTCAGGAAGAATGAGAAGAAATCCCCTTGTCTCTTGTGCTTTAGCAGCCCAGTTCACAGAATCCCAGAATCCCAGACTGGTCTGGGTTGGGAGGGACCCCAAGGATCATCGAGTTCCAACCCCCCTGCCACAGCCAGGGCCACCAAGCTCCAGGCCTGCAGCTACACAAGGTCACCCAGGGCCCCATCCAACATGGCCTTGAACACCTCCAGGCTTGGGGCATCCCCCACCTCTCTGGGCAGCCCCTTCCAGCCCCTCACCACTCTCTCCACGAAGAACTTCCCCTCATCTCCAACCTGACCCTTCCCTCCTCCAGCTAAAGGGAGCAGGAAGGGTTTCAAGTTATCTCAAACAGAAGCACATGTGATTTTGTGCTAACTCACAGATATGGGGCCTGCTCTCGATGTATTCACATATCTTGGTAGAAAATACCAATAAACCCACCAAGTAAGGCAAGAAAAACCTTGTGCTGATTGATGGAGATGCCAAGGAGACACCACCACACATCAAAACTGTTTGGGGATAGGGACTGCAGCCTCGTACCACATCCAACAGCAAGCACGGTGATCCCTCCAGCACAGCCCAAGAGAACAGCAAAGACACCAGAAGCTGTGAAAGTAGAGACCTCCAGTGGTGGGTTTGCAACGTGGCTTCTTCAAAAAGCAGCTAGAAAGTTTATTAAGGGTCCAA
>VXBZ01011770.1:1206-70706 GCA_013399135.1 Heliornis fulica
CCTCCCTCCCAGCCAGCCCGCGGAGCATCGGTGCCGGAGCCGGGCGGTGGCAGCTCGCTCTCCTTTCGCATCCTCCCTCCCCGGAGAGAAAAATGCCCCTTTTTCCCCGGCACAGATTGGCACAAGGTGCCTGCTGCACCCTGACATCTCCCCGAACTCATTGTGATTTAAATAACAGCCCTTTCTCATCTAAACAAAGCATCTTAATAGCAGATGCAAAGAATTCAGCTCATCTGAAAATCCAATAGCATGTAAGTGGATTAACTGCAATAACACAACTGAGGAGTGATACTATCCTTCATGGAAGACAATAGACTGTAAATGCACAGCCAGGGAGACTTATCCTTTCATCTCTGAATTTCCTTCAGCATTTCAAAAGCGAATGCTTTCTAGAAGCCCTGGAGGGGTTTGCACGCTACTGGCTTGGACATGCTTCTAGGAAACAACCTGTGCTTTAATGGGCACTTTGCAATTGCATAGAAGTTCCCACCAAAACAGAAGTGGCCTTTCAAGTACGTTTAATTCTCTCTCATGATGTCATGTAGGCTTACAGGGTGGTCTCCGGGACCACAAGGGAAAGAAAAAAAAAAAAAAAGGGGGGGTTGAAAAGAGAGAAAAGGAAAAGAGATGTAAAAGATTTGGAAGCACTTAAAAAAAGTAGAAAGCTGTTCGGTTTTTTGGTTTTTGGATTTTTTTTTTCTAAGAGAGAAAATGCTGAGCCAGTGTAGAGCCATACTCAAATGCCTCCTGATATAAAAAAAAATATGATCTGAGCACCACACTGCAGCAGACCCATCCGCACAGGCTGCGCTGGCAAGCAAGCAGGGCAAGCAGGAGGCAGAGCAGGGCAAGTCACTCTGGTAGTTGTCATCACTTTCTTACACGGGGGCACTGCAGAAGTAAAAAGTGATTAGTTTTTTTAAAAATAATGATCTCATTTGCACTTGCCGTTGGTGGGGTTAAACAAACAATTCTTATGGTCTGTGTTGTCATAGTAATATAAAAACTAAGAATTACCAAACAGTGAAATAGATACTGACAGCACCGGCTCACTGAACTCCTTCCTTCCTGCCTTGGTCAACGTGTTTGGGATCAGAAGTGCTGGGTATCTCTTGTTCTTTCAAGTGGTGCCCCAGTAGGAAAAGCAATGTAGAGATAACTCCTACTTTATCTCTTAAAAAAAATATATGCAGTTCTGATTTTTTCTTACATTTTCCTCATCTTATGAGAAACTGCATCAGCATCTTTCTAAATCTGTCATTGTGGAGCTCAGATAAGCATCTTTCCTGTGGGTCAAGTTACACTTGAAGGAGCTTTTAACATTAGACTGTTTATATGGATCATTGCAAATATTTGATAATAATGCAAAATATGTAAGATCCCATAAGAGACCAAAGACCAGGGAATGTAAATAAAATTCACAGAGATGCTGCAAACAACTTTATACTCAGGTTATCTGTCTGCTTATGAAACACATTTTCTCCTTGTCTGTTGTTTGAGCTAAAAACACGTTTGTGCTGTGTAAGCCCTTAGGCACACCCAGTGATAGGTCTGTATGGAAAACACCCTACAAGTGCATCTTCCCTTCAGCATGGCACCTTCCTCCAGTCCACAAGTCTATTAAACACGTGGGCAACCAACATGAAATACCAAATACCATCTTCTCTGTAACACCTACAAGCCACAGGGGTGGAAAGAGTGACAGGATGGTATGTATACATTTAAAAGAAAATCAATACAAAGAACAGAGCACCAGAAAATGAGGTTTTGCACTTTTTTACTTCTCTGGGAGCAGTGAGCAAGGTCCTGCTTGTTTAATTTAAAGCGACTACTGTTAGAAGTCCCTCAAATGTCAGGATTCATAATGGAATTACTGGGTGACAGGGTGTCGAGAGGGAGGATTTCCAGGGTTTGTACAGCCCTTGGCATGGGGGAAGGGCTGCAGAAGCTCGGTGACACAAAATGAAACCACACCGGTGCTTTCTGCAGGCAGTGACGCACGAAGCTGGGGTGCCCCAAATCAGGCTTCAGCACCGACTGCAAAGCTCATGTAAATCACTGCTCAGTTCTCAACACGGGTCCAGCCCAGAGCAGGACCAACTCGTGTGCTGGGGTGTGAGCAGGTTGCTGGGAGAAGCATGGTCCTGGGGTGGGCAGCAGGGCAGGCTGCAGTGCCTGAAGGACACTGGGCTGGCTTCACAACGGTGCCTGCAACCCATGGCAGCTATTTCCGAGGTCAGGCTGAAACACTGATGCTTGGCCCTCCTGACAAGCCACCAAGACACAAGAGAAATCATTTCACTGCAGTCACATTCCTGCTGAGGGGGTCTAGGGGAACCTGCCTGAGTCTTTTTCAGGTTCAGTTTTAGTGGGGATTTTGTCTGACTGATAGTGAAATTAAAATGAAGAAAACAGAATCAGTCTGAGTAAGGGTGGGTTGGGTCTATGTTTTTTTTTTTTCTTGGAAGGGTGGTAAGTTTTTATCATAGCATCTGTTGGGGGGTGGCCAGAGGGCCCCAGTGCCTTCTGCAGCTGAAAAAGGACCAAGAGCCAAGGCTGTCCTGGCTCCAGAAAGGGACTTCTCCCTGATTTGGACCGGCATCATTCAATGTCGTTGCCACACTGTATCCTATGAAGGATGAAAGTTCAGAATCTGAAATCCAGAAAGCTAGGCAGGAGGCTCCCCCAGTTTGGGTGGCTTCTCACTGGTTTTGAGCAGGGAGTGTGCCCATGTTGGGGGGAGATCTTCTGGCCCCTGCACTGCTCACTGCCCTCAGGAGCAGGCCCGAGCTGTCGCGGGTGCAGGTGACATACAAGCAATGGAGTGCGAATGCAGAAGGCTCCAATGGCAGGCAAACCACTTGCTTTCCTGAAACCTGGCCCATCGAGAGCAACAGGGAAAGCTGCAAGAACAAGCAAGGCAGTTGTTATTCCAGCTGGTACACCTACAACCATTATTTCCTCTTCCAGCTCTTCCTTTTGGATCCTTGCACTGGCTCCATCCTTCTGGCTGGGCTTTGTTTTTTTTGAAACCCTCATTGGTGCAGCTTTCCAGATGCTTTCACGGTTGATAATTTTCTTAAATAGTCATAAGATGCAAATCTGCTACAAGGTTTCAACTAAGTGGAGCGATCAGAAGGGGCTCAGGAAAGTTTTGTGGAGGCCCTGAGCACAGCAGGCAGCCAATGAGCTGCACTACCTCCGTGGGTTGGCACTTAAAGCCATGATATTTCTGGAGATGATTTGCTCCTGAGAACAGGACAGGGTCCTGACAGAGCTGGTCCTGCCCCCAGACAGCACCTCTGATTCCACTGGGGGTTAGACCCACCTCTCCCTGGAGTACTGGGTTGAATCACATGGAGATGCGGTTAGTAAGGCAAAAGTGCAGTTAGTAACACAGAGCTGTGGTTAGTAACACAGAGATGCAGTTAGTAACATAGAGATAGTAACACTCTTGTTAAGGTGCCCTTCTCTCCCACCTGCCTCTTGCTCAAGGGGTTCAGCAGCACAGCCCGGAGTGAGGGGCTCCATGACCTTCCCTGCTGCAGGAGCCACCACGGAGCCCAGACGTTCACCTTCAGGGCTGGAGCACGAACTGGCAGCCCTGCCAGCCTGGGTAGTGAGATACCATGTTTAGGCATCGAGCTCGGGCACTCGCATACCAGCACAGGCCGCTATTTTCGTGGGTATATGAAGTTGCTCCTGCTCACCGCCCGTGTGGGGCAGCGGAGCTGCTGCGAGGCGGGCTATCCTCTGCCTGGTGGATAAAACTCTTAAAAACGGGCTGTGTTTTGTCACTGATGCTTAGTTCATCCAGCTGAGTAACTGTAAAAGTCCCAGAGCAGTGGTACCCGTACAGCGATACACGCCGTGAGGCGCGAGGCTCAGCGCCGTCCCAGAGCCGTGGTGTGTTCGCCTCTCCCCGGTGACGCGGGTGTAAAGCTCTTCTCTGACTCAGTGCAAGTCCAGTCACGGTGGTTCTGTGGAGACCATCCAGGATATAACCCAGCCACATTAAGTACCATAAAATTGTGACAGGATTCTTCATTGTTTGCAGCTTGGAAGCCTGCAGAGGCCTAGTTTGGAGCAGCCCGTTTTATTAACCTCCCTCCAAACGCAGTGAGATATTCCGAAGAATTCATATTCTCAAAGTGCAAGCCGCCCGTTTGTGTTCTTGTATCCATGCAACCTTGTTGCTCTTACAGCACAACACACTGATCCTGTGAGATTCCCTCCCTTACAATAAAAACTCAGGAGGATGATGCACACGCTCAGCTCTGCACGCACCAGAGGCTGCGGGATCCAGCGGTACCCAAAGGGCAAAGGAGATGGGAAAGCTGCTGTAGTGGAATTGCTAATTTATTTCCAACTGCAGATGTTTGCAATGGCTGTGAAGTTATCAAATTGAATTTCTGACCCTTTTTGTCACAGAAGCCCGGTTAACATAGGGGAAGAAGAGCAAACAGAAGGATTGGTTTGCTTTTTTCTTCCTTTATTTATTATTTAACAGAAACTCTAGAGTAGATTTCTGTACCTTTTTCATTCTCTTACATCTGTGAATACAGCAGCCTGACCCCCACGTGCTCTGCATGGTTGCACATAGTTTAAAGGACCATGCCTGAAAGCCCCCAGTCCAGCACAGCATCTTCCCAGAGCCCCCCAGAAAACCGATTCTCTCCCAGCACTCTCATCCTCTCAAGCCATGCTGTTAGCACAGACCCACTAATGGTGGTATAATCCCCAAAGTAACCACTTCCAAGCCCTCTTCTCTCAGTGCCCACCACCTCAGGACAAAATTTAGCATTGTCCTGCTGAGCTCCAGGCCAACACACCTCCTAGAAGCATGCAACCATCACACCATTTGGCCATGCACGTGTAGCGTCTCACCTGCCAGCCACCGTCACGTGTTCTCCAGGACTTGTTCTCACTTGTGATAGATTGGCAGTGTGGAAAGGGGTCACAGACTGGCATTTACACCAGCAGTGAATTTCTTGCTTCTTGCACAAAGCAAAGCACAGAACCATCTTCTCCTTCCTATCAAAGGTAGCACTTGTTTACCTTTCAGCAGTGATTTCTGACGTTCAACCCATCAATCCAGGTACAGAACTCCTCCTCCTGTGGAAACCAGTGAGAACTACAGCGTTAAACCAGAGCATGAGCAATGGCCCTTTAAGCATTGTCTGTTTAACTGTAGCAGGATCTCTCCTGCACTCCAGTGCTTTCCATAAACAGCAAGTCATCCTGGAAGGGGAGGGAGAGGATGATAAATAATCCTGTTATTCATGCGACTGCGTTCTTTCATGAAACTGGGAAAAGGCAAAATAAAGTGGAGACCACAAGACTGAGAACGAGAGGCAAGGCAGTGGGTTGTGCTGCTGCAGATATTCTGGGCCAGAAGGAAATCTGAAAAGGGAAAGGTGAGCAGAAAAGATTTAAAATGCCAACAGGAAAGCCAAGAGACAGAGCATAAAATATCAGCTTTCTCTGCATCCCCGCTTTGTGTCTGCCCACCACCAGCTCCCATGGGCTGCCTACCTGTGCCAGAGCCTTCCTCCTGTGCCTGCATCTTGCAGAGTGGGTGTGGGAAGTGCCAGAGCTCCAGCAAGGAAGGGTGGGCAAGGAGAAAGGCACAAGTGGGCAAACCCCCGAGAAGAAATCCCATGGAGCACTGGGGAAACCAAGAAGAAACCTGCTTGTCCAAGCTAATGAGCTCTGATTAGTTTTGCTGGGACAGTCTATGGTGTTCCCTCCATCATGCCTTGCCCCTGTGCCAGCAGTGCCCCTTTGGGCCATCCACCCTCCCCATGCACCCCAGGCTCAGAGCTGGGCCAGATGAGACCCAGGCACCCATCCCATAGTGATCCAGCTCAAACCACTGCAGCTGTTGGCTCTGCATATGAGTCAGAGCCCTCCACCCCAGGACACTTCTGGAAGCAGCCTTGCTCCATACTGCTGGTACCAGCCTGGTCTTCATTGTAACAGCACCTTGTGTGGGGAGAGCGTGTCAGTCCCGCTAAGACTTCAGTGATGACACACATTTTCGGTGGTTCAGCACTTGGGATTCAGACAAGGCAGGTCACATCATTACACATCTCCCAAAAGTGCCTTTCCCTGTGCCGCTCCATGGCACCATTTCCTTCAGGCTTATAAAAGCTTAATCCAGCATAAACAAGACAGCCTTGGAGCCTAGGTGTGTAGGGAGAGAATTCCTCTCCCCATCCTGGACAGCTCAGATGGAAGGAAAAAAAACCCAAAACCAAAACCCAAATAAAAGAAAAAGGACATTGAAGACATCATCTTCAATGATGTCTTGATCATTGAAGATGATTTACAGAGTACAGTCTACTCTGTAGACAGGACTGGCTTCAGTCTGGTGTCTCTGTCGTAGGTCACTGCGTGAAGCTCCCGCTGAGGCAAATGGGGATTACACGCAGTGTGACGAGGAGGCAGCAGGTCCCCTTGTAAACACTGCACAGTCACACGAGCCACATGTGTCTTTCCTGAGACACCTTGCCAAGCTAGCAGGTGTTTTTCACATCAGGCCTTACATTAACACACTCCTACGTGTGTCTGGCTGCATCTGCTGCAGTAACGGTCCTTCGGTGCGTAGTGGCTGGGTTAGTTTGGGCAGCAGCGGTAGAACTGCCCTCACGGCTGCTGTCTGTGTCGCAGGTTCATTCCTCCTCTGCCTTTGCTGTGGCTTTGAACCACTTTCTGCCTCTTGCTGCATTTTTCCCTCGCTCCTGCCCATCCTTCCCCCAGTTTGTGGTTTCCAGATCGCTTCCATCTCTTGGTTTTCTCCTTTTACCTCAGCTTTCCTGCCTTGTTTCGGTTTCTGTGGATGCTGGAGAAGATGGAAGCTGCAGACAGGCATCCCCAGCGCAGCCTGACAGCCTGGAGCAGTGGGATGCTCCGTGCCTGGAGTCCAGGGTAGTGCTATGAGGGCTGCTGGTTGGTGACACCACCATCTCAACTCTGGGTGCTCTCCGTGGCTGTATGGAAGTCTTTGGTGTTGCACTGCAGTCATTGATGTCTTAAAAATTATCCTGTGGCAAGGCACAAAAGTCATTCAGGAGCAAGGAAGGAGTGAATCTGGTGCTAGCTATCACAGACCTCTACCAAAACCCCTCCTGTCTTTGTAGAGCTGAGACTGAAGTTCTATAGAGGTTCCCAAGAGCAATAGAGGGGTGCATGTCCAGCTCCCACAGAAAGGGGTGGGAAGGATTTGAAAAATCACTCTCCTCTGTTTGAAATTAAGATGCCAAATTCAGGCATCCACACTAGCATGCTGTCCATTTCCACTGCTCAGGCTATTAGTCTTGTAGCTGTTGCCATGGTCCTTCATGGAGGTCTCACCTTTGGTCCCAGGCTCCCCTGTCCTGAGGTTTAGTTTTGTGCAGAACCTCATGGCATATGCACATACATTAAGCACAACAGCTGGTGGATCTCTTATTCATGGCTTAATCACTTCCCTCTGGAGGGGTCTGGTGTGATGTGTGGTCTTACTCAACCCTGGCTTTCTGAGGGATGGAGAGGCAGGGTCAAGCGCAGCCCAGATTCAGCGCAGTGCTGAGGAGCATGACTAACCCAGAGCGAGGAGTGTTCTCTTGACATCATTAGAATGGACCTGCTTCTTTTCCTGGTGTTAAGCAAGCGTTTATTCTCTCAGAGCCTGCCTTACCACACCCTTCCCATGTTATGTTCAGCTCAGCATGACATTGCTGGCTGCCCACCGGGTTTCCACACATCTCCACTGGCTTTTGCCCAGGCGGCCGTCTGATCTCATAACCACATCTTCTCTGGTGGTTCACCATGTGCCCCTGGTCGCACCCTTCATAGGGGTTTGCTGTGTCACTGCTACTTTCCCACCCATCTGGAATTTCCCCTGAAGCTCCTGAACCACCTACTCCCGGGAATGTCATCAGAAACCCTTTTCTGGGATGGGACCTGCTGCGCTTGGTCTTGTGTTTCTTTGCTTTGTGGTTCTGTAATCCAAATGGGCTGTGGATTTAATTTGAAACACCATTACAGCAGAACAGGGCCTCAGCATCCACAGCACTTGATAAAGATACAGTCCTGATAGGGAGTGGGATGGCTGAAAGGACCAGAGGTCCATGATGGGTCTTCAACTTCTGCATCACCACTTCAAAAAGCAGTTCAGACCCATAGTGAACTTGGTCTTGGTCCAATTGTTAGTGTACATATATATGGTCATGCCAGAAAACCCTCCCCCATAAAACACCTCCAGCTTTGTTTGAGAGGCCTGAAGAGATGTGAGGTGGTCGCCTCCAACAAGAGTGAAATGTCACCTGCTGCACAAGGCTGATGTGGGCACGGTGGCCCCAGCAGTCATTCTGCAAGGCTGTGGCCAGGGAAGTTGCAATTTCAGTGCTGCCCACCTTCTACAGGGAGGATATTTCCTTCTCTCCCAAGTTACCTTGTGAGCCATTTTTAAAACAGCCTCATGGCCAAGCCTCATGAAGGCTGTCACTGCCGTCCCCGAGGTCTGATTCCAACCCCACGGGTACCTAATGGAAGACACCTCAGAGGTGAGGAGCACTTTGCCTGAGTATCAGTAGAAAGAGTAAGGAGCTTGTGTCTGGCGTGTCACTGGGATAAAACCAGTGTGAGAAGAAAACCTGGCTGTGCACACGGGGCAGAAAGCCCTACAAAGCAGAGCTGCCCTTTGGCACGGCAAAGTCTGCCTTCCCAATGATGGTCATTTTCTAACCCACCTGTGCATGCACTGGGAGGGAGGAGGTGCCAGAGAAGGGGTGACTGTGCGATCAGGAGACCTTAGTGGTCTCCTTTCTTCTGGTCTTCAGCCTTCCAATCTTCAATCCAGCCTTCTGGTCTTCACTAACTAAAGCCATCACAGTCTGGCAGGGCATCACATCCCTTGCTGGTGAAGTCTGTACTGCATGTGAAGGCAACAGAGCAAACAACTGCTTTTCCTTGCAAGGCTTCTTGGCTTGGATGTTGTCCCTCTTCACCCTGTGTTTGCTCCTCTCCTCTCTCCCGAGTTCCCCTTGCCCCTGCTGGAAAGCTGCCCAGAAACTCCCTGCCCACTTCAGGGCCAAACCAGCCCAGACAGGCTTTTTATTTAGGTCTCTGTCCTGCCTCCCTCTCCCCCAGGTCCATCTCCAGCCTTCAGCCACACATACTGTCTACATCCCTCGGTGCCCCTGGCTGTCAGATGCTGCTGCTCCTGTGTGCCCCCCCGTAGCTGGTCCCACGCTGTGGGTCTGCAGCCCCAGCTCCAGGGATCTGCTCCGTACCCTCAGCAGCTGCTCGGTTTGTATTCGCGTATCAGGCTGTGACCCTGAACTGGCTTCTCCTTATAAATTCCTTCCACTTGGCTCTGCCCACACTGTCCACAAAGCCTCCCAAAGAAACACAGCTCGAAAAAACAGAAATACCCAAGAAGCAGAAAAAAAAACCCCCAAACCCTAACCCTTCACAACAACATGTCCCTCTCTCTCCCAGCACCTCAAGATGCAGTTTTCCCAGCACTCCCCCGCAGCCCAGACGCGGAGTCTGTTCAGCACTGGGGGCGAGGGGGTCACACCACGCCTGGGCACTCAGCACGTGCAAGCTGTCCCCGTCCTGTCTCACAAGAGGCTGGGTGTGTGCCCAGGGTCATCACAGCACCGAAAAAACGTGCTTTTAACGGGCTTTCACACCGAGACCCCTATCGGCCTTTCAGCAGCTGCACCTTGTGCTGGGCTCGGCAGCGGGGCCCTCGGTCTTCTCCTCTGCAGCGAAGAGCCCGTAAAAGCCCGTTGCAGTCTCGTTCACTCCCTTATATATCTATATCCCTATAGGCTTGTGCCCGTAGAGTGGCAGCTCCACACATGTGCGGGTGGGTGGGCGGACAGCTTTGCATTTGCCCTCATGATTTCATGCCAAAAACATTTGCGAGTTCAGCTCGTTGCTGGCTTTCCCCTCCTCTCGTTCTCCCTTTCACAGTTACTCACCGAGTCTAAGGCGTCCCCGTGCTCGTCCCACCCCCCCCAGGCCATACGGCCTCTCCTGCCCGGGTTCCTCCTCGGCTTTATCATTCCTTTGTCCTGCCCCAAGTTCTCCAAGATTTTCATCAGGACCCTCGGCAAGATCACAATAAATGATGTCACGTGCTATCAAGCTTTCCCTTTCGCCTCTATTTTCAGCAGCTCATTTGGGAATGATTAATAATTTCCAGCGAGGTTTGGTGCAGCGAGGGTTAAAGGGATGAAGCTGGTCTGACGCAGGAGCCTTCTGGACAGAAGCAGTTTTATAAAGTCTTATAAGTGCTATTTTTTTCTTTAGGAGAGGAGTGGATTTGTGTGTGCGTGTGTTGTGAGAACAGGAATGTTTCTTTTTTAGCCAATTCCACATACTTTTTGTTATAGGAGAAGATGTGGTCTGAGGGTTTTAGCAGAGGCTAAAACAGGGGAGAATGGGATCTATTTTGGTGGTGCATTGAGTGAGTGGGAAATAGTAGAAAAAGCTGCCTTAAAAAAAGTAGTTCAGCAGCATCTTCAGGCAAACACTGCTGTGCAGACAGCCCTCCCCTACCTATGCACCACCCAAGGGACCACATCACTGGGTGCAGAGGTGCAGATTTGATCTGTTTCCAGCCTTCTTCCAGAATACATCCCTTGAATCTTGCCCTCCTGGGAGCTGAGGTTTGGTGTGTGATTGCTTTTGTGTTGGTGAGACGGGGTGTGCTGGCTCGTGGGTGTTACAGTAGGGCTGTGCCAGGACTGTGGTGCATGGTGGACACACGGGTCTTGCCTGGGGCAAGATGCTTTGAGCTTCTCTGCAGCCCTCTACCTTGTGCACACCCTTTCTCTTTCCCTGTCACTTGCTTAATCCTAGAATCACGGACTCTCCTGAGCGGGAAAGGACCATCGAGTCCAAGTTCTGGCTCCACATAGGACCAGCCAAGTCAGAACATGGGACTGAGAGCCTTGTCCAAATGCTTCTTGACCTCAGCCCAGCTGGGTGCTGGGACCACTTCCCTGGGGAGCCTGTCCCAGTGCCTGACCCCCCTCTTAGGACAGAACCTCTTCCTGACACCCAGCCTAACCCTCCCCTGTCACAGCTTCATGCTGCTCCCTCGGGTTCTATCCCTGGTCCCCACAGAGAGGACATGGGCACCTGCCCCTTCACTGCCCCTCGGCAGGAAGCCACAGGCCACCATGAGGTCGCCCCTCAGCCTCCTCTTCTCCAGGCTGAACAACCCCAGAGCCTTCAGCCTCTCCTTGTAAGACTTCCCCTCCAGACCCTTCCCCAGCCTCGTTGCCTCCTCTGGACACTCTCCAATAGTTTTGCATCCCTTGGGACAAACTGGGAGCTCAGATCCACCCAGCCCCATGCCAGCACCCTGTCTCTGTCACACCCTGCTCGGTGGGGAGGGGACAGTGGCACTTTGGGACCCCACATGATGCTCCCATCCCCAGCTAAGGGCAAGCATCGGTCCTATCGCTTCAGATATGCCGACAGCCCATGCAGCGATGGGTGGGACGTGAGAGGGGTTGAAAGCCAGAGGCCAGAACTTGTTTTTAATCTGCTAACACCAAAGGATCGTGGTGGAGGGAGTGGTGGAGGAGAATTCTCATCGGTTTAGAGCTCTAATTTTGTATGTCACTGCCTGGGACCCAGACACAGACAATGCTCCTAGTTCACACCACCCTGTCCTGCCCCGTGGAGATCCGTGTGTTGCCCGTGGGAGCGGTGAGTGCTGGACCACGCTGGGGACTGTCCGTGGGGTTCAGAGGGTGATGGATAGCTGAGGGTCCCGAGAGGGGCTGCTGCAGCCACGTGCTGGGCTTTTCAGCAGCATTCCTGAGGACAGAGACCCTCCAGGATTGCACTTGCCTTTGCCCTTCGGTGCAGGGACAGTCAATACCTACTGGAGAATGAAATATTTGGATGGTTGCAAGGAGAAGTTCACAATTTTCCCTGAAAACTTTCAGCCCAAATGGAAACTTTCTGACAAACTATTCAGCCAGAAATGACCTTTTCTTCCACAGAACAAACTGTGATGAACACTTTCTTTCTATCACAATTTTTTTTTTTCTTCTTGACATTATGAATCCTGATGGGACATTCACTCAACATGGCATCAGCACACGGAGCGGTGGAGGGAAGACTTGATGCTACGTGAGATCCTGAAAGCAACCACCAGCTGAGTGCCAGTGGGCAACTTGAGATACTACCAGAGCCAAAACGCAGGAACTTCTGGCTGAAGGTGCTGCTGCTATTACTCCTGGAATGGGTAACATCACCCTGAGGTTGAATTTGCCTCAAGAGAGTCAATCTGGGGAGCAGATTCACTTCTAAGAAGCTCACAGCGAATGAATTACAGGAATTAATTGGGAAGGTCAGCAGTGAAATCATGAGTCTGGTTCAAGGGAAACAGGATTCCTTTCTCAAGGGAGAAGAACAGCCCCTTGGCTGGATGTATGGACCAAGGTGGTGAGAGAGGGGTCAGAGAGCAACCCACCAAACCACCAAACCAGGCCAAACACGCTGTGCCACCGTCCCCTGGCTTCCCAAGGCACATGTGTCGTGCTTGGCAAACACGTCCCGTCTGTCTGCGCTGAAACAGAAGCAACAGAACAGCCCCGCTGGCGAGGGAAGTGCCGAAAACAGGGGAAAGAGATAATTGAAACCTTCAGGCTGGCAGCAAACGGGGGCTGAAGGCTATAAATCTGGAGAGCACGCTGCGTTATCTCGGGCAGGAGCTCTTGGATGGCCTGGGAGGTTTCCTCCGTGCCCGGTTATCTGGAGCGCCGGGCTGCGGCCAAGGCCACCAGCTCCTGATAGTAAAGGGGTGTCGAGCGGGAAATGTGCGTGGCCGGCCGGCTGCTGCTGCTTTCTCTCCTCCTCTGAGATGCTCCACGTGGGGAAAGGGCTGCAGGTCACATGGGGTTTGTGAACCCACCCCGTGGGCACAAGGGGGAAAAAACACCCCCAAAATGAGAGGTGGAGAGGGGTGGATTCGCTTGTGAAGGACACGCAGCCCGTCATGGAGCTGCTCCAAGGCCACTTGGCTTGGTCCTGGTGTTCCAGCATCAGGCAAAGGGTCTGCACAAGCCCATCCCAAATGACCCTGAATTTATCCTAACATGAATAAACTGGGAGTAAGTGGTGAAGGAACACCCATGATTTGGCTACATATTTGATATAAAAGAAGACACAAACTTTCCTTCTGGTTGTACATGTAGCTGAAATGGGAACAGAGGGGGAGAAGCCTGCAAATAAAAATAGTATCCTTGAGTCTCCTGCTTATTACATGACAACAAAGGCATGTGATGCTGCAGAGCTCTTGGCTCACAGCCTCGCCCTGCTCTCACACAAGTCCTGGAGGAGTTACAGAAATCCAGCGGGAATCCACGAGCTATGATGAGGAGGATCCCTGCTTCCCACCTTTCCTGCCCAGGGACCCAGAGACACGCTGCAGGGCAGCCTGATGACAGTGACCAGTGACTGCTTGACTGTAAGGGAATGAGTGTAGAGGAGGATGCTGGTTCTCTTGTCACTTCTTCCACCATCTCCTCAGGGCCTTGATGCTGCAAGTGCTCCCGAGACAAAGCAGAAGCTGGTGGAGGGAAGAAGCTTTCCAGGGCAGTAAGGGCAGCGCAGTCAGCTCCTGTGTGATGCTCTGGGTCACCACGCAGCAGGCAGAGGCTCTCCAGGGACACCTGCCTCTTCCAAGGTGCTGATATAGCTGCTTGCATGGAGCACATTGGTTTGAGGTCTGTAAGACCTCACACGAGTGAAGTGTCGACCTGGTACGGATTAGGTCTCAGCCTGTTCTTTTTCTCAGCTCCAGTCACTTTACTTCAACCCAAACTTGTGACCCAACAGCCTAAACTGCTGGCAGTAACCCAACACAGGCAGCAGCCTCCTCTACCTTGGGGTGGACAGTGTGTATCAGATGGCACCCGGATGGTTTCAGCATGAATCACTCCCTGCCTCTGTAACCAACATTCCCATAACCGAAATCTACCAGGAAGACCATAAGCCACGTCAGAAGCCAGTTCTCAGATACTTGTTCACTGAGACTTTGGAAATCTCTTACATTAATTAGATCATCTCCTTACAGGAGCACGAAGCTGCCCTCATTAAACAAAGGGTGGAAAGGGCTGATCTTCCATCTGGGAAGGCTGTTTAGTTTTTTTCCTGGCTTCCTCAAAAGCCATTGCCTTGTAAACGGAGCATTCCTTCGCTGGCCTGCTAGACACAACACTCCCCATGTCCCAACCGAACACAGCGCACGGCAGTGGCGCCTGAGCCAGCCAGCCCTGGGGGTGGGGTGTGCTGGTGGGCTGGCCCCAAAAACACCCTGTTCAGGGCACAGTGTGCTGCCAGACATGGTACTCTGCTGGTTCTGCCTGTGTAACCTCAGCAGTGGCCTCTGGCCTGCTGTGCTTTGGAAGGACGCGCTTCGCTCCGGGCGCAGGCTGCGCATCGACCCTCTTCTCCCTCCGCTTGCCGTGGGGTGCACATGGAGGTTCAGCTCCAGGAGATGCAGCACAGCATCAGTGTCCTTCAGCCTCCCGGTCCCCTCCTCCACACCAGCCGCCATTCCCACCCCCACCTCCCCAGGGACATTTTACACTCAGGAATCAAACCCGGAGCTTTCGCTGGGCTTGCCGGGGTCACAGCTGGCTCCACAGCGGCCTCTGAAGCTTTGATCTGGTGGCTTTGTGTTTGTCCCTGCAGCTGGAGGCGCGATGGGAACCCCAGACCTCGAGGAAAACAAACTCCTCCGTTACAAAAACTGCCTCTTTCCCTGCCGCCACCCGGGCAGGGCCGGGACCGCTCGCACCGGCCACCCCAGGAGGGTGACACCGCGGGGTGGTCCCCAACCACATCCACCAAACACCCTCCTCTTGCACAGAGGCTGCTGCAGCCGACACCACGCCGGGTCTGCGGGGAAGATTTCACGACCACGTGATGCTAATCCCGTGCGGTTTCATTCCGCACCCGGAGCTTTTATCCCGGGTTTCCTTCGGCGGTGATGTGCTCAGTGTCTGTGTAGGTGCTGCTGTACAGCTGACGGGGCTGGAGCTCACGCTTTGCTCAAGGTGTGTTTCTCTCAAAAGGTTTTATGTTACTAAAGGGAGCAAGTTACAAAATGCAGCCGTTGTTGCAAATATCATTTGCAGTTAATCTCCGTCTAATCCACGGTAAATATTTAGACGCAATACAACAGTGGCTGGATTTGTTTACAGTTTGGAATTGCTGGGGAGAGGATTCTGTATAGATTAGTCGGCTAATCTGCTGTAATCTGCTTAAAAAGCCACTGAAAAGGGTTTTCCTGCGCTGAGCCACGTTAGCCCTGCGTGGCTTCGGAGAGGGACGGACTGCAGCGCAGACGGGCATTTTCCCCGTGGGTGCCGGAGTGGCACTCGCCTGGCAGGGCAGCACTAACTCTCCTGGGACAGCCACAGCAACTCAGCTGAAGCTGAGATGGGTGTCAGGTTCTTCCAGCAACTACATCACCTCGGGATGAACTGGTGAGGCACCTGCAAGGTGTTTGTGCAGGAGTCATCCTCACCGAGCTCCGAGGATCCCTGTGAGGTCAGTGCTGCCCGGTCCCCCGTCACTAAGGGAAGTGTCCTGCCCCTTTTCTTTGTGGTTGTCCATTTTGGGAGGTGTGGGAAGTGATCTTCTATCCTTCCCTCAACTTTGCTTTTCCTTTTTGCTCTTCTTTTTTATCCTTTTCCCAACTTTTCATGGGAAGCGAATCGCAGAGCTCAGGTACTTGTCAGCGTGTCTCGGGCTGATCTGGGCTCCCTGTGTATCTGCTCCTTGCTGGGGCTGCAAGGTTCAGGCCTGGACCTCCAACAGCCTGAGGAGATATGAGCTCCCAGGTGCTTCAGACTCAGAGATCCCACTCCAGCCAAGCCATGAGCTGCAATCCCCCCTCTCCTCACAGCTTCCACATCCCTCCTCCCACTGAGGGGCAGCCTGGGCACCCCCTGCCTGTTGTGACAGGACAAGGGGTGATGGTTTTAAAATAGAGGGAGATTTAGATTGGAGATTAGAAAGAAGTTCTTTCCTGTGAGAGTGGTGGAGCACTGGAACAGGTTGCCCAGGGAGGTGGTGGATGCCCCATCCCTGGAGACGTTCAAGGCCAGGTTGGATGAGGCCCTGAGCAACCTGATCTAGTTGGGGGTGTCCCTGCTTCTTGCAGGGGGGTTGGACTGGATGACCTCTGGGAGTCGCTTCTAACCCTGATCATTCTATGATTCTATGATTCCAACCCACCACTCCAGCTCTGTTCCTGGGGGTTGAGACCCACAACCCTCCCAGGGGAGACTTGGGGATGGGAAAACTCATCATGCCTCACCCTGTAAACAGCAACTCCAGCCAGGCTGGACCCCTGCCTGGGACCCAACTCATCATCTTGCAGTGCTGGACCAGTCCCTTTCCCTCCTGCCCCATACCCCCAGCGCCGGTAGACAGACCCAGTGTGGGTCCCTCTGAATAATACATTCATCCACAGTCCTTCCCCCACCCCGTCCCCGGCAAGGCCTTCGCTGGCTGAACACGGTGGCTCGGCTCCAGCACGCACAGCTGCCGTCACTGCTGCAATTCTTTTGCCTTGAGAAAAAGCATATACAATTTAATATGCTCCTGGCACAAGGGCTTTTCTGTGGCCGAGGAGGCGGGTTTGTTTGTGGCTATTTTGATAGGGCAGCTTTCATCCGGACACAGGTCCCGCTGCATCTCCCCGCTCGCACAAGGGTGCCTTTGTTGGGCCGGTTCTCGTGTCCCTCAGAAGCCCCTGGTGGGTTCAGCACCTTCTCCTGTCCCCCCAAACCCCTCAGTTTTAAAAATCCCTCCTTGGCTCCTCCTGTGTTTCTCTGGAAGCGAAATGCCAGGCTATGAGCCAGACGTGCAAGGCACAGGGAGAGGGTGTGATGCCTTACTGGATGCGTGTCAAGGGCGTGAGCCACCCTGCCATCCCATGGGAATTTGGCCCAGGGTGCCACGATGCGTCCGAGCTGAGCTTGCGCTGCTGCCGGTGGCCGTTAGCGGCGACTCACAGGCACTATTGCTTTCCCAGACAGTGTCCTCAGCCCTGCCAAGAGCCCTACGAACCACAGCTCCAGATCCAAGACCAGGGTTCCTCCATCTCTGCAGAACCCAGCTGAGGATTCTCCTCCAGCAGCGATTCCCACAGCACGTTAAAGCGTGGACAGTGACGCATGGCGGGTGGGGCGCGGAGGAGATGCACCTCCAGGCTGGCACATCTCCATCAAATACCCAGAGTCTGCAAACGTGGCCAACTCCTTCTGTCTGTCAGAGCTCCTGAGCTGCCCCTGGGTGAGGAGGAGAAACAATCTCTTGTGTTTCTCAGCTGCGAAGCCGGTTCCTTCTCCTAGTGGAAATAAATGGTGGGAGGGTTGAGCCAGCACTAATTCATCGCCGCCTTCGAGGCGAGGTCGGCCCACAAACGCACGGGAGAAAACGAAACCGGCTAGAAACACGGCTAATTATCCGCTAATTAACACATGGTAACGAAACAGAGTCACTCTGTAGCGCACATGAACCCCACACATGTGGAGGAGCGCAAAGCAGCTATTGTCCCCCCCCCACACTTCGGAGATCCATTTCACTGTTTTCCCAGTTTATCTGGGACATACATACTGCATGGTACTGTACGTCGTATTTCACTGCTATGCACCATGGTGTCTTCTGATGGAACAATCGCCATGCTTGTAGTCTAAAGGGCAGTACAAAAGTGCTTTCAAATCATAACAATACATTTTCTGTATAAAGAGGATAGGGAGTAGCCACTTTCCAGAAAGGCTCAGTTTCCCTGGAGCCAGCAGTGAGAACAACATCCAGGCAGCGGGGGAGAAAATCCCTACCTCGGCATCGCTCGGTGCGTCCTGTCCTGCAAGGAGCGGAGGCTGTTGGCACCCACCGAGGGGAAGGTGGACGCACCCGGCGAGTCCCGGCAGCACGAGGCTCGTTTTATCCCACCCAGCCTTGGGTGAGGGGCAGGTTATTGGCAAATGAACTGTTTTGGCTTCGAACCGAAGCTGTGGGTAGAGAGGAGCGGCGTTCCCGCAGCCCGGCTACCAGAGCTCACGCAGCAGAGCAGCATCTGCCAATTCATTCAGCACTGCTGGCCCACGGCACGCTGCTGTTCCATGTTTGGAGAGGGTTTATGCTGGAATAGGAGAAGCCTTCTTGGGTAAAATGATCATTTTTTTCCTCCTTGAGCGCTCAGGACTATTTTTAAAGAGAACTCTGCGCACCGTAACGTGCCCAGCACGGGAGGATGGGACGCGCGGTGCAGCTTGTCTGGGCAGCGGAGGGTCTCTGCGCTGCCTCTGCTGAGAGCAGCTGGAATGAGAGATTAAAGCAGGGCTGGAGCACTCAGAGGTGAAAAATTACCCACGTGCTTCTGAGCTTTGAGTCAGACCATGCCCGAGGAGACGCTCGCGCTTTGCTTTCCTTTCCCAGGCAAAGTGCAGCCGCTCTCCTAAGCGCTGAATCCAGGTTTTTAGACATCAGAAGAATCACTCTGGCTCTGGAGATGGCACAAAACCCATCCCCAGCCTTCACCAAAGTACCAGATGGCTGCAGATGCCAGCCCCTCTGGCCAGAGAACAGGCCAGCTTGTTGTGTGAGTGCTGCACCCCGGAGAAAGCTCTGTGGAGCAGCAAAGAGCCACAGAGAAGCCCTTGGAGGAGGAGGAGCACTGACGCCAACGCATTCCTGGAACATCAGGTTTTCAAGGCTACGTGCACGCTCACATCCAACTACATTCTCCTCCAGAGGGAAGTGGGACCTATAGAAGGGACTCTGGCTGGGAACCACTCTTACAGGTTTCCGAGCGGTCGTGGGCAGAAGGTGAAAGTGAGACTCCAGCCAGACTTGCCAAGTCATTAGAAGTAAATTAAAAAATCATGCCTGGGGATATGGTCTCTGAATGGTGAGCCAGTCTTTGAAACACCAAGTGTGTGCTTTACCACCAGCTAGTGCTCCTTGGGTCAACAATGTGACCACAGTGAGTTGACCTCCTACTCTTCCCGGGGCCACGACGGCAGTGTGGGGAGCGGAGCCGGCCGTCGGATCTCCAGCTCTCTTGGAGGAGATCACCACAGTTCTGCCTCTGTAATATTCTCACTCTCTGCTGCCACACAAGAGTGTGCACGAAGAACAAGCGTGGTCCCTTCCCTAAACAGGCCAGTGGAAGGATTTATACACCATTTAAGACACAGTGCGATGTGCACACCTCATGCCACCTCCACGGCTGAAGACATCGTCACCCTTCGCACCGTGACTCTGCTTTTGAAGACCACTTACCGCCAGCAAAACAAACCATCAGCCCACCACCAGACTGGTGTGCACTGGGGTGACTGGTTCTCTGTGACAGCTTGTTTCCCAACACCTGAACTGGGCAAGTGGGATCAAACTGGAGGACCAGGGACTCAGGGGGTGTCATCCTGCTCAGCTCCAGGTGCCCGTTGCCACGTGTCGGGAGCACCAGAGAGCACTGACAGCAATCAGATGCACTCCCTAAAGCCTGCTAAAGAAACTGGAGATGCAATTAGTTTCCATTAAAAAAAAAAATAAATAAAAGTCTTTTGTCTTGGGAGTCCCGAAATGGCAGCAACACAATTAAAACCACCGAAAAAAGAACGACAATGGGGAGTGGTGAGATGCTCTTTTCTGGGGAGCGTGGGCTGGTAATGTCCTGCTGGAAGAACCTCAGAGAGAGTGGTCACTTTTGATTACTACATGGTGTGAGTAATGCTCTGGAAAGACGAGTCCTTCCCGCCTGAATCATAGCAAAGGGGGGAAAAATAACACGCTCCAAAAAGGGAAAGCCGGACAGCCCTCGGATGCTGGGAGCCGCCCAAGGTTTCTGTGTGGGGGCCACTGTGGAGATGCTGCATGGAGAGAGGCCACCAGTACTGCATGCAGCTCTGGGTGATGGCCGGTGCCCCAGAGCCAAGCTTGGAGCACAGCACACCAGCTCAGGAGACCACCCAGAGCCCCGGTGTGTAATGGAGGTGGTGGGCCACAGACAGCCTCACACAGAAGCCGTACTCTCCAGTCCTTCATCCCCATGCACTCACCCTGAGACAGCAGATGGTGGCTCCTCAGGAGGCTTTGCCTTCTCTGAGAAGTTTACCCTCAACATTGCTCTTCCTGGCCAGCCCTGTGCACGAACAGCCACCCCGGCAGCAGCACATGGCTTTGGGCTTCGGTCCCGCCCAGCGGCACCCCTACAGATCCAGGCACGGCCAGGAGCTGAGAGGAACAACTGGGACGGATCCCCAGTGTGGTCGGGCCCCTGGAATTTATCTGTGACACTGGGGGAACATATATGGTTACATTTAAGGCCCAGAGATGTTTTTTGTTGTGCTCATCCTCCAGAAAACCAGTTTGGTTTCCATTACTATATATAGCACTGGGATTCGGGGTCTATTTTTTGTCCCTTTCCATCTGATTATTTTCAGCGGAGTTCGAACTCCTTACGCTGCGCAGATTTAAACTAGAACACGACTTGTACTCACACAGACCTCCACTATTAATAAACCCACCATGGCTGCATATAATGTAGAGGGATTTTATTCATACTGTAACCCTGTCCCATCATCCGCCGCAGATATTACAGTTGTCTTTGAAACGTCATCGAGTATCGTTTTGTTCCACTTAAAGCACAGGAATCCTGGTGCTAAACGCTCACACTTCTCTCCAGATTGCTTGTAACAGAACCATAATTCAAATGTATTTTCTGTGAGCTGTAAAGGTTGAAAGCAAAGAACCTGTGTTGTGTGTGTGCTCGAGTAACTTCTACACAGCGAGGCGAGTACTTGGTGTGTAACGAGAAACGCGGATCTTGCTCATTATGCCAAACACTCACAGCTTTTTACCAGCACAACAGAAATACAATAGCTAAAAGAACATACTGAGTGGGTGACTGGGAACCTTTAAAATAAAAAATAAAATTAAAAAATAATTGCACAAGGCAATACAAAACCAGTGAAGCGAGTCGGAAGTTTCTCCGATGCACAGACATTTACCTCTGCACAACGTGGGTCTGCCTATATAAATAAATGTACGTGATAGAAACTGCCAGGTTGAGAAATGGGGGTGGTCGTATCTAATCACACGTGCAGGGAGCGTAACAGAACCATAACAAGCAGCAGCAATGCACACACTGACAGGAGCACTGAAATAAATGAAGCACCGAGGAGTCCGAAGCCGTGAAGGAGTCAGCTCTGTGCCCCCTGCTGCGGGCAGCTGCTGGGATATTGGGTCTGGATCGGCAGCACAGTCCGGGGCTGTGGCAGGGACCTGGGCTCTGGGAGCTGCCTGCAAGATCCTGGTGCTGTCTGGGGGTAAGAGGTGTCCTTTGGAGGAGAGGCAGCATCCTGAAGCGTGTGTTTGGCTTTCAGAAAATCCTAAAAAAAATCCTATGTTTCTGTCATATACTAAAAAGAAAGGCATTTGCATTTCATTAGTGGACCTCGTTAAAAACAAACTGATGTTGCTGCCCCAGATGTACACTTCAGCATTTCATGTAACACTCTGAGAAGTGGCCACGTTTCAAAGCCCACTTATCTCAGCTGAGGAGTTCCCACTGCAGTTTGAAGGGATTTCATGCAAGCCCTCACTGAAAAAGAGACCTGAGGACAAATAACTTCGGTCCCAAAGGCTCCTCCTGAATTCTTACGAGCCATTTCCCTTGACCTCCTCGCCCAGAAGAATGGAGCAGGCAGTTGGGCTCAGCCCACCCTACAAAGCAGACCTGCAAGGGGCTTGTAACACGGAGGAATACAGGCCCTGTATCTCGGCCACACACAAAACGACTCAAAAGCTCTGCTCTTCCCTGGCTTGCTGGAATGATCAAAACCTTCCTCCATCCTTCCCCCTTCAGCGTGGGCTTTCGGAAACCAGGGAGAACAGTTTTAACATCAACAGCTTGGCAAAAAGTGGGTAAGATCAACTTCAAAGGCAGTAAGAAAAACAAAAATTTGTCTGAATTTTCAATAATTAAAACCACAGGTTTAAGCAACGTGTTCCACCGACAGGTAAAAGTCTTGCCTGCAAGCCACAAGCCTCATCTTCCCCGAAGCCAGTCTCACCCAAACCTCTGTCTTCCTACTTACATGACACATGAGATCTGAACTGACACCCAAGGACGTGACATCGACAGGAAAATAACACATAAGCCGCACACCTTTGAATTTTCTCTTCGTAAAGCTACGGAGCGGCACAGAGCAAACTGAAGTGCACAGGGTCACACACAGGCAGCTGCTGCCCAGGAGGAATCGCTTAGACGGTGAGAGAAATGAAACTGTTGTATCTCTGAATGTTCCTCTTGAGGATTTCGGAACAAGGGCCGAGCACTCGTTCGAAGCGGGGCCGGTCCAGCTTTACGCACTTCAGGGGTCCGCGCGCCACCACCGTCGCGGCCCGCGGCCGATTGAGCAGTAGCGCTATTTCACCTGGATAAAACAGGGACAAAGACGCTGTCACACGCCCCACAGAGCATCTGGTTGCAGGACATCTCCCTTTATCTCCCTCCTGATGGATAGTTTAGGTGCTGTTGACAGTACAAGTGTGTTACACATGCTTAATGCACGCGTGTAAGACGCCTGTTTCGCTGCTCCTACACTGGTGTACACCAAGGATCGGGCTCAGCCTCACTGAAATCTCTCAGCATGGCTGAAAGCAGCAGCTGAATGACACGTAACCCCTCGCTTGTAAGAGCAGAATGCTAATTAAGATGGTAATTAAGTGGTACAAGTCCATGTGCCTGTTATCTGAACCAGGTGTAAGATGGATTTTCTTACCAAAGTAATCGGATGGACCAAGTCTCCCAACTTCGACGTACTCCTCGTTGTCAGACCTGCGCTGCAGAACAGAAGCTGTGCCCTGGGAAGAGACGTGCAGAAGGTCAGATTGCTTTGCTTAAATGTCTAAAAAATACTCAGTCCCAAGCATTTCCCTGTGCATGTCACACACTCCTTTAATTCTTCACAGGAGAGACAGCAGATCCAGTCGACTCCTTCTATTTGAATGAAAGAATCACAGCATCCCTTGGGTTGGAAGAGACCTTTAAGGTCATTGACTCCAACACCAGCCTAACCCTGCCTAGTCCACCTCTACATCATGTCTCTCAGCACATCATCTATTTACCTTTTAAATCCCTCCAGGGATGGTGACTCCACCACTTCCTGGGCAACCCATCCCACTGCCTAACAACTCTTTTAGGAAGGAATTGAAGGACTAAACCACTTTCTCTCTAATGAACTGTTTGCATGCAGACAGATTCAGCTCACACAGAAGAGGGACAGGACAGAATTCAGGAGCTCCTATTTAATTAATGTGCAAATGTGTGCTCTGATATGACTCAAAACCACATTCTGGGTGGATGCTGAACCTCGTAAGAGACCCAGAAAAGATGTACATCAAAAGGAGTAAAAAGGCAGTTGTCCCAGTCCCATGACTTTGGAGGACAGCAACTTGAGTCTACTCCTCATCCGACCCTGTGCTGGATCCAAGAGGGACAGACTGGAATGCTTGTTGTGACAAGGATTGTGACAAGCCAGATCACAAGGTGATCTTCCTCCTTGGTGGCTTTGCCTGCTTGTGGCCTGTAGTGACGTGGCCACCTGTGAGTCAGTCGCTGGAGAGCTGGAACGTGTCTGGTCTCCACTAACCTCCATAAACACTGTTCTCAACACGTGCTAATACATGTCAAAACTCAGCTAGAGGCTATTAAACCTTCAAAGAGGTTTTACACACAGAAGTTACTTCTAACCTGGAGGAAATCTTAAATTATTGTGGCATAAAGCTTTTGTGGAGGGCTGAAGAAACTACCGGCTTGTCTTGAAAAAAAATTCCAGTGACATAGGAATTATCTTCAGAGTCCAGACTGAAAGCATAGGAAAAGGCAAAATGCTAACACAGTGTGATTTAACTTGAAATTTAAAAGATTTTAAAATAGGCTGGAGAGCTGTTTTGTGACCAGAGAGCATCAGTAATGGCTTCTGTAGGATTTTCAGCTTGGAAAGTAACACGTAAGGGCTCATCTGTCCCACCCAGGAGAGGGAAGAGGACACACAGTACTGGGGACTGTGCTTGGAAATACCCTCACTCTGCAGTTTAACACCCAAGGCTTGCACTGCTTGGGGGGGACTGGAGGACACACCGAGCACCATCATATTCCTCAGCATCAATGCAGCTGGAGGCACTCAGCACCCTACAGAACTGGCCCTTCACCATGCAGCGTCCCAAACACTGAACAGCAGCTGCTTCAGGTCTGGCTTTTATTCCTCGAGGTCATGAGGGGACCAGGAATAACCAGAATACCCATTATTTTCTAGAAAATGATCATAAATCAATTTCTTCTGAACAAGCACTACTGAGCTGCTGTAACACCGTTGCATTGCATCACGTCCCATTTCGTAACAGGGTTATTTTTAAGCCCATACAGTTAACAAATAGCTGGGCCACTCTCAAGGTTAACTTTCAATGTATCCTTTATGTGCCATGTAAATGAAAAGATAAATCCTGTTTCTGCTGGTGCCAGGAACCAGAAACAAAATTCAAACTTGTATTGCTTGATATATACTAAGCATCAGGTGCCTTTTGGACGGACTCAGATGTGCATCAAATTAACCTGACCCATCAGAAGTTGTAATTACTCATTTTGCTGGTTGGCTGCACCCTCAGCACAAATCCCAATGCATCAGGCAGCACCTTATGCTGCCCATAATGATTTATCATTCTGGCTCATCATGCCACACTGGCACTACAAAAACACCAAAGAAACACCAGAGCTGTGAATTCAGGACCACACACAAACAATCCCAAAACTCTCCTTGGCTTCAACACTCGTAGTACACCTGGGACCTGATGGGAGAAGATTCAGAGCCACAACCTGCATGAGCAATGCTGTTTGAAGGTGGGTTTTGGGGTTCTCTGGGGTGTTATCTGCCATTAGCACACACCATGCAGGTAAAACTGTAAGTGTAAGGCTATCCACAGAAGAAACTGAAAGGATGGGATATAAGAAAGTGATTTGCTGCCTGTCAAGTTTCCAGCAAGAATTCCTTATCCTTGATATAACTAAACTGTTCCACCAAAGCTGCTGTTTTCCAAGATCTTCCAGTAAATCTGCAAGGGCATGAAAATGCAAAGAGAGTGTAATGAGTTTTGTTATTCACACTTACTGCAAGTTTTCAGAGCAAACACACGTTCGTAAGCAGCGTTCCTGGAAACAGCCCATGCAGGGAATGAAGAGTGTATCGACCTCTCTCTTGCCAAACTTCAGATCAGGTGCAGCTCTGAACTGATGCTGATCTCACTGCCTGCACTGTGCAGACAGATTCAGCTTCAGAAGCGCTTCCAGCCCCCATCCTCCTCTCCATCCCCATCTGGAGCCTGGCAAAAGCCTAACCCCTTGACCCAAATAGCTGTCTGCAATCTATGTCTCCAGTCTCCTTCCCAAAACTATTAAAAAAAAAAAACACAACCCTAAACCTTTTATTACAGATGCTTGATTACAAAAAATAAATCCCCAAAGTCATCACACTGACTGCCCAGGCCACAGGAGTCAATTCCACACTGCCCACTTTAGGCACCACTAAAGGCAACCACAGCATCAAGTAATATTACTTTCACCTCCCCCAGTGTCAGCTTTTACTGAGGGTGATATTTTCTGACAGGGTCTGTATGACACAGGACTCCAGTCAGTCAGTCAGTCAGTCAGTCAGTCAGTCAGTCAGTCAGTCCTCTGGAGCAATTTGTTCCACTGTTCCGCTGGAGCCGTACGTTTTAATCCAAGAAACACCAGGGTATCTGTTGGAGGAGGACAGATGTGCCTGGCCTCCACAATAAACACTTGGCTTGGCAGGAGAATGCAATGCATATCCCAGATACATATTTTTCCACTCTTGTTTTAACAGTCACATAGGCTTTTCCCGTTGCCCGGTGAGGAGAGGTCTGTCAGGGAGCAAAAGAAGCTTCCTGAAAGCCTGACAGTGAGCACCCAGATGTAAGGGCTGATTACGCTGCTTGGCCTCTTGTCACACAAGTCACCAGGTCCACGAGTACATCCTGGAGCATTGTCAGCGTGACCTTCACGGGAAGACTGTCCACACCATGAAACAAAGACGATGTGTTTATCATTATCTATCTCTAGCACCTTCCCTTGTCCAGTCTTATCTCTGGAATCAACACTACTCTGACTGTACTAGAGGAAGAATCCAAGTGTAAACAACCAGTGCAACTGGGACAAAAACAATATAGGAATTAAAGAATATAGAATAAAACACCACATAAACAGCCTCTTATTACCCATATACTTAATGAAGTTGTCACACTAAGTGAATTCAGTGCTACCCTTGTTCCCCTCACAGGTTTCATGGCTGTGTTTCACTTTACTTTTCAAATCTTTTTGACACAGTTTTTGTATCCTTCTTGTGCAAGGATACAAACCCACCTCCTAGAAACGATACAACTGAATAAATCCCCTGAGCCCTGTCCTGGGAGGTACAGGCATTATCTACCAAGGAGACAAGGGGCTCATCACCTGCACTCCCAAAAGCATTTGGTCTCAGTGGGAGAGATTTCCCCTGAAGTGGCACACAAAACTCCACAAGATCAGTCTGTCTGAGACAAACAGCACGACCCTGGATTTGCAGGATCAGCGTGTTTAGTGCTGCTCAGCTGACAATACTGCCTGGCACACCGATGGCCACTTCAGCCTCCTACACCACTGAGCAAAACCTACAGAGCACAGGCTCAAAGGCTGGCCAGAATGACACCACTAAATAAATCAGGGCTCAGTGAGGATGCTAAACTGCAAGCAGACAGGCATGTCCTTCTGCTAGCAGACACTTGGGAGTGAAACAGTGATCTTGGGCGCATCCAGGAATACTCCCTCTCTGTCTCTGGGGAGTGCTTGTATTCCCAGGAACTGATACCATTAACCTTCTCCCCTCTCCTCCAAGTAAATATGGGCATCTTATTGCAAAAACAACACGAGTGGCAGCTCCCAAAGCGATGTGCCACCAGCACCTCCCCTGCCACCCTCGCCCCACGCGCCTGCTCTCTCCATCACCGCTCTGCCACGGCGCACGGTGTTTAGCTGACTCCTTCAAACGCCTCAGCAGCTTGTTTTGTCACGATTTACGGCTTGGATACGGCACCATAATTTAAGATATAAAAAATAAATTAAGGTTTATAATCCATGAGCTCTCATCCTCTCCAGGGTAATGAGATTTTGATAGATGTTTCGCATTTAAACTATCGGACCGTACGGATGAGTGAGACATCCCACGGCGTAAAGACAGCGTTCCCATCTGGATCCCAGGCCTTTTCCTGCCTGTATGCAGAAGCACTAACTGCTTCAGGAGCCCTGTGCTGATATTTATGTATGAATCCTATAGCCAGCAGTTGGCCTAAGCAGCCTGGCTACAAAGGACATCAAGTGTTCATGATGCTAAAACCTGAAATCCTGTATTTTTTTTTTCCTCTATTCCTGCTCTGGGGGTCGGATGGGATCATTCCCTGGAAGCACAAGTCAAGATGTGGTGGTCAGTGATGTGTCTGTGGTAGCTCTGGGTGGGACAGTGAGTCCTTCACCAGGGCAGTGGGTGGGGAGGGAGACTCAGCGCTGTTCTAAAAACTTTCTGGTTTAAAAGTCAGTCTTGTGGGTGTTTTGGGTTCACTGATCTAATGCCTCATTTTAAAGGTAGAGCAATCAGTAAAAAACACAGCCAGGCTCTGTCTGTAATGAAGATCATCATTATTAAAATTGAAGAATATTTGACCATAACTATGCTCAGCATCAATGCCTATGTCCTTTTGATGTACTAAATAGACAGAATAAATTTCTCCTTTTCAAAGAAGCTAATTTTCAATTTCAGAAGCAGGAAGTTCCTATTTCTATTTCCATTTTCACTTTATTTTTTTTTTACTTACAGCTCTCTTAAAGAAAAGCATGGAAGACAGGTTTTTTTTTCCCCGTGACCTCAACATGTTACATTTTCATCCTAGTTTTGAGCTTAGGAAGTTTTTTCTAACCTATTTTCCTTTCCCCATCACCATCCACCAGAAAAGAGCAGAGCAGCCTATAGAACCAGAGATGGAAACATCAGGCCGATGCATCTGCTATTGCTGTTACCTCAACCAGCTGCTATTATGAACGTACCTTTGCTCCCTCTCACTTTGTTAATCTGCACACTCTGCGATTCACACACTCAGAAGTGAAGTTTCCCCTCACTCCCCAGTCACACAAACCCTCATTATATGTCACAATTAAATCTCTGCTAAGTCACCAGGAAAGGTGAAGGAAGAGGCCGTGAGGAGGTACAAAACGCTCCCGTTCACACGGTGAAGCAGATGGGAGTGGATGTAAAGGCTCCTGTTGGCTTTAACAGAAGCTGAAGCACATCTGAAATGAACTACAGGATCTTTTCACCCAGTGTGATTCTGGGAGTATTTTATTTAACTGCAGGCAAGACAAGGTTTGTGGGAGTAAGATATTTTATTCAATTCACTAGATTTTTGTCCTTCTAGCCTCTGGGCACACGTACCTTTCTCCTCATTGCCTCTGTATCTAACACAAGATACTGTTTATCTCCCTACCTACCAACAGTGCTTGGGCAATGTTCTAACACCATCATAGCCACAACCACAATCAGTTACACCTTACTGACTCTGATCTGCCCACTTGCTGGCCATGCATGCAATTAAATCATTCACAGAGCATCTCTAATCATTAGCTTAAAATAAGGGGAGTCAAAAGCCATGTGCTTTCCCAATGCTACCAAGCTCCTGCAAGCAGAGATGGCTGGGTGACACTGCTGAGAGCTGCCAGCTGATGCTTCAACCTCCACTTTAAAAACTGATCATTTAAATCAGTTTGGTTGTCTAATGTGAAATCTTCAACAGGTTTGGTCCAGTCAGGCAAAACTTCCATGTCTCATTTCTGAGGCGCCCGGTGTCCCGGCTGTGGAGCGGGTGAGGGCTGCACGGAGGGACGCCGGGGTTTGTTAACTGGAAAAATGGTTGTTTGGTTTGCTTATCTGTGGCCAGCCAGTTCTTTTCTGCATCCATTAGGGCTCCCTTAGATTACAGGGTGAGACAATGGCCAAACTAACGAGCTACTGAGAGCTTTTGAAAATATATGACGTTTTAGGAATTTGGCTTTTTGAATTGGGGCTGTGTCTCTGGAAATGCTGATTTCAGTGATTTTCAGAAAGCCAGTGCCTTGGAGTACCATAAGGATTGACAGCACAGTGCCAGATACACTCAAAAGGCCACCTCTGAGTAACAGTGGGTGAGCCATGATACCCACAGAACCTCCTCGAGGAAAGTGCCTTCCCTAAGGCTGCACCAACAGCAGCGCCAGGGGATACAACTACCATCATTCAAACCTGAATGCATCCTGTCCTTACTGGCTGCAATTCTCAACATCCACTTCGGCACGTGGCAGTCTGGTGAAGATGGAAAGCAAACATTCCTCCCTGGCTGGCACAAATCCTATACATTAGCCATACAGCCACGCTTGATAGCAAACAACCCACAGCTCGACATGTGTACCAGCTACATCACTGACTGCTCCACCTCTGCCCACGTTTCCACCACCCCTGGTGCCCAGGCACATGTCTGTTAAGATTAGAAATAATATCCAGACTCAAGCAAGGGGAACAAAGCTGTCTGGAGCGGTCACAAAAATAGCCACAAACATAAAGGTGCTTTTTAAATGACAATCAATCATAAAGCAAGTGTAGCTTAAAAGAGGAGAAACAACTGAGCCACAGGGCACTTCCTAGGGATATAGGAGAGGCCAGGGTTAAGGCCCAGACATGACTACACCCAGCCCATCATTAATCACCAGGAAACTCCTCTCTTTTAAATGTTTAGCATTTAAAATTAGAGATGTCTGACATGGGAAGACCTTTTCAAGGGTTTTGTTCGTCCTCCTGTTGCGGCATCTCCGTCAATCTTCCCCTTCTGCATTTCTCTGGTACCACCTGCACTAAACCTGGGCTGTACCTAATGTGTCCCCCTTGGAGCACAGGAAATGTTGTTGTCAGGAGGAAGAAGACAAGATTCAGGCAGAGAGAGACCAGTAAACACACTGAAAAGCCAAGAGAAGCAGAGTGTGTTGCACCAATTTGCTTCCTGCACAGAGCCCTGCAATACCTGTGTGTTTTGCACAGAGAGGTGGAGTTTGGTCATTAAGCCTTTGCCCTGAAAAGGCTTTTCAGAACCACACCACAAAGTTTTATAGTCTTAGGACTTCAAAACATCACCCTTGAGCCAAAGGAGCAGAGCTAGATCACACCTGCCTAAGAGAGGTGTATCAGTGTGCTGGGGGACTCAAGACTTCATCAACAGTCATCACCATCATCCCCCATCATCAGATGAAGGAACTCCACGGTGGCCTCCATGCCACAGCAGTCCCACGCTTCTCCTCCTCCATGCCACCTGCTGCCAACTGGGACTGGGAAGCCTGGGAGTGAGGGGATGGTGACAGAAGGATAAGGATCCCAGCTCTGAGCCACGGGAGGAGCCCCATGCCTGAAGTGTGATCCTCCTTGGCTAGTTGTCCTGGCTCCCTGCCCAGGAAGCTGGGAAGCAGTTGCACCACAACCCGGCCTTTGGGGTCCCCCTGTGTTTTTCTCTTTACCCCACTCGAGGATTTCAGTCACCCCTTTCACTGTGTGTTCAGTTCACCTGTGGCAGGGTGACTGAAAGCAGGTCTCAGGTGGGCTCACATGCTGGGTTTTGATGAATCATCTCAGTGATACTTGGCCTTGACTAATCAGTAGCTTCTGTGGGAAAACAACTGAATTAATATTCATCCCGGTGCCAGATTTTAAAGACTGTCTGTGCCAAGCACCGTGGATTATTGGCAACAAAGCACTGTTTTGCTCCCTCAGACATGTCAGTGTACAAAGCAATAAAAGTCACCAAGGGAAAAAAAAAATGTTGCATTTTAGAGATTCTTTCTTTCTACAAAGCTAGCCATTATCACGACTCCCTCTGAAGCCAGGAAACGTCCACTGAGTCAACATAAAAGTGACTCTAAAATGGGTTATTCATCAACTGTTCATATTTGTGACTGACCTGACAGGGCTCATCTCCTGGAAGCAGACAGAGAGGAGAGCTACCACCTACAGCAGGGCCAGGGTTGAATGTATGGGAGAGACAACAAGAAAACAGTGCTGAACCTCCCTCACCCTGCCCGCAAAATCCTTTCTGGTGAAAACTGTCTTGAGCTGTTAATGTTGTTTTACGGCCCAATTACTCCTACCACCATCTGCTTCTTTGTGAAAACATTCTGTAGATGCTGAAGTAACCAGACCAAGCAAAAGGCTGAGGCAGACGTCGTCACTGAAGTCTCATAACTAATGTTGTGACCGCGGCTGGGCGAGCAGCTGCGGCCAGCCAGGACAACAGCTTCTGAGAGAGAAATACAACTTGGAGCAAACTGGGAGGAGGGGAGAAGGGAAGAGTGTGTCATGGAGAGAGGGAAAATCCCCCATGGAAAGCTCTCCTTAAGTCCTTTCAGCTGGTGAATCTTGTGTATTCAAAGGATCAAATTCTGAAATTCGGAAGATAAAAAATCTCATGGGCTCAGAGTTGCCTCTTCCTGAAGCCCCCTGCACACTCCACAAACCCCACACTACTTGGCTAAGGAATGAGCATGAAGGGGCACCATCTCAACTGTGTCTTTGCAGAGGGGGGACATCATCTCAACTGTGTCTTTGCAGAGGGAGGACAAAAGCCATCTGAGTAGAGAACAGCTTTACACAATCCAGAGGAGGTGGGATAAACTCCACTGGGGATTAGGAAACTCTCTGTTCCTCTTCTGTGAGGTTGGACACTGTTGTCTTTCAGGTCTTCTTTATATTACAGTATTTTTTTTGTTTAAAGACAGAGAAGCACCTCCAGGTTGGAGCTCCTAGCTCCTGAGACAGCGGATGCCTTTAATTTCAGTCTAGATTTAATGTGCCTCAGGCCACAAAGTTCTCGGTCATGTTGACTAAGTGCTTTGAATCAGAGCTTGTGAGCTCCGTCTTCAGTGCCAAAAGAGCTTATAAGGATCCTGGGAACCTCCAGAAAACCTCGAGGGGTAAACAGCCTGTGCTGCTCTCCTTCCTCCCAGGGAGAGGTGTTTTGTTACCTGGGAACCTCTGTCACTTTTGCAGACTTCCATGGTAGGAGGACACTACCAGACAAGACTAAAAAGGGAAGAGTCAAAAGTTTCAACCAAACTTTAAAGCAAATATCAGCTGAGGAAAAAGTCACAGGCTGTTCTGAGCATGGAGAAAACCCATCAGGCTGATTTTTATGAAAATTCAAATGGAGTAGGTATATATGAAGAATGAAACTGCCAATTGCTTGCTTTGGGTTTTGATTCTCTGCACACCAAACCGTCTCCCAGTTTTCCACGTATCCTATAGTGGTAAGAGGCCAGGGTGTGTCTGTCTTTCCAGCTTAAACTTCAATTTTATGGCTTTACAAATCAGATGTTTTAAATTACAGCTGAATGAGACTGAAGACTCCTACACAAGTTGTCATGTCAAAAGTGAACTGGGGAAACATTCATCCACATATTTTTGCACTGGGTAGAGCGTGTGCAAACGAGAGGTTACACTAACTACTTTTAAGCCTTTGAGAACCATACAGCTCCACTGCATCCTCACAGTGGTTTTGCTTCAAGATGTGAGTTTACCAACATCCCAGAGAGACAAAATAACACAGCAAGTCCTGCATGTACCTCATGATGCTGGCATTAGGCATGCTCTCGGTCACAATGTCCTGGAAGGCCACACATCACGCCTCAGCTGCCATTTCAGCCCTTTGGGACTGCTGATAGCATCATTCCTGGGATGGCTTTTATGTTACAGCTAAGAATCAGCAGTTCTGGGGCTACTTTCCAAGAGAAGACAAATCCTTTGAACTGTGTAGCCAAAGACACAAAGTATTCCTTTAGCCAGTAAATAATCTTGGAATTTTTTCTCATTTGCCAACCTTTGATTTATGAAAGACTGTTACACAAAAGCAAGGGAAGAAATTAACAAATTTTGGTCAGGATTACAAAGTGCAAGTGAATTCCACATAAGAAAGTGAAAAATAACACTAGAAAATAGCACCCACCACTTCTGGGTGGCAAAATTCAGCATAAAGGATGGTCAGCTGATGCGGGATACTGGCCACAGGGGTGATGTTGTTTGTCTGCCTTAGGCCTTCTACGAGTGACATCGTGAAGGTACAGACCTACAGTGCCTCATTCCCACTGACTGTTCTCATCAGGAATGAAGAACTCTCTTAATTCTGTGCCTGAGCTTCAGAACACACCATGCAGTGTGAAGGTAGCCTCAAACACCTTCTCACATAAGTGTAGTGAGGATAAACCCAGTGAAGTTTATGAGATGTTCATGCATGACAGGTAAGTCCAGTCGCTCCCTGTCCATGTAACTGATCCCTCTCCAACTTTCCTGGAGCCCCTTTAGGGACTGGAAGGTGCCCTAAGGTCTTCACAGAGCCTTCTGCAGTCTGAACTACCCCAGCTCTCTCTGTCTCCATAGCAGAGGTGCTCCAGCCCTTGGATCATCTTCATGGCAAACTCTGGACTCGCTCCAACAGCCCCATGTTCTTCTTGTCCTGGGGTCCCTGGAGCTGGATACAGCAATACAGGGGTTCTCCCCAGAGCAGAGGGACAGAATCCCCTCCCTCAACCTGCTGGTGCTGCAGCCCAGGACATGGTTGGCTTTCTGGGCTGCAAGCACACATTGCTGGTCGTGTTGAGCCTCTCATCAACCAACTCTCCCAAGTCCTTCTCCTCAGGATTGTTCTGTATCCATTCTCAGCCTGTCATTGTTCATGGTGCTGCCCTGACCCATGTGCAGGACCACAACTGTTATGACTCTCAGAATGATCTGGTCATATGACATGGATGTGCCCATCCAGGTGAGATTTTTTTTCCCATAACAAACTCTGTACATTCCTTTCACAACATTTTCCCACCCCTCAGACCTCCTTTTTAAAAAGCTTCATTTTCACAATCTAAAAGCCAGCTGATCTTCATGGAGAAGGATGATGCAAGAGGACTTCATTCTGATTGTGGACTCCAGATTGAGTCATGACTGGGTTTGACAGTATTTTTTTAACTGTACATTTTTAAACTATTATACATTATTCTCCAGTCTCTGGGTTCATAGCAACTCCCAGAATTTACATACAGTTGTCCTGGTTTCTGCCACAGACGAGGAGCAAAATCTGCAAAGTTCTAAAATAGATGAGAAATGTTGGCTAATCTGAAGTTCCACATAATTGTTAAGAAGATGCTCCACCATCCATCACTTCTGAGGTTTCTGACTTTCCAGAATTTACCGCAGGTGACTGCGCTAAGCTGGTTATTAGTGGGGCCTTCTAGACAAGAGTTGGAATGAAAGGCCAAAACCTGCAGCTGCTGATGGGTTCTCCATGGCTGGTGGGAAGAAGAAGGGGAGCAGGCAGTTGTTTCCTGGGAAACACTGTCCCTTCCCCACAGAGGAGAGAGAAGGATACACCCCAGAGTGTGTGGACATGGATAGTGTGTGAACACACAGCCTGGCCCACTGCCCACAGAAGTCAAAGCTAAACTGAGTTTAACAAGACCTGGCCTAAAGTGACGTTTAGCAAACTGACTCAGCAAATCACTTCACCTCCCTCCCTAGTCAGGATGGGGCCCAATCACACACCTAAGTTTCAGTGTTTGATTTCAGCTGGCCCTTACAGGTGCCATCCTGAACACAGATGGACTTTGAAGCAGGGCTAATGGAAACGCTCCTGCTCCCACGCAACTGGAAGTGGAAAACTGGATGTGTCTGACCCACAGGAGCTCTGTGGGAAACAGTGTTCCTGTGGTTAAAAATTACATACCAGAGCCCTCAGTGACTCTGGCTCTGTTTATTCGGTGTGTTTTGTTTATTAGGTATATTAGGAGTCACTGCAGACTGCCTTTGACAAACATTTTTGGTTATCAACAAAATCCCAGTAACACTAAGCAGTTCGGATTGTAGCCTTTGAAACTCCTTTTCTAGACAACATTCATCTTCCTAATTAATAATTAATCACACTGTGTTTTTAAAGAGATTATCAGGTGTGATAGCAGAGTGTGCCTAAGGCAGTGACTTCATTAACCATAGGGAAGAAGTTTACTTTGTAGTTCTCCAGCCTGTCGCAGGGGTAGGTGCCAAAGGGGTCTCTCTTGGGTTAGAAAGTCAAAGAGCAACAATTTAGAGCAGGAAACAATTGGGCTATTATTTTTCTTTTTTTTTCTCTTTTTTTTTTTCTTTTTTTTAATTGGGAGCTTTTAAATCATAAATCTTCAGATGCCTGCTGTGCAATTTAAGGCTCAAGTTGACTTTTCCTACAAAAAAGCCCAATTCTGTGAAGAACAGAGCACCCTTCCGAGTCAGACCCAGGACCCTGGAGCACGTTACCATGGCAGGAGGAGTTTACAAACACTGTTCCACCTAACAAGGCTTTGAACTGCATTTTGTGCAGAAGCTGCCAAGGGTGTCAGCAGCACTGGAAACACTGATTTCACCTACAGGACAGTATCTCAAGTACACTCTCAGCAAGAACTTGCAGAGGATCCTGCCCAGACTGGAACCAGTTTGTGGCCCTGACTTGAAATGTCAACAGCAGCATGAAAGCAACCCCCCCCTGCAGAGGACTACAGGCCTGTTTTCAATGTAACCAGCCAATAATAGTGCTGGAAAATACTAAAAAATAATCATTACCAACTACTTTTATTTATTTTTGCCCATCAGGCTGCTCTGTGTGATGAATATGGAAGGATTTCTGCACTATCTTCGCTTGTTTGCCAGCTCTGCCATCCCCACTGCCTGGTGTCAGTACTGAGGGATACTTCACACCTCTTCCCATTAAGCTTTTGCTCACCTTTATAAGTGCCATTAGGATTATTCCCACTGATGGGGAAACGTTTCTGCACTGATAATACAGGTGAGACAGAAAATCAAATGCCTCCTCTCTAACCAGCAAGGTAGTAACAAAGAACACAGATCCCCAGGGTTGTTTTTTTTAAGTGCTTTTCACACAGGAGTTGCAGAGGAAGCTGCAACTACCCCCTGTGACTTAGCACTAATCTACAACTCAATACACTACGTTTTGGAGTTAAAAACAAAAGTCCAATGTGAAAGTACTCGATACAATGGGTCCATTTCTCCTTGGATTTTCTCCTGTGAATTATCTGCTATTTTTAGCTCTTTTATTTTTAGGCTGCTGCATGCTTGCTGCTGGGCAACTCGACCCAACGATTAATTGGGGATGTTTTGCTTCTCATGCAGTTTTATTTCCTTGCTTTCTGCACCACTTAAAGCAAAACTGTCCTCGGAGGAGATGACCGGCTCCGGAGAGCACGTTCAAAGGCCGGTTCCAAGCTGTGCTCTTCGGGCGCAGCGTGGCACTATATAAACCTTCTGCTGTCCTCTCCTCCCACACCTGCACACGTTTGTGCCTGTGCATGCATTTTTCTTCAGCTGTGTCAAACTTTATGGAGTATTAGGGCCATATGGCAGCAGTTCAGCGGAGCTCTCAGTATGCAGCCGAGATGAAAAGACGCCCCGAGCACAGTCGGCGGAGTCCCGTGACAATATCCATGTGCCGTGCACGGTGCACGGTCATGACAAGTAGATCCAAATGATCTGCCATGGGGAGGGGTGGGAGCTGGAAAACCCAGCAGGGCTCTCTTCAAGGCTGCAGGTCCCCACGTTCCTGGCAGCTGTGTTAGGGACCCAGCCGGGTTCGAAGCTGAGCTGAAGACCATCAGAACCGCTATTTTTAATGCTATTGTCACTACCTTTCCCAGTAACCTAGACAACAGCAAAACCCTCGTTTCTTTCCAGTTCCAGAGAGCTACTACACTTAGTCTGAACTACTGTTTGAGCTGAAGTCAGTAGCAAAGCACCAGTGGTGAATAAAATCAGCCCCTGATCCACTGGTCTTTCATTTAAAGGGACTTAACCTGCGCTGGGACACCGAACTCTGCAAAGCTCCCATGCCTCTGCAAGCTACCACTTTAAAATGCTAGCTAAAAATATTTGTGTTATCTGAAGTCAGATGAATAAATCCTCCCTGCTGCTGGGTACACAGTGTGGCAGTGTACAATACAACTGCAAATTTATCTGTTCGAAACCGTACATCTGTTATGATTTACGCTTGCCAAAATATAATTCTTTATGGCAACAATTGTTTCATGGTGCTTAAAGTTTTTCACCTCTGTGCCAGGAATCTCATATGGGATAATTCCATGACCTTGGAATCCAGCAGATAAATTCCACATCTGTCTGGTCTGGGAAAGCCCGAGTCTGCTGTGTGAAAACCAGAGTGGGAAAATGAGACCTGGAAATATCTGAAAATACAGAAAATGCAGGGCTGGTTTTTTTTTTTTTTTTTAATTGCCTGTTTCAAGTGTAGTAAATCAGCTTCACAGAAGCAGTTACTTTCCTTTTGTAAGCAGATCCTAGCTTCAAATTAAGGACTGATCTGATCCTATCATCATAAGGACTTCTGATCCTATCATCAAATTAAGGACTGATCTGATCCTATCATCATAAGGACTTCTGATCCTATCATCAAATTAAGGACTATGGTATAAACATTAAAATAATTCTATCTCTGGAAAAAAATCACAGCCTTTAAACATTGCAACTAAATTGTTGAAGGGTGCTTGAGATTTAAATGGGAAAGCACCCAACCAACAGCAAGTGCACACCTTCCTGGTGCCTGGGAAGATTTAGGATGGCAGAAAAACTGTAGCTGTGCTGGACACTCAGAGTAATACTTTGCTCATCAGACTTTCTGACAAAAAAATGAACCTCAAACAGCTTTGTGAGCAGTGAACTTTAAAAGCCCTGGTTTCCTGTGATGCTTCCCTATGTGCATTTTGTTATTCTAGTAGTTTGGTTGGGCTCCTGCTGCAGCATTCAGTCCATGGGGCACCATAGCATTTTCTTGCATGGAGCCCACATCTCAAATAACCTGCACCCTACTATGATCTCTGCAACGCTGGAGATAGGAACGGGAACAGAAAGCCATGGAGAAAAGGCCTCACCTCAAGGTGATGGAGATGAGGCCTCACCTCGAGTACTGTGTTCAGTTTTGGGCCCCTCACTTCAAGAAGGATGTTGAGGTTCTGGAGCGTGTCCAGAGAAGGGCAACGAGGATGGTGAAGGGTCTGGAGAACAGGCCCTACGAGGAGGCTGAGGGAGCTGGGGAAGGGTCTGGAGAACAGGCCCTACGAGGAGGCTGAGGGAGCTGGGGAAGGGTCTGGAGAACAGGCCCTACGAGGAGGCTGAGGGAGCTGGGGGTGTTTAGTTTGGAAAAGAGGAGACTGAGGGGAGACCTTATTGCTCTCTACAACTCCCTGAAAGGAGGTTGCAGTGAGGTGGGGGTTGGTCTCTTCTCCCCAGTAACAGGCGACAGAACTCGAGGTAATGGCCTCAAGCTGCGCCAGGGAAAATTTAGGTTGGATCTTAGGAAGAACTTTACTGAGTCATCAAGCATTGGAACAGTCCACCCAGGGAGGGGGTTGAGTCCCCATCCCTCAAGGTGTTTAACAGACGGGGAGATGCGGTGCTTGAGGACATGGTCTAAGGGTAGACTTGGTGGCGGTAGGCTAATGGTTGGACCAGATGATCTTAGGGGTCATTTCCAGCCTTAAAATTCTATGATTTTATGATTCTATGATTCTATGATTCTATGAAAAGGCTGTACACTAAGTAAAAAGGATGAAAGGTCAATGTGCTTGTTTGACAGAAGGGGGAGACTAAATATTCTTGTCCATACTACCCAGGAGGATACTCCTGGTTTACAGGAGGAAGGAAATGCAGGTCTGATCTTCAGCGAGGCTGGAAGTCCACCTTTTGAAAGGGACTTGTGGTTGTGCTTCAGTCTGCAAACCCTGAAGGTGCCAATTCACCCTGAAGGTGCCAATTCACTTAGAGGTTATGTCTTTCTGCAGGGCCAACACGCTTCAGAGATGGTATCTCAAAAGGGATGTCACAGGGGAAGGCAGCACTGCAGCATAATCAGAAATGAACCCTTAATTTATGATGTTTATACAAAACTGTGCCAATAATTTAACATCCATGAGTGAGTCCTGTGTGTCTTAGAGAAGCTTTTATCAAAGGATCCCACTTGGAGCCAGTATTTGTGATGCTGGTGCTCCAAAGCTTTGTAAACTGGTAACTGGTTTGACTGAGGCAGCCACGAATGACTGGGGCTTATAATAAATGAGTATCTCACCCCAAAATCGCATGGCAGAGCTTAGCTTTGTACTAACAGACACAGAGTACTACAAAGGAGGCTGCATTCTGGTGCTGTATGAAATGCTTTCTGCATCTACAGCAGCCAAACAAACTGGCTGCATTTCGAGTGGTTTGGATTATAAAGCCACAAACATTAAAAAAAAAATATTAAAAAACTAATGACTTTTCAACATATTGTGACAACAAAGCAGCCAAAACTACTTCTAACCAGCTTGTAGAATAATGTGTTCCTGGTGGCTTGCATCAGCTATGAAAAAAGTTCCAACATCAAAGATGTAAACTCCTGTGTAATCAAGTCTAGAAAACAAAGCTGGAGCTATGCACGAGCACAAATACTGCTGCAGCACAACAAGCAGCTGACATGGGATGTTCACTCTTTAATGCAGGAAAATACAGGCAATTTCCAAACTCTTACATTTCTAGCAGAAGGGTAAGGTGAGCAGATACTATATGCAGTATGCTCTGTTAATACTTTTCAACCCCACTCAAGTCTTAACAGCTGTTCCACCAAGAGGGGGAAATAAAGGCCCTTGGTAATTCTTTAAGCGAGCTGCAAATTTTCCACATGGGATTTGATGGCTAAGAAAATCAGGTTTTCCTAGTCTCATGCTGCTGCAAGGAATAATAGTTCACCTAGTAACACTGGCAGAAATAAAAAAAAAATCTTATATACTAAGTGTATTGTTAATGAAAAGAAATCCCTTTCTAGTATGAGTCTGATTCTGACATGACTGCTCTGAAGGGACACCGCTCGTCACGTCTCTGAAGTTCATTAAGGGTCCCACTGTGTGATACAGGGGTGCAGTTACTTGCCTTGACAATTCTGCAAGCATCAGAAGAGAAATGGTGTTCAAGTATGTACTTCAGCACCAGCACCCAATGCTCAAGAGGAAGAATGTAGGTTTAATTGTCAGATTTTATGAACCAATGTCTGGCTGCCTCGGATAGAGGCACCTGGCCAAAAGTTCAGAGATAGGAGCAAGCAAAGGAAAACCTGTTGGCCTCTAAGCCATTTGCAGTGAGTGCTGTATAACCCTTTACCCCTTGGGCAGGGCAGAGTCTCCTCTCACATCAGCCTGATGGAGCCAGAGATGTGCTCCATGTACATCCAATGGGATCCCACCAAGTGTCAGTGACAGGAGCTTCCTTAACATCCACCTGACCCACCTTCTTCCCACAGAAGGAGGGACTGAGATTGCCTCCTCACTGCTGTGCCACCACTGCCTTTCTGCTGGCCATGGAATGTGGGGTCTGGCATATGCACTTCAACTGGCACCACAGAGCCCTATGTCAGGTCCCTCCCAGTCTATGTTGGTCACTCCCAGTCCACACATTTGTGTACCAACATACCTGGCACTGGGAAGCCTCTACTTCAATACATCTACAAACAAACCCTAATGCTGCCTTGTTATACTTAGTCTGAGGTTCTCTAATACCTTTTTATAACTTGTTATACCACAGTGCCTAGGTATTCCTGTGAGATATCAAGAATCTAAATATTTATTTCAGAGAGGAAGGAAAAAACTCCACCAGCATCTGTTTGCAGAAGTGAGATGGTGGAACTGAAGTGTCAGATAATCTCCCAAAAAGATGTCAAACATTTTCATCTGCCTGACAGATCTGTCTGCCTGTGTGAGGGTAAACAAGAAAATGGCTCAGCCACTTGGACTGAGTTTAAGGCAAAACAAAGAGCAAATTATCCATTTTCAGACCAGTTCTCCTGCTCCAGTTTGCAGATGTTCACTTGTGATTTCCCCTGCAAGTCCCTTTGGGACCAAGGATCAACGAGCTGTGTGGCTGGTCACCCCGGTTAAAGCACTGGGAATTTAAACAAGAATCTCATGTAGAAACAGTAAAGACAGTAGACACACCTCAAAATTCCTGTGTCTTTAATTTACTGGAAATCAGGGATCTTTCCACTTAACACACTTCCACGGAACTGGTGCCTGAATTCATATGAATTTTGAGCAATGACACTGGTTTGAGCCAAGTTCAGATTTATGATGAAGAGATTAAACTGAACCTAAATGTATTTTCAGACAAAGTCTTGATCCTTACCAGGAAATGACAGAGCTTATCAGGATGCCAATCTTACCTCTGTAATAATGAAGAAATCATCACCAGGCTCTCCCTGCACAACAATTTTTTCCCCATCTTCAAACTGGACGGGTTCCAATGCATCAGCCACTGTCAGCCGCTCCCATTTGTCCAGGGACTCTAAAATATTGAAGATCATAAAACTTTATTTTAAAAAGACTTCATGCTATTTTAAAATGCTTCAGCTTTGGCTGAAGATTTGTATCTAAACTGACAGCTCTGCTCTGACCAGTTCTGTTGGAAAAGAAACATTTCTTTCATCCAGGCACTCTCCACAAACCTCCAGTTGGGAAACAGGAATATATTTATTCATTGTGTCTTAAACTTTAGTAATCACCCAGATAATAATCCTAAAAGTTGGACAGGGAAAATTGGCTCTGGTTCCCTATGCCTGTGATGTGATCTGTGCCACCCTGGTGCTGCAGCAGAATGGAGTAGCCCTGGAGTTGTTTGGAGACACCAGTGATACAGGAGCACCCAGATCATCCCCTGCATCCTACACCAGAAGCACCCAGATCATCTTCTGCATCCTACACCAGATGTCAGGTGTCCTCCTGTCCTCTCATCAGGGTTGCTCTCAGCCTGTTACTGTGGGCCTGCTAGAGAAACGATGCCAAAGTGCTGACCTAAATGATGACTCCTCCCCCGAGGGTGAGACCACAGACCACTGAAGCAAGACCCTGGTAGCATGGGTGACAGTGAGGGCAGAGGCTCAGGAAGGCTGTTTGGAGCAGCATCTCTGGTTTATTTGCCAGCAGGACAATTGTATCCATTATTACCAAGTGTTTTTCTTTTCATTCTCCCACTTAGTTAAGAAAACTTCCAAGTAAACTGCAGTAAGAAAATCACTCCCCTGCCATACCTGCACAGTGCCTGGTCCAGGGCTGCCTTCCTCCTCCTGCCCATCCTGGGGAGGAATCCTACCTGGCCTGGGGACAGGAGAGGTGCCAGCCCCAGTGTCTCTCTACTGTTTGCATGAGAATTCAAGGTGATGAATTGAACCTCTGTACTTTTATTAGATTTGACTCAAAGAAACAACAGGTTTAAAAGTTATTAAAAGAACAGATCATACAATGATATAACCTTGACTGCCTCCAACAGCTGGGCTAAAATTCATGTACTAGAGCTCTGCTGAATCTTACTTATAATGAATTGTTGAAATGATGTAAGTCAAGACACATATGATACCAGATTAGATCTGGGCTGGTTTTGTAGACTCTGGGTTCCCCACTTTGTTGAAAATATTGCTTAGAAGTATTGTGTGATGCTGAAAAGAGTTGTTCTTTACAGGTTAAAAAGAGGTAATGCACCAGAGGTAAGTTTGGAGTTGCCTGACACACATAGTGCTGCTTATTTTTATGCCACTTTCTGTTGCTGGTTGGGAAATGATGATTTCTGTTATTTTCCCCATCTAATCCACTTACTTTCCTGCTGCATTCATGACCTTTGTTGCAGAAGCACAAATATCAAAGACAGAGCCATATTGCCAATGCAACATTCAAAAAGTGCTCTGTTTGACTAAAAATAAGCCCAAAACTCTTTCACACAGACTGGAGTAGGCTTTTTCTCTATTTTTTTTTTTTTAAACAGAGCTGGGTAATTAACAATGAAAAGAAAGAGTCTCTTGAATCTTCTTCAGTTGGCTTTATGAAACATTCAAAGCTAATTCTAGCTGTAGTCACGAAGTGTCTCTCTTTTGTCTAAGGGAACTGTACCACTACAAATACATTGGTTCTTGAGAGCCATATAGAAGACTGCACATGATCAAACTCCTGAAGCTGAAGTTGCAGAGTTGAAGTCAGGCATCAAATAAAGTAGAACATATGTAATTTTTTTCAATCTCTAAATTGTATGTATCAACTCATGGCTTTATGTTCAACTAAATGATTTTTGAAGTTAGTTTTCTCAGATCTTGTTCAATACACTATGGGTAGCTAAAAATAATCTAAAAAAAATCCTCAGATTTAAAAAAAAAATTTAAAAATTGCTCTAACAATTATGTGCCTTGCTACAGACACTACACAGGCCTTGAAAAACACACATGAGAAGCAGGTAGAGGATCTTCTACCATGAAACCCCTGGGTTCTGATCACATTAAGGCATGAAGTGGAGTTCTCAGTGCCGTGCTGAGATTTCTAAAATACCTTTTTGTTTCCCAGCTGTCACCTACTTCTCAGATGTGTGAAACAGATCCCTACACGCTTCACCTCGATTCCCAATGCTCCTGAAATGATGAGTTATTTTGTCTGATGCTTTTTTGTACTTAAAAAAGGTTCCAATCTTGAAGCCCTACATCATTTTTTTATGGAGATTGAAAAGCCATACTACAAACTAGGATATAATTATATTGCAAACTGCATGTTTAAGGAAGTGCATCTTTGAATAACCTTTCTCCTCTGAAATTGTTTTGAGATGTCTCATTGTTGTAATTGCTTCTCATTAGTGCAGGTACAGAGAACCTTTTCTCTTTAAATACTCACTGTAATTGGGTATAATTTGCGCTCTTAATTTAGAAAGATTTAAATTAAACATATAACAAGGCATTTAAATGATTGAAAACGTCATTAATAAGAGAGCAACACACTTGGCCTTCCTTTAAGCACATAAATGGAAATTTTCATGCATTAGCACCTCTCAGAAGTTCAAGTACATTTTCCCCAAGACTCATATTTCAGGTAAATAAGCTAAAATGGTAGAGGATTAAACAAGAAAAGAAACTTGTTTAAATACAAATTTAAGTATTTTAATTACATAGCAAATTAATCCTGTACTGTTGTGGTTTTTTTTCTAACCAGCCCCGTCAGAAAGATGATGTTTCTCCTACAGCACCAACATTTCATTGTACTGTCTAACACTGTCCTTATTAGAAGCTTTTGTTCTCCTAATGGTGATTGATTGGTCAGACATTATGGGTTTGTTGTTTTTCCTACTGAAGGCCATCAAGAACATGTCCAAATTTCGTGGCTATCACATTAATCAAAGGGCAACAAAATCCAAGGACAAGAAGCTAAACAGATGTTTTAAGAATGTGAGACAGGGGCTGTAATATATAAGGAAATAAAACAAGACTTCAGTCCATTTTGATTTGTGAGGCTAGTTTGTTTTGTGCACATAAATACAGTATTCTTAGAGGAAAAAGCTTCTCCCCTGTCACCTGAAGGAAATAATTCCAGCTTTATGACAAATTCACATCTCCTCTCTCTGTATGATCTCCACCGCAACAGCAGCTACCAAAGGGTTACCACTGCCTGCTCCCATATTTGTTTGAAGGCAAAGCTCTCCTTAAACGTTCAGTGCATGTTAAAGAATGAGAAAAACAAGTCCTAAAAAAGGGCCCTTCGGAAACCACACAACCTTGAGACCTTCTGTTTGACCACCACCCCTTTCATCGTGCCATCAAAGACCAAAATTCATTCTGCCAACACCTATAACAGAGGAACTAACAGGAAAGTCCAAAGGGCAACTGACCTAAAATGGAGACCTTGCTCAGGAATTCCTCATACATCTTCCTCTTTCTCAGCGTGCTGCCCTGTTATTAAAGGAGAGAGAAAAAGGAGGTAGAACATTACACAAAGTATTTTTGTGATTTCTTCCTACAGCTGCTCTATTTTTTTTTTTTCTCCAAATCTTAAGCACAGCCAGTATAAACAGCCCAAGGCAAATGTTTCCCCATAAAAAGTCTGGGCAAGTTGTATTGCTGATAAGCGAAGACAGAAGGAATCAAATTCAATCCTGGTGTAATTTCACTGACTTCACTGGTGTTACTGGACACCACAGATGAATTGTATCCATTATTTACAGGCACTCATTTTAAAGCCAGAGCTTCATCAATTAACTGTTTAGCTAATTCAATATGTATCTTGTTACCAATGAGGCCCTGCTGGAAGGGAATTTACAATTACCAAGTAGGATAAAACTTAAAATGTCCTCCTCATGGGTCCCATCCTTTAGGTTAAAACCTCTTTAATGCCAAGAGCGCTTCTCTGTCAGCCTGGTTTGTATTCTGTGTGGTGCTGTGTGCACTGTTACTGCTGAGAAACCCATTCATATTATTATTGCAACAAGATTTAAGTGTTTTGGAGCAGACAATCCATCAATGTATGTGCAGCCACCACCACCATCATTCCCACTCTGCTAAGATTTTATTGTGTGATAAATTACTAAGAAACCTTCTGCTTACACAGAGTTTGATCTCCACAGACAGAAACCTCAAGTAGCCATTGGGGCACACACTTCTGAGGGAGGTTCAGGTATCAATAAACACAATGCAGTTTTACCAATGCAAAACCACGTAATTCATCCACAATTCCCTCTGCAGTGACACAAATGACTTAAAGGAAAACCTTCCCCTGTGCCAAAGAGAAGCCCCAGGGTCTTCCTTGGTACTGTGCAGCTTATTCCACTGTTATATGACAGCTCACATCGTTTCTGCCTGGGTAGATTCCCGGTGGATGTCGAAGGCTGCCTGGTACCTGCTAGTCAAATCTACAAGGCAGCTTAAAGATGGTAAGAAGATACACTCACCTTCTGAAGAAAGGGGAAATAAAGGTGGCATTTACTTATGGGACAGGTGGAAAAGACAGAAGTAAATGTCAGTATCTGACACAGAAAAAGCCCCTTCTTTTCCTGCTTGCCCAAGTGAGCAGAAGGCAGAAAGTAGAGATCAGAGGAGAAGAAACACTTTGCCCTCCACTGAAAAAGCATCCAGAAATTCATGAAAACATAAAAACAGGCAAAACTCGTCAACTGAAGTGCAATGACACAGCTGAGAACTAAATAAAGTCTCTTCCTACACAAGCTGTGAGGTGGGGCTTGATCCAACGACCACCAAAGCAGCAGGAAGCCTTCCACCAACATCATCAGGCTTTGGCATCAGCAAAAGCCGCTGGGTGCTCCCCTCTGGGGACAGCACCCATTTCTCAGGGCCACCCCTGCTCTGCAAGAGCTGCAGAACCCTCAGGAGCTGCCACCCTTCCCAGGTATCTCTGGGTCAGTAGCAGCATCACTACCAAGGTCTCCCCCTCCGAACCCCGTTCATAATTTCCGAGTGTGGTGATGACAGTTCCCTTCTCAGCGATAGCATCGCTAACCCTCGTCTGACCTCTCTGTCTGACAAACCTGGTTCTCCACCTCAGGGGCCCCTGAGAGCATTTGAAGTGCCAGAAAGAAAGAAGAAAAAAAAAAAAAAAAGGCCTTCAAACGGAGGAGGCTCCGCAATCCCCGCCAGGCCCTGACAGCTCGCTGCGAGACAGAGTGGAAATCTGGACACCGCGCAGTCGCTGCTCTCCTCCCTGCAACCCACTGGAAACGAGAGCAGCAAAATTGACAGCTGTGGAAAAGCAGATTGGTGGTTTAGTTTGATGGGCTGGGGCACCCAGGGACAGATGTGGAAAATGCTTTTTAAATGACTTGCGGACACAGATGAATTTTAAGAAGCAGTAATCAGTAGCCATAAACGACGCCCGACCACAGTTTTGAGTATTTAGAGACACAGGCAAGACCCAGGAAGGTAAGAATTGCAGGCATCAAGCCTGGCCTGGAGAGCAAGAGCCCATCACTTCCTACAGGAAAATGGGTGGGTTGGTTCTTGGCTAAACTAAGCCAGGGCAGCCGTACAGAATCCACCGTGAAGTGCGAAAGCAAAACTGAAGTGGAAATAATCAAATGTGCTATTATCAATTTTTGTGTTATGACAGTATCTAGAACCTCAGGGGGACTCCAGTTAATGCCCTGTGTCTCAGAATGATGCCACACAGGTAGAGCAGAACAGGAGCCTGCAGGAGAACTAGTGGTTGAGGCTTCTTTCACAGTACACCCAACTGATGGTTCATGACCCGGCCTGATTTACTGCTCAGTAGTGCAGTATGTTCATGGATTTTCTAGAAGCAGCAACAAATCACAGTAACAATATCTGCAGACAAGGAGATATTATGAAAGCTTGCCAGGAGAGGAAAATACCAAGAAAGAACCTAGAGACATTTGAAATGGAAGTAGAAAATAACAGAAGGAGCTTCTGGTTGGAAAATACAGCTAAGCAATCCAAGGACAAAAAATCCAGAGCACAGATGTTTGACAAATGGAAGCAGACTGTAAAGCTGAAAGAGATTTATTGACAGTAGGTGAGACCTGGTTTGCAACACTGGGCTTCAACAAAAACACAGCCAAGGCTATTTTGGTCTGTATACTCAAAGACATCACTCAGGAATGAAGTTCAGAGGCTCCATCTCCATGGCTCTGATGTGATGGCACCTGGCATGCAACACCCTTGTCTCGGTTCCTCTTCTCCAGAACAGTGCCCAAGCCAAAGAGAACCTGAAGAAATGCTGAGACACTTGGGGAGAGCTGATAAGGAAGGAGCAAAACAAATTCAGCCCCTATAAGTCATCTCACACTGGGCTCATGTCATGCTCAGAGCTAGTGTGCACTGTTGCAAGGGTTTTAAGTAGACAGCGATAATCATCTACAGAGATATGACAGAAAGAGAGGGCAATTTAGTACAGCCTAACTTGACATAACTCAAAGTAATAGGAGAAAATTAAGAAAATCTAATTTAAGATCAATATCAAAAAAAGTTTTTCCAATGTGGGAATTATTCTCCTGCAGAAAAGTTTCCCAAGGGAAGCAGGAGAAATTGCACTGCTTGAGCCAGATAAAAACAATAGTAAATGTACATGAATAATTCTGCACTGGCAGGATTCTTGATGGCATGTTTGAAAAAGTCTCTATTAATTCTGATTTTTCTAACCTATTAATATCTTATTTCAATAGTTGCTGCTTCTCCCTCTCCCCCCTTCCCTTTGTTCACTTTCTCCCTGGTTCTGAGCTGTCAAGCATAAGATCATCTTCTTAAAGACAGTGGTTCCCACTAACTACGAAGACTCGTTAATATTCTAAGCTGCAATGCTCCTCCCTGAATCGGTCCCAAGGAGAAATGAGATGACTTGCAGTTCCTAAATCCACCTAGCAAAAGGCTCAAAGCCAGTTTTAGGACCACTTGCAAATGTACCAAGTCCTAGGCTAAGTTTAAACAACACAAAGGGTAGAAGAATAATAGCCCCAGATTAACAGGTCTTGATGAATAGGACTGCTCCATCTCTTTTCCAACTGCCCCTTCTTTGCTTTCTCTGTTTCCTACCAATTATTCTTCCCACTCCTCCAGTTTGATCTCTGTCTTTCTTCCCCTCTGCCTACCTCTTTGGTTTGTCCCCCCAGCACTCTTCATGTCATCTTCCTTCCTTCATTTTTTGAGGTGGATTTGACCCGGGTCTTTCCAGGAAATCCCCACTTCAGTATGAAGCCAAACAAATGGCTACCAAAAGGTAAAGCATGGCTCAAGTTTCACACAAAAAGAGTTGTCCTGGCAGGAGGTGGTGGAATGGCCTGCTCCAATCCCATTTAATCCCTGCATAAACCTGATATTGAAGGATGCTTTGGCTGAACATTCTTGCAGGAACATGAAAGAAAGAGTCACCGTGCATACTGGCTGAGAAAACAAAATAGCCTGCAAGATCCCAGTGCTGTATTGCACAGATGTCATATGGATTGCAGGCTTTGGATTTGCTCTATTTTTTGGCCACCACACAACCTACACTTTATGGCAACATCAAGTCCTTCTGACTTTATCTGAGTAGAAGTCACTTAATAAAGCCCTTCTCACATTAAAGTTGGGAAAAGATGGAAACCAAAGCCAAAATAGCATAAATAAAATGAAAAAAAAAATAGCATAAAAATAATAATGAATAAAAATAGCATAAAATAAAAAGAAACTTAACATTAGGAACAGACTAACCTTGATTTGTCATAACTTACATCCAAATATTACAACTCATTTTTGGTGAGCAAAGTTTGCCTGATAGGCAAAACATATTGTATCCCACACAACTCACTCCCAGAGCCAGGTATCTTGGACCCTGGGAACTAGAGGATAGTTAAATTATCCCAAATCAAGTCTTCTTAAAGAAGAAATTGCAAGAAATTAATACTTCAAATTTCCTCAGTCTGGGAACTGAATTGTCTGGGGGATCAATCTGATGTTGGGATACAGACATTTGCTTCTCTGGTATTTGTGGTATTTGCTATATTTAGAATACAAATATTGTACTACCCTGGGATGTTCCCCACTCCATGATGCTCTTGAATCCCAATTGCAAAGAAGAGACCAGCAATAAAATGTCCTTTGCTTTTTTCCCAGAAGAATGTGAGTAAATAAATCCTGAATATATACATAAATATGCGGGTGCACTTGTGTGTGGGTACACAGAGTACATATGCATAAAAATACTGCAAGAGTGAAAAGTAAGGAACTGAGAACAGATAATTTTATGAAATAAATGGAGCACACAGATGGACAGATAATTTGTGAGAGTACTTAGGGGGGGAACATGCTGAAGTGTTGTTTTGTAATCCATCTTGTACAATGAATTTCATGGTACAATACTTTGTCAAGGACTGAAGCGAAAGCCAAGCAATTTCACTGCAAATCCTTACCAAAAGAAACCCCAACAAAAAAAAAAGCCCACCTATCCCACCATTTGTGATCATCACAGCTGCTAAAACAAACTTGAATGTGACCTTCAAGCCATTGGGGTACCTAAGTTGAGACAATGAAATATAAATATATCTGTTTTTAAAAACCATCTTTTGGGACAGGCAAAATTATAAATGGATGACAAGTGTAACTAAAAGCCAGCAGGAGCTTCTTGCATCAGGCTTTGTCCATCCAAAAAAACCTGAAAACACAAACTCCCAAACCTCCAGAGGAGCATTTTATTCATACCATAAACCAGTTAGGATCAATGAGACACCTCAGTGGGGAAAATGGCACTAAGCAGAAATAAAACCTAGAAATTACTAAATGCAAAGCAAAGAACCAAACCAGCTTGCGAGGAGAAATGAGGTAGAGATTCAAATATCTCATGACAGAATAAAATCATTTTGGCAAGTGTGGATCTGGAGGCATGATTTGCAAATAAATATTTACAACTTGAATAAAATTTCAGCACTAGACTGAGAAAACATGAGCCTGGTCGTGGCTGGGAAGGAATGCAGACGAAAGAAAAAACTAGCTGGGGTTATGGAGGGGCCTTATCTGACTACAGAGGAAAAGAAATATCCTTGGGAGAGAAAAAAGGTCATTGGTCCCTTGGACAAAAAAGATTTGCAAACAGAAAAGAAAAAGAAAACCCTGTTCACTGTCAAATTTTAAAGCCAACTTAAATGATGTATTTCAAAAGATGTCATAAACGTTACTACCTCTTATTTAAAGGCAGAAGCGTTTCTGCATCTAAAATATCCATCAGCTTTCTAGAAACATAAGGTTACAGGTTAAACAGCAGGAAAAGCTGTTTCTGGGACTTGAAAAGCAGCTACTGCTACATCTTAAAACTAAGCACAGCAAACCCAGCTATGTAATGGTGGAGTTAGCTTCAAGTATGAAACACAGTCACTGAAACACGATGTAATTAATTCTTAGGCTTGAGGAAATGTGCAGAGAGCCACCATAACCTGCCCTCACCCAAACAGACAGACAGGTGTCTCATTTCACTGACAGCAAAGAAATTATCCATGCTGCACCTATGAATAAATGAAAGGGTGACAGAGGTGATGTAGTCTCAGTGGGTGAATTCTATTCCCCGTGGACAGCGCTTGAAATTGGACAATTTCTATACCTGCAGCAATTAACTCACCATTAGCTACTTTCCATCTCAGTATTGGGAACATGTCAATTACACTGTCTGGGCATCTAATGCAGTGTAACAGCCCACCAATTTCTCATAGCCCCAACAGTAAAAAAAATACACAGGGAAAGGGAGAGAAAAATGTCTCTGTGTTAAGTTAAAGGTCTCATCAACTGCAGAAATTGAGCTTGTGAGGTAAGGTACAGCAGTCATCAGTTCAGAGGATATGTAAATTAAATTGAAAACCACTTAGCACTATGCTAGAATCAAAAAGAAGTATATCTGTTATATTCAGGTTGTATGTATGGCTAAAGCCACCATTATAAACAGTCTTTTCCACTTGGGACTTTAAACCCTTCCTATAAAATCCTGTCTCTGCATCAAGCATTCATCTTCGGAGGGCTCCTCTCAGGTGGTCATACAACCAAACCTGCAAGCTCATGGGGTTGGATGCTGTTAGGTACCACTACTTTCAGCAATGTTGCTTAAGAACTAAGCATTTAGGTGTAAAATCTACACAATTCTTTTGCTAATTTTGCCACTATCCATGACATCCCTGGAAATGCAGATGATCTCAAAAAGCACGCTCCGTTATTATTCTGAGAGCATAGCATTAACTTCCCTCCAACAGAATTAAACAGGCAGCTTTCAGAGACAAGTCCTATTGAGAAAGGAGCTTTACATAGAGTCACATCTGTTAATTATCTAAAAGAAAGGAATATTTTATGGAGAAGGAAGACATGCACATGGACATTGGAAACAAACTTGTAAAAAGCCTTATGACACTGCTAAAGTTAATTATCTGTCAAAGTCTCCATTATAAACACACCACTCCAGAACCAACAGCAAAACCATAACTTAACACACACCCCAGGTGCCCAGAAGGTCTGTTGAGCTTTGCTGCCAAGATGAGGGAGTTTGAAAGGAGCAGAGCAGTGAATCATTAGCAGGGACGGTGCAACTCCCATCCTATGATACGAGTGTGTGTGTGCTGGCTAACAGAGATGGAGGGCACAGTCCAGCCAAGACCTGTTTTTAGTTCAGCAGAGCTGGATTTACCTTGTATTGCCTGCCCTAAAGGGTACAAGTTCAAAGACTTCAGAAGCAAGGGGTAGTGCTGAAAGGCAGTCTGAGCTTCACAAGGAGGATCTGCATAGATAGGTGGGTAGCAGAGGCCTCCTGAGGGTTTCATTCACTTCTAACAGCTATGCATAACGTTACTCAAAGGCATTGCTGACTCAGCATCTCTTTGCTGAATCTTGTCCCCTTTTCCTTGAGTTACTCAGTGTTACTGTCATGTCTTCTCTCTTTTATGTGGAAACTCAGGCTGTGCAGCCTCATATCACCAGTGTGTGCTGAACACTGGAGTGCTGGCACTACAGAAGGAAGTAAAGAACATCCACTCCATAAACAACCCCTTCTCCATAAACTTACCATTAAAATGCGCCTGTAGCTGTCTCTGTCGATGCCCCAGAGCTTGAGATCTGTCTTGGCCTTGACGGTGGCGGCACGGGGCGTTCCATAGATCAAGGCCAGTTCCCCAAAGCTGCCTCCTTCTCCGATGCTGGTGACCCACTCCCCGTTGACATAAACCTACCCCAGCACAAGAGAAAAATAAAAATAAAAAAGAAGCAAAACCACTTTGGGAACTTAGTTGGAATTTTCTTCCTACTGCCAGTTACCTCAAAATCTATTCATAATTTCCTCTGCAATCACCAAGGCTGGGGACACAGAAGGAAAACAAGAGTGCAACAGTTTCCGCAGTTGGTCCCCAAAGAGGCAACAACCCGCTCTGCAGTCAGAATTTCAAGTCATCTTGCTCAGTACAATGACTGTATTTACTCCCTGAGTTTCCAGCTCCCATGGTTAACTGGCATCATATTTTCCCTCTTGTGCTCAAGGTTCTGACAGTCAACAAGCAGAACTGTCAAAACTTTGGCTTTTTATTAACACTGTTGAACTTGAAAGGCAGGAGATCTGTTGGTACGTGTTTGCTGAAAAGTGCCATGGCCATGAAATGGAAAACAGTGAAAACAGGGAAATATCTTTGGAAAAAGAGCTTTTTCTTTCTTTGCTAAGTCTAGTGCCTCCAACATCCATTTAAATATAAAGATCTCCCTCTCCTTTAGCAAAGACTATGAAGTGCTTTGGACATGAGAAGCTATATGGAGAATTACCCTTCACCTTTAAGCAGTATTTGGCCCACTGAGATAACACATTGTCTCCAAACATGGTATGGATTGATGCTGCTACCACAGTATTTCTCTTGGATGATAACTAATTTGAGAAGAATCCCTAAAACCTTCACTGCAGAAAGGACTCGTGCAGGTACTTTCCCCTGGGCTGCCTTTTCCTCACTAGTCATAGACAACACAGCTCACAAGATAACGGTGCATTCAAAGACTGGGATGGATTGTGCAGTCTGCAGCTTGCTTGTAGGCTTGCTGCTATAAACCTGCACAATGAAGCCTTTTCCTTCTGTTAATGTGCCTGTGAGTCCAGTGGGTAGGAAGGCTGTGTGCATTTACCCAGGGCAGAATATATCCCAACCTGTCACAGACTGGTAACAGCAGAGATCAGACACGTGGAGTTTGATTGGAAGCTCGGTCAAGAAAAAACAGTATGAAGCAAATGCACAGGTATTCTCATGTGAGGCAGAAAACTATGGCAAAGGAAAAGACTGTAACCTACAACCAATTACTGAGTAACAGACTAGAACTTTTTAAAAAATTATATGAATTTGAGCTGCGTTCAAGCTGGGCATGAGAAAAGACGGTGACCAAAATAAATGAGCTTGGGTCCAAATTCATCAAACTGTCAGTATTCATTTTACTTCTATCTTCATTTTATGATGAAAAGGCATATCACAAACTACAGCTGGAAGCAATCCCAATCTATCTTCCCAATATTCAATTAAGTCCTGATCCAGCTCCTAGTGAGGTCAGTGGAATGGGGGTTCAGTAGGAGATGGACGAGGCCACGGAGCAGCTCAGCTAATCAAGAGCTGCATTAGCATCACTGCTGAACTCCAGGCAACTCAGCAGCTCTCGGTGTTCCTGCAGCTTCAGAGGATCAAGGGGCTGAAATAAAAGGCAGGAATAATCCCAAACAGGCAGGTGGTAGCAGACTGCCAAGAAAGAGCTCAAGCCACAAAAGCTACAGCTTCATTTCTTTGCCACTCCAGAATGTCACACAGGAGAACATCACGCGACAGCATAACAGCAGCGTTTCCTCTGCAGCTATTACACTCACCACAGAAAGAAAATGGACAGAACATTGACTCTAGTTTTCATTCTCCTCAAGATGAAAGAAATAAAAGCAAAAAAAAAAAGAAAAAAGTTCTTAAAAGAGCCAGGCAAACCCAAGCACCTTCCTGGTGAAACGAGCAGGTAATACTGTGGCTCCTGAGTCTTTTTTTGAGAGACAAGCAGGAGAAATGGGTTCACAAAATCAGCATTCTGAAAGGCTTGTGACATAATGAGAATGAATGAAAATGTTTAAACTTTGTTAATACATTGCAAAATTGCTCAGATCCATATCTGAATGTAGAGATGGGTGTTTACCACTGCATAGTTGCTGTAAAGAGAGGCTACTACTAAACTGCTGTAAGACTCCTTTAATTCTGCTGTCTTTCTCAACCAGACTCCCCAAAATGCATTTGATATTTTGCCTGTAAACAGTTTGAGCAAAGGGTTGTTCCTCCACTCTAATAGCATCAGGTCTAAAATACTCCAAGGTAAAAGCAAACTGCTGAACTGACAGCCTTTGGGCCCAGCATTCACTTTTCAAGTAAAAAAACACCAATTCCAATATCAACTTCCAAAACAGAAAACAGCTTGAGAATAATCAGTCTTGTTCTGGGAGGAAACCCACCGTGCCTCACACTCTGCAAAGGCTCAAGTCAACAATCCCCTCTGCCTACATGCACTGACAGCACGTCACAAAGCCCTTCTGCCCTTTAACAGAGAGTTCAGCTCCACTATGAATCCCTTCAAAACAGATTTTCATAAAAGAAGTGGAAAGGAAAGTAGCTGTGTTTGTAAGGTGTGGGAAGCAAAGCTATTTTAGGCTCAGAACAGCTTATGCAAGCCAATGTTGTGTGGCAGCAGCTCAGTTGATCTTCTTTATCCTAAAAAGTGCTGGGCTGAGGTTTGGGCTTAGGCAGTTTGAGGCATTTGTGAACTCTCAACAAAGTGGTGAGTACATAGATGAATTATTCCTAATTGTTACTTGATCTGCCAATCACAGCTAAGTAGTATCTGGAACCTTCTTCTTTCATGCAGCTGAGGAGAAGAACAGCAGATGCCCAAATATGACTAAGCCATCAGGACCACCAACTTTCCACACATCAAAAGTCCTCTGGATTCCTATTGTTTTCCATCATGCACTATGAGCACCACAATTTCTGTGGGCTTGAAAAATCACACAACTTGACTCTTTCCTTATTTTTATCACAAGCAAGTGGGAAAAATCTCCCCATCAGTAGTTCCATTCTTCATGGGCTGCAATACACACCAGTGCTAACTGTGAGGGAAAATACAGTAAGTTGCATCTTGGCCTCACTCATCTTTGTGTTGTCTAAAGAAGCAGAAAGTAACCTTACCAGGAGTAGGATATGAACATATATCTCTGACTGCCACTGGCATGAATTTACCTTTAATTTGATTTGGTATCACTGATTTCAAGTTAACTTTTAATATTTCTGTAATCTATGTGGACAATCTAATTTGTTCCAGGCATTGCAACTTTTATATCTTAAATCCCCTCCCTTGGATCTGTTTGTAATAACTTGTGCATTGTGTCTTGTCAAGCCTTAATATTTGTTATCCAAAAATGAAAATGAGGTTTATTTATTCTTGGAAAAAATAAGCAAGCTGTAAACATGAATGGTATTTATATGTGGGTAGTTTTCTTAAATAAAGCCAGTGCTATATTTATGGTACGAATTTGCTTTTCTTAAATATAAATACATGAACTTGGAGGCTTCCATGAGAATCCCTAAAAATCTGAGTTGGAAAACACCAAACTTCAAAATGTTCTCTTTCAAATGTCAAAAAGCATCCTTCCAAAATTAGAAAGATCATCAATGATCCAAGAATTCAAACCAAAAGCAATCTATGGAATCTAACCAGAAAATATGACTAGTTTTAAAAACCAACAGTGTTCTCATGTAAACCACCATGTAATTTTAATTTCTGTATATACAAATTAGATTCTATATAAGAATAAGGGCTTCTATATAAGAAAAGGACCTACAATGAAAAGGTTGTCATATCTATTGTCCATAATATTCACATATAACTCCACATATAGATTTATACAGATAGATACAGATGCTATTTAAGAAAAAATACTGGAAAGTTTTTATTTTCACCATAGTATAGTTTGGTTGCAGTTTTTCTACAAGAAGAAAACCTGAAATTGAGGAAAATAAAGTTACTGTGGCATTAAATAGAATAGGAAGTTGTTGAGTCTAAAAAAAATACACGTGTTTTAAAGGGGTAGTTGACAATCCTTTTTAAAGTAAAAAATGTGAGGTTATGAGATTGAAATAATGAACAGGAAGTCATTTTTATATTTAGAAATATGGATTAGAGATTTTTTGCTAGACATTTTTTAGCAGGAACTCTAAACATCTTTACTGGAACCTCTAATTTAAGCTCTGACAGCTGCATTTGGGCATCCATTCGTATTTGTGCAGAAAAGCTTCCGGTAGACAACTGACCTCAAAGACTTCAACCCTCATGTCATCATCTACCTCACATAAACTTTATCCATCTGCAGGGCTGGGTCATGAGTTAATTCTCCTCAACACTGACGTGCTAAGGAGGAAGACTGTGACTGATAATGTTGTAATGTAATGTCCTTTCCCATCCAATGCTGGCTTTGGTCAAAGTACACCTGGTTTGTAGTACACAAGAGGAAGAGCCCAGGTTCTCCAGGACCTACCTCTTCCTGATGTTTAAAAGCTTTTTCTTTATGTCTGAACATCTTTACCCATCACCTTTGGCCCCTGGTCTGTGGGAGTGTGTTTGCCAACGGAAGGTACCAAGTCATCTTTAGCTGTTCATAGTAACACCAAGAAGGAAATGTCCAGATGCTTTATTCTACACTAATGAAGCTTCTTTATACCCTAAGAAAGTGTAAGGCCTCAGGATAAAGCATCATTATATTTAAAAATATTTTACTGTGCCTCTAATTTGACTCAGATTCTTCTTAAGGGAAAATAAAGGAATGCTCCTACTTACTCCTTGGGGAGGAACTAACAGTAAATGACTTTTAAATGTTGCAGTTTTTTGAACTCAAAACATCACACACTGATGTTGTTATTCTGGCTTTGCTGGTGGTTTCTGATTGCTCTTGGTTACTCAGTTGACAGATTTTTTATTTTCAGTTTTGCCATCACTTTCTTACAGAGGAAGGGAAATTTTTAACAGCAATTGCATCCTCCTCTACATGTATCTCCACATGTGTGTGAAAACCTGGGTGCTTATCAGCCACAATGTCCCGAGAGAACTCCTTGAACCCACCGGTGCTGGTTCACCTGCCATCCCTGGAAATGATGAAAGCAGCTAGCTGGGCCAGGGGTTAAAAGCCTCCAGGCATATGCCAACACCAGCTGAAGGAGGCAGAAAATGGCTTGAAGCTTTGAGTCTCAGGGTCAATTGTCTACTCTCCAAGCTGCTTTTTTTCTTAGAGAAGTGTGGAAGCATGCCAAAAAAGTATCTGGCAAAGCTTAAATGAACTGCTGCTCGCTTACTAGCGGTCTGGATTTTTCTGAAACAATAAAGATTTTAGCACTGCTGCCCAGAAAGTTTAAGAACTCTTTTCTGGGGAGTGCTATATATGATGTGACAGTGCACACCCATGGGGTCTGGGAGCTGCTGCCTTATACAGGAGTAAGTTACTCTGCAGTAAATGACCTGGTACAGACTTTACTCTGAGGAGGAAAATGGGTTCACCTCCCTGCAGAAAAGGCAGCTGATGTAGGCAGCTTGCATAGCTACCAGGGTGTAGTTGCAACTTGCTCCTGGATGAGCAAAGGTTTCTTGTGCCTTCCACAGTATCCTCCAAAGGAATTCAGTGTGTGTTTGGACTGAAGGAATAGGAGAGGCTTAGGAAGGAGGGAGAACCCCGCTGAGGAGATGGGGGAGCAGTGGTAAAGTGCATCAGGATGAAGGAAGTGGGGTGCTGGAGTGGGACAGCAAGAGAGCTGGTCAGAGAGGAGTTCTGCAAGGCTCAGAGGGGTCAGGAGTCTGGCTGCCCCTGCAACAATGTCCATCAAATGGCATCTCTTCGAATTTGTTAGGATGTATTTGTCCTGCAGCTCATGTCAGAACACAGTCCATACCTCTGCCTGAGAAGGGTCAGGATGATGTTACTGTGGATCTGTCATTTTGACCTGTCCAAACAGATACAGGCTCTGGGATAAATTTTTTGAAGACAACTATCCAGCTGAAGAGCCAACATGTAATTGCACTGCAGTGGCTCTGAGGCCAGACAGTCACCGCAGCAGGTTTCCAAACCTCACCCAAATCCTGCCTCAGAAGCCTCACTGGATTGTTCTGGGAAATGCAAGATTATTCTGCAAAAGACTTTAATGAACTCAAAACATCAATGAAAAATGATCTGGATACATGTCTCCTCTTGGGCAACTTGCAGTCAAGATTAATTATGAATTTCAACTTGGCATAAAAATGAAGAGAATCTCTGATACACCAGTAATGTGATGCAGTAAGGGTGTTTCTGGGTAGATGTTAGGATATACCTAGCAAGGAAACCAAGATGCCATCTTACCAGTGGTGCTCTAAACAAGTCCTTCCCAACATCTGCAGAGCCATGGCCACCCTGGCTATCAGTGGCAGCCCCCAGCTACAGAAAGTCCTCAGACCACCTCACACGATGGTTTTACAAGCAGACCCCGAACATTTATTTTCCCTATTTGGCACTGCTCTGCCAGGCTGATATGTACATATGACAGATGCTTTTTATTATTATTATTTAAAGGGTTTGCTGGCTGCTTTCTGATGTCATTTGGTCCCCCACTATCCCCGAGCCAGACGCAGAAACAAACCTTCTTAAAGGTTTTGAGCGAGAACAAATTATTTTTAAAGAGGATTAATCTATAACTTCAATATGTGCATTTGCGTATGCTTGTGGGTCTGATTCAAAGCCAATGAACTCATTAAGCTCAGTATCAGGCTCTAGCCAATGATTTTAAAACTACATCTTAGCACTGTTCTATAAATACCCCTCTTTGATTTTCTGGCCCTGTGGATGTGGCAATGTTTGCTACTGAGAGGTATGTCTGATAGGAGCAGTGAGTCAGACGGATTTCCTGACTTCCAGGGGCAGAGGCAGCCTGAGAGGCTTCTCAGTTCCCAACAATACCAATTAGACAGTCTCCTGACACAAACAGACTGCTAAAAAAACCAGTCACTTTCACTAAAATAACTGTATGCCTCCTGCCCAGATTTAAAATAAATGGCTTTCTTCTTTAAATATGCCAAACCAAACTCATCTGGGCATCCGTAGTGCAGCGCTGCTAATGAGCAAGTCTCTCCTATCCAACAGCTGTGGACAAGGAAGGTGTGTGTAGAAAAATCAGTCAAATGAGGAACTTGTAACAAAACAGGAAAAAAGGGTGATTTTCATAAGGGATAAAAATGATAGGAGGTGAAGAGCTTACGATTTGCAAGACAGGTTCAGAAAGAAGCTTCTTTCCAAAGACTCACCAACTAAACCATTGCACACTCCTGTAAACAGTTTGCAGCCTAACATCACTTTACACAAAATAATCCATGCTTTGTTAATAAGCTGCATTGTTCATATATTTGGACCTAATTATAAAAGCAAATTAAGGTTTCTAAGATGAAACTCGCTGCCTCAGGCTGCATCTCAATTTGGTGAAAAAGAAAAAAAAAACCAAACCAAAAACCAACACATGAGCTAAGCTAACTAACTGATTAAAGAAAATATTTTCCTTCTGGTTGTGCTGAACCCTCAGGTGCATTCCAGCATGGTGGCCTGTTCTGCCAAAGACTGCACACTCCAGGTGTGGTTCAGGTTGTGGAGATAATGTCATCTCCCTGGTTTGATACCATATTTTCCTGCTCGAAATGGACCAATAAGCAAGGATGTAAAACATGCCAATTACAAAGTTATGCACAAATGACACAACAAAAGGAAAGTAATGAGACTGATCTGTCAAAAATCTGCTTCTCCAAGAGGAAAGGAGACAGAACCACAGCACGTGGCTGCATCAAGCTGTGAGCCAGAGCATACAACTTTATTACATAGTAAGAGTGTACTTACGTCCACCTCGCCTTGGTCAATCACATAGAAGTTGTCTCCTTCATCACCTGGAAACAAAACACAGAAGGTGATTGCTTCCTGAAGGTCTGCTAAGCTATTCAATAATTTCCTGTATTTAATCCTGTACATATCTGCACAGGTTTGTACCCCAGATTCCACACAGAGACTCATTTTCTGAGACATCCTTGCCTATTTGCCTTCATAAATCAAAATATTGCTATCACTTCTTCCTATTAATATCTTTCAATTGCATTAATTTATCTCATTTGATTGATTCAATGCTTCACTGTGTAAACACACACGAGGCTTTAATACAGCCTGAGGGTAATGAAGTCCTCCACAACACACTGCAGGCACGCAGGTAAGCTGCCAAGTGCGATAACTACGATACAGCACAACGAGGTGTTGAATATTCCCAACAACCATCCAAATATTTTCCATATCTAATTACTCTCAGCTAACCTGAGCCACCCTTATGCTTTCTGAGCTGTGGTTTACTTCCTATCTTCAGCTCAGGAATGAACATTTCCATCTCAAGTGCTGTTTATCTATGTTTACCAGTAGCACTTGGAAAGCCTGGAGATCTACCAGTGTGGTTTTGTAGGAGACCTCTGCACACGTAGCAAATGACCTGCAACCACAAACTTATGATATAGCTGCACACTTAAAAGCTTTTGGAGTATGGTTATTCTTCCCATTAAGAAGGTGAAATATGGTTTTAAACTAGAAAAGGGGAGATTTACGTTGGATATTGGGAAAAAATTCTAAAATATGAAGGTGATGAGACACTGAGACAGGTTGCCCAGAGAGATGGTGGAAGCCCCATCCCTGGAGACATTGAAGGTCAGGCTTGGTGGGGCTCTGAGCAACCTGATCTAGTGAAGATTGCACTAGATGGCCTTTAAAGGCCCTTTCCAACCTAATGCATTCCATAAAATCACAAGTGGAGGGACGTGAATTGCACTATCTTAGCAAGGGAAAAAAATGAGATGAAGAATTACCCTGTTGTATGACTGTTTCTCCTGCGATGTGTGTGACAGGGAACATGGCATCAAATATGTCACTGGGGAAAAAAAAAAAAAAGAAACATTTAGTAATGCATCAGACCTATTTCTTACCTAGCCAGACCTACCTTTGTTGCTTCCCTCAGCCTTCATTAACAGATTTTGCAGAAAAAGAGAAGGAAAATGTTAGTTTGTGACTGGAAAACAAACCCCTGCTTGGCAAGAAATCCAAATACCTAGTTAGGCACCACCTTGTAGTTTAAAGGTGTGATTCAGTGCATATTATTTTGAAACAACCTCTGATTTACACACACAAAGTGGCCTACATGCACACAGGGCACTTCTCAGAGCACCATGCACCCAGCCAGCCCGAGCACTTCATTGTCCAAGCAGACAGATTTCAGGTTTTCAGCTGCGATCGGTATGTGTCACAGCAGTAATTGCTGGATGCCTAAATGGGAGCTCTCCTCTTCCGAACATCTGGCCTCACATTTACAAGCAAAACCTGTTCCACAATAGAGAGCACATCTGGAAAGGTGGGTGGCTCTGAAGTAATGCAGAGTAAGAGCTGGCAGGAGCCTGCACTGGGTGCAGGGAAGGCCCAAACGCAGCGAGCGACCCGTGAGAAGGGGCTTTGACCAATGCTGTGGAAACACTGAAGCTGCAGAAGAGCCTCGTGCTCGTTAATCATCACTGAATTACACACCTTACCCTGGTCTCTGGTCTCCAGCACACTGTCACATAGCCTTAAAAGGGCAGGCAGAGCAGTGAGGACGGGAATGCACCCTGCACCAACACTGTGGGCAACTTGCCCAAATCCAGTCCTTTGTTTATTGAGGGAGACAGCAGGCTCCCTGGAGCCAGGGCTTCCTTTCCCCACATCAGATTTTGGGGAACTTATTTTCAGAAGCGTGAGCCACTGCGAGACGGGCGCTTCCCACCTCTCTTCCCCTTCCTATGCATCAGTCAAGGGCTAAAGGAAATAGCTCCCCACCACAAACAAAAGGCAACGAGGAGGAATTGTTAACTAGTCTCTTCCCTGGTCTAGGAATGGTCCATCCAGGGACCACCAATGACAGCAGTGAGATGAAATGCTTCCACCTGGAATGGAGCAAAGTCCTCACACCCCTTAACCAAGCACGAACAAGGAAGAAGCCTGAAATCTTCAGCAAACCAGCCAGAAGATCAGCAAACAACCCCCCGCTACATTTCAATGCCTTATATGGGAAATGCATATTGTAAAATCCCATTATTAGCTTATTTCCTGTTCAACTGTTCCAGAATTTATTCAGGCTCTGCTCTAGGAAATGTTTCACTCCTAAATTCAAATTGGTCAATGTCTTCCCTCTTCAGCAGCCGGGATGTTTTTGCTCAGTATCGCAGCTCTGCGTCAGCACCACTTGTAGAACTGGGAGATTTCAAGCCAGGCCCCTCCTGCTGCTCTGCAGTACCTGCACGGGATGCTTTGCATGTCACCTACAATAAAATGATGTATTTTAACCCTGTTGTTTCTTCAGACCCACCCTGTGCTATTCCTGCTCACATTCAGTAAATCCCCCCTGCCCCTGGACAACAAGCCTGCTCAGATGCTCTAGAAGAAACTTTCACACCTCCTTCTGAGCAGCAATGCAAAGACCTGTCACAAACTACTCTGAAAAGTCTATGGATGGTGTTCTGAAATGCACTGAACAAATTCTTAGTGATCATAAATGGGTTCAGCATTTCTCATACACTGTTGGCAGAAAGCATCTGCCTGGCACAGGGCCCTCAGCCTAGAAGAAATGGGTGCTGGGGTTCAGATGGGATGGGGTGACATACCACAGTGGTAGGTGCCAAGCTGGAACAGCCATGGAGGGACCTTATGTTGATGAGGCAAATCAAACTGTTCTTCAGGAGCTATGGGACCTAGAACTTTGGTATCTCAGTGTCTGTTTTCCCCCTCCATGGTTTCCCCTTGGTCATGCCTGGGCACCTTTAAGAGCTTTAAAACAGTCCTGCAGCCTATGGAAAATTTACTGGGGGAAAAGGCACTCTGTGTGTCAAGGAAAGTCTTTGATGCAATATATCCAAAAATAGGCACAAGACAGAATATCAATAACCAAACCAAAATGTGACTGAACAAACCTGGAAAATTTTTTTTTAAATAGAAATACAGAGGAAATACTTACAGCTTAATCCTTTCATCTTTGTTTTAAGGCTGATTTTTATTTATAACTTAACAATCAACTGTACAAACAGTGCCCAATAAATTATGCATAGCACTGAGCTCTTCTCCAGAACATTCCACATCTCACTTCTACACCACCTTTTAGCTTTATAAAAAAAAACTCTGTAAAACTTTCAGCTGTCAGTGTAATGAACCCAAAGTCTATTAGCAGCAGTTTTACACTAATAATCTGCTGTGTGGTAGTTCAGTATTAGTGTTTCTAGCACTTCACATACGATGTGTTTCAGCAAAGTCTTTGCCCTATTAGGCCAAGGCTTGGACTTCTGAAGAGATCTCTGAAGGACATGTGTCATCAAACATTACCCCAAAATACATTAAGAACACACAGACAGTTCCTGAATTCATGGTGATGTTGGCTGACATATCCAAAGTGAAACAAGGGCACATCTCTGATAAATAAATGTAAGCAACCAATAATATCACAACTACCACTGGAAACACATCGTCATGCTTTTCTATTAGGGAACTATTGTTCTTAATTGATACAGTTTGGCCAAAATCTCTCACAGTGATTAATGAGTCTGAGTGTTTCTGCTTTTGGATGCTCAATTTGAGACTTGTTAAACAGACTCAGCTCTCAGATGATATGGAACAAACAGGCAGCCTCAACGTTTCTCAACCTGCAAGTCTGGCAGCCCAGGACTGGGACATCCAAAATACCACCACAGAAAACCACCCTGATAGAAAGGATCATCTCCTGAAGTACCAGTGTTCAAGGTCCCTGTATGAAATCTGGATTTTGATTTAATTCAGGTTCAGATTCAGTAGGATCTGTAGGGGATTCTTTTCTTACTGCCTTTATCCTCTGTGTCTGAAGGAACACAAAAATGCCACAAGGATCAATAGACCAAAATACTCTGAAAATTTGAAAAATCTGTTCCTGACCCAAACCAAAATCTGAAACTACAATGAACATATTTTCCACTTCCCCAGTAAACATCCAGTGCTCCATATTCAGGTTCAGCCACATGTCCTGGGTCTGTGCATATAGAGAAAACAAGCTTCAAATACTAAGTTAAGCAGTGGCACTTGCTAAAGGCATAAACAATACAGTCAGGGTCAAAAATACAGCCTGTTGGGTTTGTTCCCTCTACCATTCACGTGTTTATAAGACATTCAAAATCACCCTCTGACCATTATGGTTAAAAAAAGCCCTTACAAATACAGTGCTGCAACCAGTTCATCACCCAAAGAGAGCAGCTATGTTCTCCCACAGCTCTGCAACAGTGGGTAGATGTGATCCTTGGGTTTGAAGGATTTATTAAATAATTAGGGCCAAACATGCAGAAAAACATTCTTAACAACATATTTCTTTTTCTTCAAGTAAAATCAGGTTTTATTCCAGCAGAAAGCCAGAGAATTAGTAGTTAAGCCTTCACCAAATGCTGCACAACCATGATTTCATCTGTCTGAGCTGCAGCACTGAGAACACAGCAGCCTCTGTCTTCTGCCCCTGCACCAGCCCTTTAACTGTTGACACCGAGGGTGCTTGCTAGTGATGCTGTGCACTGAACAGATATGGAAATGCTTTGACTTTCTGCCAAGATTTTTATGATTGTGCTGTAAATGAGAACTGCTCAGAGGGATTTCCTTCTTTTGTTGAAAATGTATCATTTGCCCTGGTTCCAGATGACTTAGGTGATGGAAGAAGAAAACAGGGTGCCAATTCTGGTATTTCAACTGTTGTGTCATTAGAATGCAACCAAGAGAGATGCACCCAGAGTGTCCCAGGCTCAACATCAGCACTTGGAGGGCTCCTTCTCACCCTCTCCAGAGCCAAGGCTGTTGACAGGCTTTGCAGTTTTTCTTCAGCTTTCCTACCTGCTTCCAGAGGATCTGTATCTGGTTACTTGTGGCACTCAGAGTGACACTTGTTCCAGTCAGAAGGTATCATGGGCAATTTTTGCAAGCTGCAGGTGGGACTGTATGGACCTGAACATCTCCCTTTGGATCGAAAGTGAGACAAATCAGGATGTTACTGATGCTTTCCTGGGGGATTTTACACATTTAATTCTCTAACTTTTTGATAGTATCACTCAAAAACAAATTACAAGAAGAGACTGTGAGCAGCATGGAACATACAGAGAGCAGTGAACTAGTCCAACAAAGTGAAACCAAGAAATGCGTTTAGACATGAAATCTCTATCTCTTCAATCAAAAAATACCACCTGTCTTCTCAGGGAATATCAAAATTTAAAAAACTTTTTTTTTTATAAAGGTCAAAGATATCAAAGGCTTGCAGCAAGCTGTAACACATACAGTGTCTTCCAAAAGTGCACAGAAGAAGTGCAAACAACTGTGATCAGACCTGAAGTGACAGGGGCTGATCCTCTGCTGTCCGTCATCTGTAACGACTTGTGGCCGTCTGTCCACGTTGAGTTAATTCCCCTTTTCGAGTGAAGAAGGAAAATTCCACTCAAATCAATGATACTGCAGCTTCTCAGAACAGCAAAGAGTCTATTGCAGTGATTGCAAAATAAATATGATGAAACATTTTGCTGATTTAATTCAGTAGCGTTTTACAGACCCCAAGATGTGCTAAGAAGAAGCTATGAGAAAGGGCAGGGCCACAGGCTTCTCTTTCACTCGAGAAAAAATTGAGTGATAAAAATAAATCAGCTCATCTGCTTTTATACTGAGGCTGCTTGGAGCTCACATAGAATATGAGATTAAAAAAAAAAGATAATGCATGCTGTAGGTAATACAGAGCTGGCAATGGGCAACTGAGAAGCAGCTTGTTAAAACAAAGCGAGAGAAGGAGGATTCCAAGCACTTTCTGAACCAGACCATGGCAATGGCCAAAATAGGGAAACTATGCAAGACAATTTATCAGTTTCACAATCAGATTTCTTTCCAGCCCTTGCTGTGCTGAATGCAATGCAGGAAAAGGAAAAATGGAAGAGGCAAAAATGGATGTGTGTTAGGCAAAAATGGAAAATCCTCATTATACCTGCAGGTTATAATTCACCAGAGCTCAATCAGAACAATTCCAATTGTGCAGGCTTCAGTGTGTGCTACAGAGAGATTTTTCTTGTTTGCTATCTCTCTAGCAAAACAAAGCCAGCCCTGCACTGGGAGGGAGAGGGGGGTAGCTTTAAGAGATACATAGTTCCTCAGACATAATTCAACAAAAGACACACAACATGTTCTCAGAGTGGGGCTGCCCCAGCAGGAGGATGCCAGTGATTTCAACTTTTCCTACTTACATACCTTTGAAGTTTAGTAAACAGAGTTGATAGTAACTCCACCTTTCTTTAGCTGTAGCTCTTTTATCTGGGTGTTATTTTTAGGTTTCTAAAGTTTGGGGGGGGTAGGGGGGGCTTCCCTTCTCGTATGTCTGAGGTTTTCTTATGATTCATTTCCTGAAAAAGATAACAACTTTCTAGCAATCCTTCTAACCACTGCCTGTCCTGCCCTGTGAGGATTAAAGGTACAGAATTTAAAGCAGACAACTGACTGTAACAAACACCTGTGCAGTGAAGGAAGAAATCCTGTGCCCTACCATTGAATGAGACACAAGGGAAGGGGCTCTGTGTTAGTGCAAAGCTTTGCTTGTTCCTGGCAAAGGCTGCATCCCCAACACTGAAACCACTGAGAAACAGTTATTATTACTTACTGGCTACTGAGAATAAAAGAAATGCACACAGGTGAAAGAAAAGATTCCTTTTTAGAGGTTTCTTAAAATTAAAAGCCCTGATCTTACAGTTGCTGTAATCCAGTATGTGGTGCTGCCAGCAGGTACCTATGAGTCGGTACCAAAACCTTAACAGACATTATCCATCTGCTTCTGCTAATTTCTTTTCCTGTTAGGACAGCAAAAAATTAAACAGAGCAGTGTACAAAGCTATTAATGATTGAGATCATATAATTACTTAATTACAATGAGCAATGTTTAGGCATTAAGGCAGTTAAGGCATGTGTTACTTTTACCATAATGACCATATAAGTCTTTGAGATCAGACATGAGAAGACTTTCTAAAGGGCAGGTTAAAATTAAGGTCTATTTCTAATTCCATAGCATTTATCAAGTCACACATCCACACAACTAACAGGCATGGGAAACAGAGTAATAAAAAACTATCACCTTCTACTCCTGTAAAAGAGTTCCATTTTTACTGTTGAAGAAGTGCTTTTATAGATTCATTAAATATTACACCAAATGAACTAAACGAGGCTTTACGAGCAGAGCATCAACTCATTTTACAGACTCCACACATCTCTAAGTTAATGGTTCACTCCATCTTCCACACATCACAGCAGCTATCAAAGAAAGCACTTCTGCAGGGACCTTCACCTGGAGAACAGCCAAAAAGAGGGTGACCCTCTAGAAGCATCATGTCACTGAAGTCACACTGCTGAGGTGGTACCATGCTTGTCCAAGAGGCAGAGCTCAGTGGAAATGTAACTCCAGAGCCATCAGGAGCTGTTTGGATAATGGATGTGGGAAGGTAGAGGAGGACACTACCCACTGTGACTGCTAAGTCTCATACCACACTGCATCTGACACCGAATCCCAGAATTATAGGGGTTGGAGGGGACCTCAAGAGACCACAGAGTCCAACCCCTGCCAAAGCAGGTTCCCTAGAGTAGGTCACACGGGTCAGTGTCCAGATGGGTCTGGAATATCTCCAGGGAAGGAGACTCCACAAGCCCCTGGGCAGCCTGTTCCAGTGCTCCATCACCCTCACAGTGAAGAAGTTCTTCCTCACATCAGTGAGGAACCTCCTGTGGTCCAACTTGTGACCATTGCCCTTTTTCCTATCCCTACAGGCCACTGAGAAGAGATTGGCCATCTCCCTTTGTCTCCCACACTTCAGATATTGATAAACATTGATGAGATCCCCTCTCAGTCATCTCCTCTCCAGGCTGAACAGCCCCAGTTCACTCAGCCTTTCCTCACAGGGGAGATGCTCCAGGCCCTTCATCATCCTTGTGGCCACCACTGGACTCTTTCCACAAAATCCCTGTCTGTTTTGTACCAGGGTGCCCAGAAAACATCACCACATCCCTTCTCACAGACCCAGGTGAACACAGGGCAGCTCTCAGTCTCTCATGACAGGCCAGTTTCATGTGTTCTCATAGGTTGCAGTTCAAGGACAACTGCAGATCAGGCTGTACCAACCGGATTGTAGGCAGAAGGTTGAAGGAACTGGTTATTTCCCTCTTGCCAAACAGCCTGGATTACCCACTCCCTATTTCAGCCCTTGTAAAGCAGCCTGGATTACCATGTCACTTTTGGACTTTCCCATACAAGAAAGACATTGACAAACTGGAGCCAATCCAGAGTGGCCACCAAAGTGGTCCAGGGCCTACAGCAATGGAGAAAATGTGGAAGAACTGGGTTTATTCTTTTACAAAAAGATTGGGAAGACCTTACTGCTGTCTGGAAGTGCTTAATGGGAGGGTGGAGAGAAGACAAAGCCAGACTTTTCTTAGAGCTACACAGCAGAAGGATGCCAAGGCAACAGACAAATGGGAACAGAGGACATTCCCACCTGATACAAAAAGTTTCACTATGAGGGTGGTCAAACACCGCAAGTGAGGCCCAGAGAAAGGAGGGTGCTTCCAACCTCAACTGGGCAAGGCTCTTGGTGAGAACAGCCAGCTCTGACTGGGCCTGTTTGGAGCGGGAGGTTGGAGGAGAGATGTCTGGGAGTCCCTTCAACCCACTGGGAGCCCAGGGTTTGGCACCAAGCTTCTCCCAGTGGGAGAGATGAGGTGGTCCTGCGCTCAGCCGCAGACACGGGGGAGGCAGGGAGGGTGAGTCAGGAGGCCAGCTGGAGGAAATCCCATATGCATAATGCATGGAAAATATGCTCTGTGTGCTGAAGTTGGGATA
>VXBZ01011770.1:71012-148678 GCA_013399135.1 Heliornis fulica
ATTTCTCACATGAAATGTTTTCTAAAGTTCTGAAACCCATCTAAGTGTCCTACTGCACTATCCTCAGAGGATCTACTTTTTTTTCTATATTTTTTTTCAGAATTAGGTTTCTTAGTAAAAGATTTAAATCAAAATAAGGTATTGCTGTTGAAAATGATACTTCAGTGAAACTTAATCACATTTGTTTTCTGCTTGTGAACTGAGGTCCAGGGATTTTGACCTTGGAACTCAGTTTCAGATGGGGAAAACCTAATAAACATAAAAAACCAGAGAAACTCAGCAATAATTTTCTGTTAGGTTACAATGCACAAACATATAGATACACCTATAGAGAAACACAAATATTAGACCACACAGGCTTCTTTCCATTTTAGTAGGTACCTGATAGTGGTTAGAGCTATTTCCTTTGCAGCTCCACACTGTAACATATAGATACATGTATGGAGGTTATATGCTGTAAGAATGCAGCACTGCTACAAGCATACTCTACTGAAGCTTTTACTTTGAGCAAAATCCACATACATTACTCTCAGAAGTACAGAAGGACACTGTAACGAAGGTGTTAGTGGCATGTATTGGCATTCCAGAAGTGACCTGAGCAACAAACCATGAGCTGTGGGCCAAATTCATCCTGGGCATCACCAAAAGGAGGTCAGTGTGTTTGGGCTGACTAAAGAATGACCCTTTAAATCACAGATGAGTATATATGATTTACATTTCCCACACAATTAATTACTTCAAGGCAGTTGTGGGTACCACACTGGAAAAAAAAAAAGTGTTTTAACTAACAGATGAAAGAAAATTGCTTCTGGTGGGATATAAACATACCACCACAGGAGGAATTATCACTCCCAAAGCAAATCTCTGTGGTTACTACCATGAAGCAAATTCCACCAGTGATAAAGGGCGACCACAACAAAGTTCCCATATTTGAACAATTTATCCCTCCCCGTACTTTTGAATCTCTTCACTCTTTAATTTCAAGCTCCCTCTTCTGGACTATTCCAATGAAGCTATAGAGTCACTACACACTACTCCTCATCCTTAGTCATCAAGGAACACAGTTAAAGAAGTGCTTGGTAAGGAGCATTGGTACAGATCACTGCTCACCTTGTCCCAGTTTCACAGCTACTGCAGCTGAAGTTTCTTTAAAAATATAATATTATATACTGAGATTTAAAGAGCTCCCAGAAATTTGCACTTCTGAGCTATTACACCATCTCTTGGAGCAGATAATGGAGGACACATCCCTCAACTCTGGGACACAGGACATACATCCCATCAGATAATACCATATAAGAATATAGGATAATATTTTAAATAATGAACTACAATAAATTGTATTTTACATACACATAAGTAAATACAAACAAAATCATCCTGTGTACATTACCTTCAAACAGTGATGAGAAATATCTCCCTGGCACAGCAACAGCATTTTGTGTTTTGCCTTAGAGATTGAAATGAAGGACATTCTTTCACAAAAATTAAATTATACATTGTTGTAGCTCAGCCCCACTCACTCCCTCCTCTTCATAAGGAGAGAAAACAGACTAAGGCCTGTGGGCTGGAGTAAAAACAGCTTACTGATAAACACTTTGAGAGGGAAACAATAACAGAAACACCCAGTGATAACACAGAGAGCTCTACCAACTAACCAGAAGCTCCCAGAGACCAGTGAACCATCACAAAGACCATGCAATGAACCTCACCTCTGCCCCACCAGCCCCTTTTATAGGGGCTTAATTGATGTCAGAAGGTGTGGAAACAGCCCTGGCCAACTCAGCTCACCTGTGGTGGCTGCTTGGGAAAGTCCTCTCTGTCCTGGCCAGAACCAGGACATACATATTTATATTTTCTTGCATCCCTATAATTAGCAAACTGATGACAGAGAAAGCTTTATTCTAATAGTTCACCTAATTTTCCTATTCAGAACAGACCTACAAACAAACTGTTGCGGTTGTGGAACTTGGACATGGACATAATATTCACTTTATTTTATTTTACTTTATTTTATGTGATTTTATTTTAACCTTTTTTTTAGCTCTGTGCAAGATTCACTTCTAACAGTTTGCTATAAATATAGGAAAATTAAATTGTATTTGATAATTATAATTGTACCTTCAACTCATATACTTACTGCTCCCACGCACTATTTTTATGACTTCGGCTTCTGCACCTACAAGAAAGGCTTCAGTGCCACAAGACAGCACCTGCACCTGACAATCAGCACAAAAATAGCTAAGAATGACCAGGTATTAGGTTAAAATCTTTTCCCCTCAGCACCTGGTGGCCCTTAACATTACCATAAAACTCAGGGTACTGCAAGAACGCTGAAGATGCTAATGCTAAAGAAAGACACGACGCTGCAGAATCACAGAATCACAGAATNCCCTTTGTCCTGTCACTGGCCATCCCTGAGAAGAGCCTGGCTCCATCCTCCTGACACTCACCATTAACATATTTATAAACATTAATGAGGTCACCCCTCAGTCTCCTCCTCTCCAAGCTGAAGAGCCCCAGCTCCCTCAGCCTGTCCTCAGAAGGAAGATGTTCCACTCCCTTAATGATCTTGGTGGCCCTGTGCTGGACTCTCTCAAGGAGTTTTATGTCCTTCTGGAACTGAGGGGCCCAGAACTGGACACAATACTCCAGGTGTGACAAGATGCTCAAGATAAATACAGATAGAAGGGACTTCACCATGTTCTCCTAAGTATTGTACATCAGGGTTAATTTGGGTAAGGTGTATGGCTATGTAGTGCCACCAGAAAAGCTCAGAAGCAACTGGAGGCCACATCCAAGGCTCTGCAGAGTCACAGCTCCCGCGACGCGTGCTGCAGCTAATCAAGCAGTGTTTGACACGCGTCTCCCCTGGCTGACAAGCACATAACATACGGCTCCAAGCATCTCCCACATCTTCCTTAATTAATTCCCATCCTTGCTGCGTGCTCCCACACCTGGAGATATCAAACAGCTGCCTATAATAAAAACATCTTAACCCATGTCAGCGGATCGGATTCAATTTGGTTTATAATTGGATCGCTAAATGAAACCATTACAAAAGAGCTGATAAAGGTTCTCTAGAATGAGTCAGAATGGGGTTTTTTTGAAAGCGTGGAAATCTAGTGTTAAATAGCTGATGAATAAAACTCATAGCTGACACAAAACCACATGTCCACAAGCACTTGCTTTTCTATTTGCATATCTATTATAGCTTACAGACATGTGCAAACTCGTACGCCCACACGTTTTCCTCATGTTTTCCCTGGGTTTATCATTACTCCCCTTCATCTCTGATTCACAGAATTTCGGAGATACAATCTTTTACAATAAAATGAACTACAGATAAAATTTCCCCAGACAACAAAATGCTTCTCGTGCAGGAACTTTTTAGTGAGCTACTGCAATTAAGCAGCTTCAATCTTTTACAGCTCCACTGATTCCCAGAAGGATAAAATAAGAGAGTGGTCAGATCAGATGATAACAGGCATTTTTTTTTCCTCACGTGATCCATATTTGCAGAGGTCTGAAGGGCAGGGAGCTTTTTTTGAGCACGAAGGGCTGCTTAAATCTAGAGATGCACACAGATGCTTTCTCCAGACCTATGTACTAAATAAATTCAGAGGCAGTTATGTGACTTTCTCCCATCTTTAATAGTCATTTTCTTTCTGAATCTTCCCTAAAACATACATCAAAGATGTCCCGAAGACACCCAGCACCATCACCGGCATCACCACCTGCTCCCCTCCAACCTCACAGCACAAATTCCCCGTTTTTTTTTGCTGTGTTTTATAAAAACCAGCCTAGCAAACACACCACTAATCTCCTTCTCCAGCATTTTGCACAAAAATCACAAGGGCCTGACGTTAAATTCTGCCACACAATGTGCACGGGCCTACTTTTATCTCGCCGTGGCGATAGCGAATCTGGCAATCTCAGCTATGCCGGGCTTTCGTTAGCATTGCCAGGGTGGGAGAGGGGGAAAAGCAGCTCTGGATATGCCTTCCTGCATATCTACAGGACATTTTTTGAATGCCTGGTTGAAAGGGAACATGAAGAATTCGTCGGGCAGGCTGGTGGATCAGTATTAACAGACGGTTTTGGTCACCCTTAGTCCAAACCTTCAAAGTGTTTTTCCCTTGGCTTTGCTAACTCCCCGCTTGCCTTCACGCTGGTATCATTTTTAAGCAATTTCTCAGAAGGAAGAATTGTATTTTATGGCATTAAATAAGGCAGGACAAACTCAGCCCCGAAACAAATTGCAAAAAAACTTGCAGGAGTGCGTTATTACACGACTCATGTTGCTTCCTCCCAACTAAATAACCCTCCCGGTTCACAGATTTCTGTTTAATTTGGCCTCTGGCATGACAGAAAGGAATTTTTTGCCCATTTACACAACTCTATGAATCAAACGTTGACAACAGTAAGCTGCTCTTCAGTCTGACTTAAAGGCATGCACCGAAAAACAGCCAAGTGCTGTGCTTGCTCCATCAGGTCTCACACACAAACCAGCTACAATATGGCCTGCAGCACACAGATCCCTCTGAAAATAATAGTAAAAATAAAGCTTCACGGTTCCTTCTCTCAAAGATCTGATGTATCAGCAGGTATAATTGCTCCAAAACTTAAATCCTGGCGGGGTACCCTGCTGTGAACTGCTCCTACACTGGCACATTAAAATACGCTGTAAGATGAGCAGTGATCTGGGTTAGGTCTAAAAAATAGTTTAGAAAATAGAAAATTTTGCTGTTTAAGAAACATATCTTTTCAATGTAGGGTAAGCAGGCTTTATCTGTGTCGATATGAAATTCCAGGATACAATAAAGAAATGAAGCAGAAATTTCTATACTAAAGCCCACTTATAAATAAATCCAATTAAAAGGAATAAATAGGACAAGAGAACAACTAATTCCTTGTCTTTGCTTCTCTTCAAGGAATATTCCTATAAATCCCTGGTCTGACATTTATGCTGTTTCATGTGACAGGGATCAGAATTCTCCATGGCACAACATTTTTAAATCACCCCGACAGCACCTTTGTAAGGAGTAATAGAGACCTCTCCACGTTTGCAGAACATTTTCTATAAGCTCACAAAGGGTTTAACCCCATAAGCCTTTATCCATGTGAACGGTCAGCACTCACACTTGAAAGAAAAGCAGTAATTTAATGAAAAGCAAGGGGGCAGAATCAGGGATAGGGAGTGAGAATGTCCTGGGATGAAGAACATCTCTTACCTGGTGAAGTGCCTTGGAATCACAAGTGTTATACACATGCTTTGTAGTGCAGTAACAGTGATAAAGGAAATTTTGAGCTTGGTGACTGAATTAAGTAATTGTCTTGGATTCCTCAGGCTGCTTGATTTTAAAGAGAGGGTTTCACAACTTGTGGACCCATACCATAAACTTCCTTTGCATGTCCCTGCAGCTGGAGGAGGTGGAAGAAGGTCAACTCCACTTTGCATCTCACTTTCTAGGGGGAGGACATCAGGAGGGACCCACCCATGATGGAATGGCTCTAGATAACATTTAGATGTGATGTTCATGCCTAAGTATACAGCCAGGGAAGGGCGATGATTGTGTGTGTTTAAGGGGTGACAGGCTGGGGAGACTCACAAAGCTGTGCTCCAGGCTTTGGGACACTCCTGTTGGAATCTGGGCTGAGGTGTTATCACACCAAATCAAATGCAATTTGAAAAGAAAACTTTAATTAGGACACTGCAGAGAAATTCTGTCTTGATGAGAGTCAAAGGAGAAGGAGGAGGAAGGCGGCAAAAAGTGTTTCTTAAATAGAGGAGATAAAGATGGCAGGAGATAAGAAGGTCAGACTAGGTGGTCTAAAGGTCCCTGCTAACCCTAAACTCAGTGACAGATACAGAAAAGCAAATACTTGATCTCAGAAAGCTTTGCTCATACAAAGCAAGTCTTGAAAAAAAAGGCCAGAAAGGAGCCAGCTATCAAAGCAACGCTTATACCCCGCTAGCAGGTAAATACGTGATGAAACACACAAGTGTACACTGGCTCTCCAGGTCACCTCCCTCTCCATCTGAAATAGCAAGTAGCACTCACATTCCTGAGATCCTCCTCAAAAAGATGTACTGCATGCCTTCTGCAACACCTCGATGGTAATATCAGAGGTCATTAAAAAAATGTTAAATGAATAAACAGATCAGAAAAATAAACTACCGACGGGCCGCGGGATTTGTAACGTTACGTTGACTTTAAAAAATAGACTAATACATGCAAAGGTCACTAAAATATTTATATTCATGATGGAGCTGAACACTAAGCAGATATTGACTTCTGTTAAGGTGAACCTCAGATTTATTGGCCTAAGAGGTAAACATTGACTGAGATAAATCCAAGGTCAATATTTACTACCAAGGACAATAAATCTTGGCGGCCTATTGAAGCACAAAATTAATAAATATATATGTATATATACATTCACAGTGACTAGCATATCTACAGATATTTACACAAATTATTTCAAAGCTGGATCATCAGCATCATCTTTTACAGCATGTTTTCCTCAAGCATGCAAGAAGGAGCTGAAGAACCATTCCAAAGCAGTGTTAGATGCATCTATTTGCTCATGTCGGCACCGATGATATCTAAGGGTGACATTTCTGCTTCTCCAAGTGACTCCTGTTGCCTACTGAGCTGGGTGAAAGGTTTCTAAGGCACAAAGGGAAGTCAGGACCTTAAGTGCAAATGAGCTGCCCTATTTCCATCTTAGCCAGAATCCATGCTTATAACTTAAGTGGATATTACATACACTTATGTACAGCAAAGTCACCTGAGTTACTGTCCAACACTGGACTTAGCAGCCAGAAAGATTTCTGATGGAGCACTTCTGAATTCAAAGCACCTTCATCTAAGGTCAAGTTTCTTCCCACGCCAGGCAAGCACAAGAGGGGAGTACATGGATATTCTGGAAGTGTTTTAAGAAGAGGCACTTTTACTGTAGTTGTGGTCAATTTTATATGAGCTCGGAACAAAGACAAATCAATCAAGCCAAGCAAAATAAATAAATAAAAGCAGTGGATGACTCTCAGAGTTATAGGTTTTTTTTCCTTGAACTAGAAAAGCAAATAAATTTAACAGGAGTGCTGACAAAAGTAGACCTTCTTCCCCCAAACAGTATACAAGATCTAAGCCAAAAGGAAACAGATGACTTTGTGTGTTTGTAGGAAGTGATTAGAGAAGATAGAACTTAATTTATTAAGATGGGAGATGGTGATTCTTTTGTTGACTTTTCAGGTCAAGTGTTAAAACCTTCTGCAAATAAGGCAGTAGATATGCTACAACTAAGCCTTAATGGTTCAGGACACTGGGCTTTTTTGACGCTCCAGGTTTTTCTTGTCCTTGGAACAGTTGTTTTGAAAAGCCAAGTGAGAGAAATTTGCAGCCCTTACCTATTCTGCCTGGTCACAAACTGCTCCAGCTTGGGCAGTTGGAGGCTGGTTTGGACCAACACTTACTGTCCCAACACACATCCCTGCCTAAAGCCAACACCAACAGCTTCCATGTGATTTTGGAATTTTCTCCTATGAACCCAAGGGATGACAATGGGCAAAAAAAGAAAGAGGAGGAAATAAAGGGGAAAAAAAACCAAAACAAAAAGCCCAAACCCCAAAAACAGAGAATGGGGAGGAAGTAAGAAAAGACAAAGTGCTCTAAAAAAATATTTATCCATCCATCTGCCAAGTCTCAGGGAGGAATGTGGCACTGTGCAGGCAGTGCTGGCCACTGGGTTTTCAGGAAGGAAGAGCAATTAAAAGTGCTGGGCAGGAAAAGGCCTGTTAGCACTGTTACCTTTAACTTAATCTTTAATCTCCTCCTATGCCTCCAACTTGTCACCACAGGCATTAATCACCTTGCAGGTCTTATAGCTGTCTCAGGCTCATTTATGTCATTTGTTTTAATGGCCTCTCTCATGCCACTGGTGTTGGGTGGTGTATAGCTCTGCCCTTATTTCCTCCTGGCTGCTTTCACCTATCAAGGCAATGTGGTTTATTTTTATGCAGGTTTCCTAAGAGCAGAGCCACAGGTTTTGGTGATCATATCACAGTTGACCTCTACAGGGAGTGCTCCAAAACAATCCATAAAATATTATTGCTCCAAATATTTTAGAAGCCTCTGAAGTCTCATTAATATGAACTCTGTGTTTCATTGAATTTTATTAATGTTCTTAGTAATTCAAGGAGTGGAGGAATGGCTGCACTCTTAATAGGGATTTATTTCTTAGCTGCAAAGAAAGGAAAAGAGATTTTCAACTGTGCAAAAACTGGAACATGGAAGGAAGATAATAAACTGACAAGGAGAAGACAAAATGTCTTTATACTCTCTCTTCTAAATCCAGAGGAGATCTCAGGCTATGTGTTCTCTTGACAGACAGAATCACTATATAAATCTTATGGCCAAGATTTTCAAAATTAGGAGCCAAAAATTCACATTTATGGGTTTTCAGAAGAACTGATTATAGGACAGTCCCATTCTGAAAAATATGATGCCAAAATATACTCAATGAGCAGAACTCTGACGTGCTCAGTGAAAGGAGACACATCTACTCAAAGGAGACTGCTGTCTCCTTTGAGTAGATGTGTCCAGAACAGGCAAGATCTTGTTTCCTGCAAACTATTTACCCTTGTGAGGATGCTCAGAAAAGGGACTATCAGTGATAACAATTATAATCTTCACAATATTTACATTTAAAACCACTTTCTCTCTGAAATACTGCCAAATCTTTTTCCTTAAATTTTTTCTTTTGCTACTGTGGAGAGCCTGCTGTGGATTCTTAATGCAATACAATGTATATTTTATTTGGTAAACTCATTTATATGGTGAAACATTTTACATGGTAATTATTTCACAGCATGCAAAATGAATGAGGAAAGAACAAGGGAAGTTTTGGATGAGATTTTAAGAGAAGTAGTGGCTCAGTGACCTGCTGGAGAAGTCTAAACCTCTGTCAGTTTGACTTTTTCTATTAGCAATAGAGATTTCTAAGAATACTGTCTACTTCACGAGCATTCTGAAGGGGAGATAGCCTCTTAGTTAGTTTTCATGTCTGGTAGACATCCCACAGACTGAAATTCTGAGTCTGAAAGGCTTGGGAATGTGTATTTTTCCTGATGTGAAATCAGGCTACAGCATCCACGTCTGACCTTTTCTTAATCAACCCAGGAAAGAGTGAACTAAAAGGCTGTTAACCATCTTTGATGGCTATAGATTGATGTCATCTCAAAGTAACCTGTGCAGCTATAGATTCCCCATTAGTCCAACCTCAATAATTCAAGGCTTAGAAACAAATCTTGCAGGCAAGAATAATGAAAGTCATAGAGGTAATTGGAAAATGAGACACACTGCAATATCTGCTTTCTCCCTTTATTTGATAACTGATGTTCTAGACAAACTAAATCAATCAATTCTTCAAGGAAGCATGCTCAGTGCTAGGAGGTAAACTGATGGTTGAAATGGGAAAGTGGATTACAAAGAAGAACCTTAATGTGTTTAAGGCAATAATTTAAGGTAGATTAACAACAGTTGATATTGGAAGTGGACGAACAAGCCCAGAGGTACTTTTGGTAAGAATATTTCAAAGCTTAGTCTTAAGAAGCAGAGCTGCTGTGTTCAGAGGCACTGCACAGAGTATCACAGGGGGAAAATGGATGTTTTTGATGACCAAAGTCATAAAGCTGGAATGAGATGCAGTAATCTAACATGAAAGGCCATGGATGTTGAAGTTACATCAACAATTTCTACTTTAATCAGAATTCATTGAATCACTGGATAACTATAAGCTGCACCTTTTTACCTTTGGCTGGAAAAAAAAAAAAGAGAAAAAACATGCTGTATCAGTAGAAACTGGGTTGCTTCAAAGTGAGCAGGGAAGTGTTAATGCCATTGTAAAAAGCACTTCTGTAAATGATCTCACTTCAATACTGTGCATGACTCTAATCTACCACGTGCAGAAGAAACAAGATGTATTTGGTTCAAAAAGATGTAGAAGAGGGTATTCTGGGATGGTAAGTGCAACGGAAAACCTATCTTCTACAAAAAAAGAAAAGATTTTGAATCAAAGTAAGCAAAGAACAGATATTCCAATTTACAAATAAGTTGAGATGAGAGGCAAGGGTAAGGGTGAACACTGAAAAACTAATTGTAACTAATGGACAATGAGGACATTTAAAATCAACACATATAAACATTTAGTCTGGAAATGAGATGCTCTCTTGCCATGGGAACAGCAGTGCTACAGAGCAGCTTCCCAAGTGAAGCCCAATAAACTGGAATAAATAAAAATATCTTCACTTAGGTTATCTGAGGGGTCATATGACTTGGTTTTCTACAGCCTCGGATTGCTGAACTCAACGATTCAAGCGAGCCCTTTCAGACTGTATTCCCAAAGAAAAGCAAAAAGATGTTTCCTACTAGGGCAATGAAGAGTAAAACAAGTGCAGGATCTCTGTCAGAGAAGACAGGCTGATTTCTGACAGCCTACTCCTGTAACTGAGACAAAATAACTGGAAACCTCATCAGATTTATTCCTCTCAACTTTTTAAAGGATGAGAGGCAGTGCCAAACACTCAAAACAATAACGTCTTGCCTTTATAAACAACCTTTAGTATCACTGGATATAAACCAGAGACTTGGACATCTGCTGAGCATGCCTATTGGATTGGCATCAGCGCTCTCCCCCTGGCTCGCACGGAAGGTGACGGGGTCAGGAATGAGACATCTTGTTCTTCAAAAACAAATCTTCCATTTTGCCACTGGTAGCTTTCAGAGTCCATCTCCTATATAGCTGGAGCCTGTTAAAACTTTGCCTGCTTTAGGAGTTTTTGGAGCATCCTCCAGCTTTCAATTCGAGCCGGGGAACGCGTCGCACTGGGTGTGTCGTGCTGACTATCGGGAGACGCGTGAGATCGGTCTCTTGGCACAGCCACGGGTAACGCTGTATGTCCTGGTACATACACTGGGAACACATTGTCTGAGGCTACTGCAAGAATTTCATTATTGCAGTTGTAGCCTGAGACTGCCTTTCTTGTTCCACCAGCCTTCTCCAGCCTTTAATCTATCTGCTAATGCAGGTTATTTATAAATTGTACTAACCCTCTCCATATTTTACGCATTCCACCAGACGTGCAGCCAGCATCTATCCAGACACATATGCCAGAGGGACAGGGAATGACAGAAACTGGGATAGGTCAGTACCACTGGGACAGCAAGAAAGAAGGTATAACCCCCCAACAACACTATTGTTCCCACATCTTTGGAATCTCCCCCCTAATCTTCCACCCTTGCCAAGACACAACCCGACTTGGCATAGGCCAGCACCATGTTGGATGAGATGCAGAACAAACCAGTGCCACATGCCACAGAATTTAAGCCAAAATAGAGTTGTGGATGAACACAGTAACTGGTACAGACACTGGGTGATTCATCCAGGTCAGAAGGGGAAGCGTTTGTGTACTGGAATAAGCAGTGTAAGATCATTAACACCCAGGTGATGGATTAAAAGAAAAGCAAAGGAAATCTTTGAGCTTCTCCCTGTTTCTTCCTTTCACTGGTCTGGAGACTGGACAGAAATATGGGCATGTGTAAAGGAGTGTGAGCTATTTTAACCAAAACATTTCATCCAACCCTAAATATGGTCACAAGATTTTAGATACTTGGCTTACTCTTAAACAGTATGATTCTGAATTATCTCCAACTGTGTAGGCTGTAAAAGAAAATGCATAAACCAGCAATCCTGCAAACTCCCTAGAAACATATTCACTGCCAGTTTTTTCTCTGTAGCTGTTATATTAATCAGTGTCTTAAGAAATTAGAATGCCCTGTGATTGTATCCTTTTCAAACCTAATAAGCAATGCTTTGCAATTAACTTCAGCTCATTCTCCTTAGTGTCATTATCTATCATCTAGAGCTTTGAGATGAACCAGAGGAAAATGCCAAAATTATGGCACTGCTTAGATGGGCTGCATTCCCCTTGCAGCAAACAGCAGTATTTCAGTGGCATCTTGGTTACTCTCTTAAGATTTCTAACACAAATGGAAAAAATGTGAAAAGATCAGCTGTTCTCGAAAATATCGCCAGGAAAACATCTTCAAGGGATTTTGCCTGAATCGGAAACTCAAATCATTTTCCAGAATCTGGCCTTGAATCAAAACCCAAGAGATCAGCCCAGATTTCAGGCTTCAGTTTTAAATCTTATCAGCTACTCGCAGGCAAGTCCATCTTTTCACAGCAACTTAGATGCACATGTGTGTAAGTGTGAGTGTACACACAGCAAGTGCGACACTGGGGTGCAGTCAGTGGATTTTATCTCTCTACTTGTGCATATATATAGTCTCACAGAAACAACTCTCATCTGCCATAATAAAGTGTAATATATATCTATGGAATGAATGGTGTAAGGTATTAGCAACATAAAACTGGAATAGACAAGTTATTTTTAAACAGGCTTGGTAATATCAGATTTTAATTGACTAAAGTTTGATTGATTAAAATGGATTTTATATTGACTTTTGAGAGCTTTTTTCTTTTTTTTTTTTCCTGAAATTGAACAGATGCCAGAAATAAATCAGAAATTGCAAAGTGGAAGAAAGATGTAAGGCAGCACGCAGAGGTCCTGAAGGAGAAAAAAAGTGGAAAATTACCAGAATGTAAAGTTGATGGATTTAGGGCAAAAAAGAAGAGTGCCATCACTGTGAATACCAGGGTAACAGAGATAGGAAGAGAATTCAAGTTGACCAGAAATTATAACCAGTAATTTAAGTCAGGAGCTAAAAACATCCTGTGAGTTAAACCCTGTGTTTTCAATAACAATAACTGCAATATCCTATTAATCACCAAACCTCCAAGTGCAATGATGGATTTTGCCAAGCAACATGCATAGCAAACATGGGGGAGTCTTCTATCTCATTTGCATTTTAGAAAAGAAAACTGTTATAAAGTTGCTTTGATATATGACTTTTAATGAAGGTGATTTTTCATGCCTCTGTGACTGGAAAGCTACTACCAAGATGCTGAATCCAGGAGCAAAGAACTAAAAACCACTGAGGAAGCTAAGAGAGAAAACAGAAACTTGCAAATGTGAGAGTTAGGAAAATAACACTGGTTTTGAAGCAATACCATACTCCTGCATATTCAATCACCAAAAATAAGAAAAAGAAAAGCAGACCCCAGTAACAAGAAAACATGAATTCAATCACATCAGAGGAACACTCTATTTCATGTGAGGCTTCCAGAAACTGTGAAAGGCAGCCAAGTTTAAACCACTCCTAGAATTTGTAAAATCTCATTAGTGACTTTCTGATTGAGTTAGTTTTACAAAAGAGTTATCTAGGACCACAATTTAATTATCTCCTAGTAATAATTTCTGTTGTTTTGCTCCCAGTCCACAGCTCTTTTACTTCGGACATCAATTTAATATCGATTCATTCTGCTGCTTGTATTAGCTCCCACTGACATCCACTGAACTCTTCCAGATTGTAAGAGTTTGTTTGCACAGATCCATTTTCAAGGATTAGATACTCACTTCACAATTTTAATCATTAACCACAATAGCAAAGGATATGGGAAAGGTGTTCAGCACAGATTACGGTCACTCACCCTTTTTAATAAAAAGCCCAAAGCACAACAGGCAAAAGGCACCTTTTAAGACTCAACTATTATTGATATAAATATACTTAACAGTGCTTTCCATTATTTCCTTGCCATTCATCCTTTCTACTGATCTCCTGCAGACTATCAAGCTACAGATCAGATCCTACAGCCAGATTCTCCTTTGTCCTGAGACCTAATGCAGTTAGATGTCATTAATAAGTATTGATTTACATCCACATGGATCTTCCACCTCGTGCCTGAATCTTCTATCTGATCCATCAGCAGCTGCTAACTGAGGACCAGACAATGTGCTTTCAAGGGACTGCTCAAGTTCAACAGCGCTTAAAATAACTTAGGCCAGAGAGAAGGACAAGGTGCAGTGAGCAGCTCCAAGTGGAGTTACTGATTTATCTTGAATATAATTAAACACTAACAAACCCACTCTGCTGCATACTATGTGGTAGTGCTAACCTGCTTCATCAGGAGGACCAAACCTTCTCCCAGTCCCCGTGGCAACAACTGGTACCACCCAGCCCTCGGTTCTGGAGATCAGATGATGAGACTGATGTCTCCACACAGAACTGTCGTGTTTCCTCGCCAAGAGGGCTGCAAGTCTCTCTTACTTCACATTCCACACATTTTCACATGTGTAAAAGGAAGGCAGCTGTGCTGTATTTTTAGCTTAACTAGTTGAAAGGGAAAGGAAGCTAAATTCAGAAATATTATTTTGTGCTATTGAGCATATTAATGATGCTTTTCCAATCTCATCAACATTCCCAGCAAAACTAACATCTTAATTTATATTCTTCATATAGTACTAATTATGTGTACAGCAGCATGATACTCTGTATGAGGAGTTATCTCACTATAAGAGATGAAAGCATAATGTTCTGATTCTGACCTCATGGTGATATAAGTAGCGAATTACTCCAAGGAATACTGATTATAATAGGACTAAAATGGTCTTCAGAGATGCTTAAAAAATCATGTAATTAAGCAATATGCTAAATAATTTTATTTAGAGGTGATGCCACTGATGCAAATTCGATTTGAAAAGGCAAAGGAGTAAGGTAATCCTGACCCTTCATCTTGCAAAGAATGATGGTTTCCATTTGCAAAGAGCTATAGAAGAAACACTACTACACACAACACTGTTTTCACCATCCTGTTCTCCTCCAATTCTACCTGTAACTGAAGTCCTCATCTAACTGAATTCCTTACAGTGACTTATACATTATTTAGATGTTTCAGCAACATGTAGCTGCAAAAAGAAAAACACAAATCACTCCATGGACGCACCTTCTTCATCCATAATGGAGGCCAAGCAGTGGCCAGGAACAGCAGCTGAAATCTGTTCTCTGGGTACAAACACATTTGTGAGCAGAAAAGAGTGGGAAAAGGGTCTCTGTGCCTCACTGCTTCAGCTACAACTTTCTCTTTCAGGATACCAGGCAGAGATTTCACCGGTGCTGTTACAGACAGCTCTCAAGGAGCGCTGGGGACGTCGAGCCTCCGAGCAGCACACGCAGTGCTGACACCACTGGGATTTCAAAATGGGATTTGAAGCAGCACTTGCACTGTCTGGAGCTGCTCTTCTCCCAGCACACAACCAGCCCACAATGCAGCACCTCCACAGAAAGATTTGCATCTGCATTCTGAGGAGTTTTAACATAAATACATATTTTGACAACTTTAAGCCTAGCCAGCTTGAAAATTAAGCTAAAGTGCTTTTAAGGAGTGCTGCAGGTACATAATATATCATGTGGGGTTAGCCAAGACAAAGGTTTAAATAACAGCATACTTAAATTCTGTAAGATTGGTCCAGGTTCAAATTATGTATTAGACTCACCTATAATCTCACATGTGTAAAGAATGTGAAGAGCCAGTGAGATACGTGCAGTAATTCCAATGTAAAACAAGATCAGCCTCAAGACCACTGAAGATCTCTCAACCACAAGATTATGCTGCTACAGAGACCTCCAAAGCCAGTTCTATTACACTGTATGAAGGAACAGGTAGAAGAGCTGAGACAAAATGCAACAAGGAAAGGTCAAGGACAGATAATGCTTTAGCACTGGTAGTTCACCTGCTTTACACACAGCTCTGACCTGCTGGAGCACACTTGTGTTTACACACTGAAACACAGGGCTTCATTTTTTCACCCACAATAAAAATTTCGAGTCATCTCTGTATTTCTGGCAATCTCAGTTTCAGCCTCCGGGGGTTGGGGGTTTGGAAGTACGTTTTTTTTACTGCTCCTATTTTCTTTGTTACTTTACGCCTCTCCTTTTTAATAACCTTGAACACAGTGACCCCAGGTGGCAGATACAACGATGGATGCTTTCAGAAGCTGAGCCAGACTTTCCAGTTCTGCCCCAGCACGAAGTCTGTGTCCTAACTCGAGTGCCCAGTGTCAGTCCAGGACAGCTCCATCCCCACTATAGGACTGGGGAGGGCTCCATCCCAGCAGGACCATCAAAGTGCACAGGTCCTGTCCACGTTCTTATCTCAGAACCACCATTCCCCATTTACACACAAGGTTTCTCTAACAACACAGCCTTCAACTTTGCTGGAAGGAGTCCAGCAGCACAAACCTCTATGTCTGGGACAGTTCTGAGAAGCACAGTGAGGTCCCCAGCAGCGATCTGTGTGCTGTCACAGCCAGGCAGATGCTTTACCCTGTGCTATATGATGTATGATAGTGCTATACTATCAGCTTGCCCTGTAGACATTCACAAAGTAGTTTATCAAAATGAGACCTACATCTGACAAAAAAAATGTTAAGTATTCTCCAACACCTTGATTTTAATAGGGTTTAGGCATCTTAATGCCTTTCTCCCAGCCTCAGCCACCCTGCTTTGCTGTGCCAGCTGCCTCAACACCACTGCTTACCTCAACACACTACTTTTGCTCATCATACTCAAAAAAATTCCAAGCCTGGAAAAAAATTCAGCTGCAAGAAGCTTGTGTTTTGTGACCCATGGTGTAAAAGAGCTCCCAAAAAAAGCATAACCAATGCAAAATACAAAACTAACAGTAGGCAGACAATTCACAGTAGTTTTTCCATCGTTAAAAACCTGCATTATTCCACAGGTAGAACAGATCAGGGATGTCACCTCTGCTCTGGTGCAAGCTGCAGAGTGTCCAGAGCATCTGTAAGGCTTTGCTTGGAGGCTGCACTCCAGAAGAGAGAAACATGCTTAGGAGCTGATGTAAACAAACTAATTGGAAATATAAAGGGAAACTTCTCAAGCTGCCCAACACTATTTATTACACAGCATTTTAATTTGTATTTGTAATTAGCCCTCATGCTCATGTACAACAGTAATTAACTTCATGTGTGTGTTTTTCAGTCTGGAGCCAAACCAGCGCCGAGGGGAAGGAAGCACAGGGTGTGCCAATGCCTTTCCAGTGAGACCCCTCCCCGATTGCCAAAGGGCTCCCAAACGGCAACAAAACTCTCCTGCCACTGCCAGAGGGTGTCACTAGAACAAAGTAACAAAACAGATAAAACAAGAAATGGGGAGGAGTTTAGCAGAAGTAAGTTCTGAGCAAGCTTCCCATGAGTTGTTCATCATTTCACCCGTGGGCTTTAAGAATATGGTTCTGGAGTCCAACAGAAATGTAACTCTGAATTTTCTTTCCCTCCCTGTATCTCTAATTTTAAACACCAAGTATTGGAAGGAAGAAAGGAAATACCTATCAGAGCTGTTTGCAGAACCTCCATTGTTCCCACACAATTTAATCTTGTTTTCCATGAAAGCATCCTTTGAAAATGAAACTATTCTAAGTGTACATCGTTCACAATAACTGTATTCATCAATTGTTTTAATAGGAAGTTACTGCAGAAAAAAAATCTCAATTTTATGACACAATAATGTATAGTCCAGGTAGCTAAAAAGGGCCTACACTGAGCATTGAAGATTGGATCTCAAGTGCTGAATTTGGCTAAAATCCTAAAGCAGAGTTGGAAGGAGGTCCCAAAGCAAAAGAGCTCAGTAAATAAAACCATACAGAACCCAGCTTATTACCAAAAAAGGCCAGGAGTCCAATGACCACGAGCCTACACTAATATGGTATATAAAGGCCATGAAAACTTGACAGATGTTAGAATCTATGAAGAACTCAATCAGGATGTGTAAGGGATCAGACACTGCAAAAGTGTTGCTACCTCCTGCTCTGAAGATGCCTGTCAGCATCAGAGGGTGGAGTGAGTGTGAGAAGGGGAGCAGTAAGCCCCAAGTGCCACCACACACTGCCCAAGCAACTGAGCAGCTTTATTTCAGCTGTATCTTAGTACCAAGATAAAGCAACTGACATTGCTGAGGACAGTTTTGCCTTGGAAGGATTGTTCCCACAAAGTGCTGCAAAGCTCCTGTCAACCTGTCAAGGAATCCAACTCTGTGCACTATTAATAGAGCAATAATTTCACATTCTTGGAAATAAGTTCTAGCCAAAGCACAGGATTTACTAAATGAGAGATGAAATATGACACACAACACTACTAAAGGACAGCAAGTAAACTTGGGTGAAACACAACTTACCACTATGTCAAACCAAGTTTCTAAAAGCAAAGGAAAATCTGCTCAGATGTTGTAACCACATTGCAGAAAGCAGCTGCATGAGGAACACGGGTCAACAGCAGTGATGAAACAATCAAGACTTGAAATCAGGCACCACTACAATATTTTAACACAGAAAATCCAGTTTATCATGGTGAAAGTTCAGCTGGTTGTTCTGGGAATTGTTAGGATGTCAAAATGGCAAAGTCTGTTTCTGGATATTGAGAAGTAATTCCCATTCACCTCGTAACAGGAGGATGTGCCTCTGCTAGGGAAAGGAAGGGCAAGAATTTCAAAGGTAGCAGCAAAGTCTTCTTGCAAATCTTTTCAAGAAAGAATGGAGAAAGTTAAAACTTAATTCAGAAAATCCCCCAATCTGTTGTTTTCTTTCTCTTGACAAACAGATCTCACAGACTATCAGACAGATGAAAAATACAAAAATGGGGAAACCTGAGCTGGAATTTGGCTTAACAACAGCAAACTTGGTCTTTCACTGATAATGGAGAGAGGGGTATCAGGAGGTCTAGCCCTCACCTGGGCCTTGCAGTAACTGTAAATATAAAGCAGACTATGAGGACAGTAAAGTGCTTTCCTATTAGTGAGAACTAAAGCTCTAGATTGAGCCATTTATTTTGCTTACATCAATTATCACATCTGGAAAACCATTCAATCTGTGTCAGCCTTTACTCTAGGACATTCATTCACAGGAACAAAGAACTTTCAAATCCTCTGGGGTTGTGATATAAATCTACTTTTTTTCCCAGTCATATCCACCACCAGAAGTATAAACTAGATTCTGCAAACAATGACAATAACTGCTAATCTTTTAGTTACTCAGATGGCACAAAATCAGGACCTAGGAGTAGGGAGCATAACAAAGCAGTTTATAGTGATTAATAAAGGAGTTTTTATCAAGAAGCCATCACTATGCACTGCTTGGAAATACTGAAGTAAATCACTTAGGAGCAAGCTGGAGCCAGCAGAGCTCCTTGGGCAAGGAAACAGTGTTTGGTTCATGCAGCAAAGCAGAGAGAGGGCTCAGGGTACCACTTGCTGGGTGCTCCACCTTCTCCATCAGCAGTAAGATCAGTCATGCTGTGCAGCACTGAGTTAACTGATGAACGGATGCTGAGGCAACTATATGCTTTCCTCACACTATCTAACACAGGCTGTAAAAGTCAGACTCCAGAATAATATCCCATCCTTTGTAGCTTAACTAAACCCATAGTTTAACAAGAGATCCAATATGTGCCTATTTCAGGCATCCAAAAATCAGCCAGGCTCCAAGCTGTCACAGCTTGGCTTTCGGGTGCACCGAAGTCATACAAGCACTGTGCTCACAAGAGATGGCTGCTGACTCTTCATCAAGTGAAATAAATTTTCATGTCATCACATTCTGCCATCTTTGAAAAAAAAACAAGAAAACCCCACAGTATTCTGGAGCACTTCAGAAAGCACTGCGAGAACTAGGAGCTGTGGAGAGCCAAGCTTGATCATTGCTTCATGCAATGGAAAATCTGCCACATCCCAAGCTAATTTAAATTATGGAGCAGTTCCCTGATTATTCTAAAAGAAACAGCTAAACTTTTCCAGGCAGAATGTGCCCAATTCAGCAACCAGCTTTTGGATCTCACGTGCCCCTGTCCATCAAAGAGACCATTTCTATCATCCACCTTTCCCTTACAGTTGTTAACAACTTCCCTTCTTCCTGATCTGTTAAACTAAATACTCTGAGTGCTTTAAATCTGCACATAATGCTGTTTTCTGGATACACACTACTGTATTTCCTATTTAATGTACCACACAAAGGGTGGGGGCATTATATCTTCTAACACAAATTTCATCTGTAAACAAGCATGTCTCCCTGCTGCTTATAAATCAGAAGTTGAATAAATGCAAAAAATAAAATCCCTACAAAGAAAATAAGTTTTGTGGTGGGTTTTTGTATTATTCCTGAAAGCAAAAGGCAAACTGAAACCCCAATTTGTTTTTCTGGCTTGTTTCTTAAAAGAAAAGCAGAGAGAAAGGGGATCTGGTGGTGCCAAAGGGTTAAACTATCCAATTTTGGGCAGTCTGAATATCTGAATTTAGCAGCTGACAGCGCATGGTGTGTCAGTCTCTTACAGCTGTTCCAGTTGATTCAAAGACCATCTTTGTTTCTTGAAATCTTAGCAACTGTTACTTTTTTCCAAAGACAATGATAGACCAGCTGTTACCTCACAAGATGCTATGTACTTCAGGTCAAAGTGTTTAGTAAGGAACTTGTAAAACAAGAACTAAATCATTGTTTGGGTTTGTCAGGTTGGGTTTTTTTTTTCATTATAACTGAGTTAGCAGCCTAACAGTCAAATAACACACACTTGGTATTTCCATTAAGTACCCTGGAATGACAGAGAAATTTCATCTGGTTACTGAGCTGAATCCTCTATTTCTGTAAGGAAAAAAAACCCCACCCCTAAACCTTGTAGTATTACAGACCATTTTTTGTTTGAAGGTCAGTTTCTTTCTGTCTTTCCAGATGTGGTGTTACTAAGCAGATGTCAGCTCATAATGGAAACACACAGGTCTAACCATTCAGAATGTAAGATGGGGATTTTCAAGAGAACATTATAGGAGTTAAACGCTCACTTCCCGCTATATATCAATCAATGTGAATATCTAGTTCCTTTAAGCTCTTTGAACATCCTCTTCTAAATGCATAACTAAGCAACTTAATCATGTGGTTGATCCTCCAGCACCAGTACTGGTAATACTCCTACTTGAAGACATGTAGGCTTTTCAAAGCCACACAAGGCTGCAGAATCAGTCACCTAATGAAGACTTATTAGAGTAGGAGTAACTGCTGACAGGTTACCTACAACCCTTCTGCTGGGGAAAAAAAAAGGAAGCACCATTTTAAAGAGCTTTACTTGAAATAAACCCTTGTTTGTCCAGCACAAAGACAAATTACTGCTTCCAGCTGCTCTGATGCTGAAAACAAAGCCTTGCTGAGAAGAGTGGATGTTCTTTTATTCAACCTTTGTGTTGAATTCTGAAAAGCCTCAGCGTTGTGTAAGGCATTTTTAAAGCCACTGCCAGTTAATTGTTGTGTAAAGCAGCACACAAAGGCTCAGTCATATATACCGGTGGTAGAAAAATTTTACAAGGGCTGTTAAATTTGGCAGTAGTCTTAATTTTTCTATTTTATATATAGAGAAGTTTAAACTCAAGACTTTTTTCATGAGCATGCCTGAATGCTATTTGTCTCGGGCTATTTTTTCTAGATATAAAAAGGATTTATGTAAACTCCTTCTCCACTTTAACTCTGTTTTTCAGAATGGGTGACATACTGCCCATATGCAAACCACTACTTTATGCAGAATTAAAAATAACTGCCATTAGGAACGGCGCCTGTAGTATTTGTGATGAAGAATATAAACTGCCTAACAAACACTGAGGGTGAATCACAACCTCTAAAAAGCTATAAACCGACAGTATTTGCTCCTCAAGATAAAAATATCCATAAATACCAAGTGTGTGTGCTTTTAGTTATGTTTAAGAGAATAACCTATCTGCCAGGCCAAATACTGACATCACAAAAAGTATTTCCCGAGGACCAAGTCTGAGTGCTGCCAGGCTGTTGTACAGCAACTGATACTACAGCAGATACAATCTCCTGACTGCTGAGAGCAGAACTTTGCATAACTAATTTAAAGACTGCTGCCTGCAGGCACCACAATGGTAATTAAAGACAATAATTCTTGGGTAAATGAGATGGATGCACTGGAAAATAAAGTCAGTTAAATTCACGGCTAATCCTTGAATTGGATCATTTATTTTCCAAGTGCCTGGGCAATGCTACCTGGTTCCACTTCCATCTCTGCTGCCAGATGACTGCTGTCTCCAACATTCATAACTTTTTCTACTTTGAGTAGTATTCCTCATTCAGCAGGACCAAATATGCTTCCATTTAAACACATGAACAGTCCCTGTGACATCCACAGGCGGTCAATGGAAACACAGTTAAACATGGTCTGCTAAATACCATGCTGAATCAAGGCCATATACAAGGCATAAAAGGCACAAAGAAACACTGGATTGCCAGGCAGTCTACCTGGAAAACACCTTGGTGTTATCCAAGAGGGAAAGCTTTGTTTAGCACGCCTTGGATGATTTGATATTTCCTCTTCTTGTTTGCTTACAAGTCCAAATGACAGGCTAATCATCTAATATGGCTGATGAGCTCTACTTTTCAGCATTCTTGGCAAGGATCAATAGCTTGTATTGTATTCATAGAATCATAGAATCATAGAATGATCAGGGTTAGAAGGGCCTCCCAGAGGTCATCCAGTCCAAACCCCTGCAAGAAGCAGGGACACCCCCAACTAGATCAGGTTGCTCAGGGCCTCATCCAACCTGGCCTTGAACGTCTCCAGGGATCCAGGGGCATCCACCACCTCCCTGGGCAACCTGTTCCAGTGCTCCACCACTCTCACAGGAAAGAACTTTTTTCTAATCTCCAATCTAAATCTCCCTCCCTCTATTTTGAAACCTTCACCCCTTGTCCTGTCACAACAGGCCCTACTGAACAGCCTCTCCCCATCTTTCTTGTAGGCCACCTTGAGGACCCCCTATTCACACCATCTATTTCCATCCCCTTCATCCAATGACTGGTTAAGGGAAATAAAGGGGCACTTTCGCCATCACTTCATTTGATGTCAGCCCCTGCTGCGCCAAAAGGGTAGGCCCGGCACTGCCCTCTCCTCCCTCTGGCCAGGCCAAGGCCTTCTAGAGGGTGGGAGGAAGGACCTGATCTAACTGGAAACTAACCCTCCTGGGCAGGATTGCTATTCAGATAGCTTTTCTGGCTAACCACAGCCACGAGAGCAACAGGAACTCGTAGCCAAGGTTTGGCACTCACCGTGTTACTTCCTCCTTTGCTACCAGCTCAGAATTTGGCTTAAATCAAAGGTGAAAACATACCCCAAAGCTCCTGAGGTGTTCTGAGCTCCAGCTAACTTAGACACCTACAACAGGCAGAGTAAATATCCTCAACATCCATGTGGTTTTAGCACCACATGAAGTCTTGGAGATACAGTGACATTAATGTGGTATCATGGGAAGGGAATTTTTCTTGCACTGATCTGCGCACTGTAGGCATAAACAAAGCTCAAGCAGAAGCTGGATCTGTGTTTGTTTTTTAACAAAAGAGTTAAGTTACAAATGCAAGAAAAATACAGGATGTGTAATGAATATGTCATAGCTGTGGCATCCTGCTTCTAAAATACCTTGCTCCTGAACGGTACCGTCTTAGATTTCTTCCACATATATGAGGCTTTCCAGCTGGCCTGCAGCCAGTGCTTTAATAAAACATGGTATTATGCAGACATGAATAAAGCTTACAGCAGTAATAATGTGCTTGAAATTCACTAATCACCAGAAGCTTCAAGATTTTAATATAAGCTCAAGAGGGCAACAGCTAAAATTCATCTGTCAGCTAGGGAAAACCACTTTTCTCATGTTAGATTATGCCTGTACTGAAAAAAGGTATGAAAGTTGCTACTGACCTCGATACAGAGTGGTTTGAATCTGAAGACAGACACCTAGCAGCAGAGGATCTGAAAGCACTTTAAAAAACCCCAAACACTAGAATGTAAAACGACTACAGGCTGAAGAAATGGTCTGAGAAAACAGATATACCTTCAAGAAAGACACAACAGCTAAGTACATATAGGTAGGAATAACCAATGGCATCAATGTATGGTGAAGACTCACTGCTAAGGCAGCATTTCTGCAGGAAAGAATCCAGTGATTCCAGTGACCACATGCTAAGTAGGAATCAAAAATATCCCGTTGCTGCGTAGAATGTAAAGGAACAAGAAAGAGGTGGACCAACTGGAGAAAGCTGTGGAGAACAACTGAAATACTGGTCTGAGGACCCTGGTCTGCAAAGGAAGAGGGGAAGAATTAGACTCATCTAGCTGAGAAAAATGGAAAATCTATGAAATAACCTTTCAAATAGATTTAAAAAGAAATAAAAATATATAAACAACCCACCAGTATTCCATTTCTGGGGATCCAAGAATTACAAAAATACAGCTAAGAGACTTCCCCCATCCAAACAGAAGGCAAATTCAAATTACATCCAAAGAGTTTTGCCTAACAGCAATTGTTCTTAACAACAATAGGTTCTACATTCTATTTGAGTACTCTTACCACTCAAAATTACTGCCACACACCTAGTTTTCATCCATCTTGTACAATTTAGGCCTAAGTATGATGCTTGGTCTTCAGGGGACACAGATACATGTTTATCCCTTTCTCCCCTGTGGCAGCCCTTAATATATTTTAAGAATGTTACTGTCTCTCCATGAACAGTTGTGATTTGGTCACTAATGTCTTTCACAGAGTGTATGTTTATGCCCAGTGAGTCCCTACAGGACCCCACTTTGCCACCAATCACAGCTTACAAAACTGCCTGAATTCCAAAATATGGGTTACTTAAAACACACATTGTAAGAGAGCAGAACATTTTTCTGAAATACTAACAGCAGATGACAGCATCTACAACAGCTTGCCTCCAATTTCATCGACAGTATCACAGTGGCATGTGTCCTCCACAATGTTTAGGAGGACACTGGGAAAAGGGTAAGAAATTTTGTTGGAAGAAAACTATTGCTTGGCTTGCATGCCCAGTATAAGTGCCAATTTTCATCTTCACATCTTGGCCCTGACCAGCACAGAAAATAAAAACCAACCTTTACTGACATACTTTTGCTATGCAGGCAACACACAAGAATAAATGCAACACCATGTGTTACTGTAATAAATAACAGCAGTTTTGTCTATTGTTTATTTATTTGTTGTTGCCAGTTTTGCACCTTTATGTGAGCTTGATATTTTAGTAAAAGCATTTAATACAATTTCCTGAATCGTTTCCAAAGCAGTTTCCCACCAGCATACTATTCAAACAAACCAATTTATTATTAATCTAGGCAATAAAATACACCAAAGTATTCTGAAAGCTGTTGCAGGCATTACAGCTGTGTATACATTATTAATAAAGAATGAATGCTCATAAAAATTATTAGCTAAAATGTGAAAAGTGAGTCTGGAAGTGAATGTTAAATATTTATCTACTCTCTTCACTCCTTGATGAACAAGTTTTACATAGCTTTTACATAGAAATTTTACATAGCATTTGCATACAGATATGGTGAACATTTAACCTTTCCATTTCTTTATGTGGTCAGGAGGGCACCAAGCTTCTGAACAGGGACTGACAGACATGGCTCGTGGCTGATGGCAGAGCAGACAGGCACTGGTGACATCCTGGAACCAAGACTGACACTCCTGCTGCTCCCAGTCCTGTTCTCTCACCCACCAGTTATGGTTCAGCTATATTTCCTTCTTCTCCTGGACATCCATCAGCTTCAGGTCCAACTTCCATTCCCACAGCAGGTCACCTCTGAACCTTCTCACTGCCTGCTTCAAGGTGCCTTCCCCTCTCCAGTACAGAACATCCTGTCAAAGAAAGGATGAAAAATATCTTTTCTTTTTATTCACAGAAGTAAAATGAACAATCTCTTCCTTCCCCCTCCCCCTACATGGCAAAGCCAAGTGGGTGTACCTCTATTCCAGGGTTACATGCTGAACTGATAAAAAATCTTGCTAGCTACACTGCCAGGTTAGAAGAGCTCAGGACAAGCAGACTAGCCCCTTGTCACCAATTTTGACTTTATACACCATTTCACAACTAGGAAGCCTTAGAGGATGTTAATCTGCTGGAAATCCAAGAGTGGGAGAGGAAATAAAACGCTGCCAAGTTATGGGTGTAATTCTATCTTTGCATAGATAGAAATTATTCACTGCCTGCTGACTGAACAAAACCAAAGCAGCAGAGAGGGCACCAGTACAACATACTCTGCCTTGCTGATCTGTCCCATATGCAAAACTTCCAAGTGTCATAGACCAAAAGGATAGGGAAAGTTTATGCAAACTCATAATGACCTTCAGGATGAGATCACACTGGAACCAGAAGGGATAAGATCAACACAGAACTTCTTCCTCTAATTCATCCCTGGCAATCTACAGCACAAGCTACCTTTAATGTTGTATTAAGTGTAACTTCCCACCAGTATTCTGGAGGGATATTACAAAGACTTTATGAAATATGCACTTCTGCAAAGTCTGTAATTTCATCTGTGAGTTCTTTTTATTAGGTATAAATGCTAAAATCAAGGATTTTTTTTTCTGGGACTTCCCTTTGGTGCAATGAAGAGCAGAGAAACAAGATGGCTTCTACCCTTAACTGACTTTAAAGACAAAGTGCTGTGAAGAACATAATCTATTAAAAATAAAACTACATTTACAATGCAAAGATACCTCAGAGTTAATGTTGCTGTTTCCCATTAAGGAAGGAGATGGTAAATGCCTCTTACCTGGCTGTAGGTCCAGTTCCACCAATGTTTTCTCAAGGCTGCTGATCCTTGAACAGGCTCCAGAGTAATTCCTAGTTCTTCTGGGTGCACAGCCAGCACAGTGCTCTCTTCTCTCCCAGAAGTTGTTCTGTGCTGCACAGAGCTCCTTCAGAGCTGTCACATGAGAAGTTGCTTTGCAGGACTTTACATACATATGTAAGGCTTTGGTGAGCACCAAGCCAGGACCAGAGCTGCTGATCTTGTAGTGATCATAACCAGTAGGTCTTTAGAGTGCTCTTGCCTGGGCAAACTGCCCTCTTGGTGACCATCTCCACAGTTTCTGCATGATGTCTGCACACCACTGTTTCTCCAGAAAACCTTGCTGCAGCCACAACTGAGCTTAACTAACATGCTTCACCACTCACCTAAGAAAACCCTTTGCACATTCTGTTCCAAGAGCTTTTGAGTTGAATCAAGGAGTACAGATGAAACACAGAATGAACAGCAAAACCCCAGTGTGAACATCAGCAAGCCACTTGACAAATGAAACCAGAAAAGAGCAACTGAATGATGTTAAGAATGAGCTCAGTAAAATGCAAAAAGACAATTTGTTTGTGTGTAGCAATCCTGTCTGCAAAAGCAGAATGCATGTGTCCTTCTTTGAGCTCCCTTTTTACCCCAGAAAGTCAGCAATAGTTTGCTGTGCTCATCATGAGGCTTGAATGAGACACCCAGACACATCCCTGAGCAAGGAAGATGATATATAGCTGATATGCTGCAGTGCACAAACCAAAACCCAAGAAGCTTCTAAATCTTTTTGACACCAGAGGCAGTGTACACCTGGTCAAGCCATAGTTAGAGGGCTGCAAAAACAGAGAGCCTACAACCCATCTGCAGCACACACATGGCCATCTATGGACATCTTCACACCTCTGCACATCTCCTAACACATATGTGTAACCTCAGTCTGCCTGACAGAGGTAAATGGGACATGGGAATGGATAGGAGAGACTGTGACTATGATGTACAATCACCAAAAGCACTTTTCCTTCAGTTTTTTTCCCCCACCCTACTTTTGATAACTTGTTACTGAAATATCACTCTTCCAGCCCTACACCTGCCCTTTGAGTGCCTGTCATGTCAGCATGCCAATGGTATTACAAGCATTGAAGCAGCTCTGAACAAGAGTTCTCTGCTGTGGGTGACAAAGCTAGAAAAAAACGTGCAAAGTTAATCCTCTTCTAATTACTCCAGAACTCTGCATGCTAATGTGGTATCATAATAATTAGGATAGCAAAGTAATTAAAGAGTAAATGCCTGCAATAGGCAGCAAGATTTGCACATCTGGAACGTGCTTTGACTGAAAGCTTTGGAGTGGCTCCACTGAAGCTGTGTATCGCTGATGTTCTGCCAGTATGAAAAACGTCAGTGTAGATGAAGTCTTTGTCCTTTCTAACCACAGACACACACAGAACTAGGGTTGGCACAGACCTCCCAACAGCACTGAGGCTATCTGCTGCAAGGCAGGACTGGCCCTACTTATGTCATTCCTGGCAGACCCTAGTCTAATTGCTTCTTAAAGACCTCAAGTGGTGGAGACTCCACAACCTACCCAAGCAGTCTCAGAGACCTCTTGCTGGTATCTGACTTGACTCTTTCCTACTGCACTTAAAATCTATTATTCTTTACCTTCTGGCACACACAGCAGTTTACTCCTCATGTACCATTATTTATACACAATTATAAGCTATTACTGCATCCCTCTACCCACAACTTTTCTTCTGCAGGCCAACCAACCACATTCTTTCTTCATAAGTGATGTTATTGAGATGTGTGATCGTTCCCACTGCTCCACCCTGAACTTCCTCCACTGTTTACTCTTGGAGAGCAGTGCCCAAACTGGACACTGTGTTCCAGCTGAAATCTTTCCAACACTGGGACTTTCCAACCTTAACAATTCTATGATTCTATGATCTTGCATGTTCTCCTGTTTAGTTACCCCAGTAAGACACTGTTATTTTCAAAACAGCTTGATGTTAGTGACCAGAGGTCGTTAATGACAATAATAATCAAAACCAGGCCAACCATTACCATGCTTCAATCTTTCTTTCCATTGGAATGATTGACATTGATAACTGCTGTTTGGTGTGGCAATCCAATTAGTTTTACAGAGTATCCACAGTGGTTTCACTGAAGACATGTTTCCTCTGACTGTTTATCAAACTGACATACACATTCATGTCAAACTGCAAGTTTGACCTCTGTTGGGCCTTCCCAATCTACAAGACTTGCTACTCAGATGTAGATAGACATTTTTAAGTTTTTAAAAGTCAGGATGGCTTTTACTGAACTCCTTGTTCTCCTTCAGGTGCTTACACATAATTTGTTTGTTCCACTTTTTCAAAGAACAAGGTAATTTACCTGCAATTCTCTTTTACCTCTTTATAAACATTATGTTTTTTCTTTCCCACTCTTCCAGCACTTGACCTGACTTCCCTGAGTTCTCAGAAGTAACTACAAATGCTTCTGAGATTGCCTTAGCCAAATGCTTAAGTAACCTACAATAAAATTCATAGGGCACAGCTGATTTGCAAATATTAAATATGTCTGAATACATTCTAACCTATTCTCACTCTTTTTTAGGTTGTGATTTTACCCTCTGTCACAATGCCATAAAGCATGAGTGAGGGTGCAGCTAGTATGACTGAAATGCATCAGTGAGAGTAGTTTTGAGCCTTAAGTTTAAATTTAATGTAATTTCTTGTCCTCAGGTCAAGCTATAGATTCCTTTAAATCATAAAGCACCTCATACCTTCGTTCATTGTCATCAAGATGAGCAAAGAGCACGTTCTTGGAGATGGCCTTTGCCAGTGCTGTCATAGTTTTATAGTCCTTTGGAATAACCTGTAGAGAAAAGAACAAAAGGCAATTAAATGCCTGGCTGTATTTCTTCATAGATCTTGAAATCTATAGAAATTACACTATTCAAGATAATGGATGCAATTTAATTTCAAATACTGAGACAGGCTTAGGCTGTAAGACAAAGCCACTAAGAAAGTAATAAATTACAGTTTTGATAATGTGAAGATAAGAATTTATGTTTTCAGTATGACAACTAGAAAAGAAATCTAAGATCCAGAATGAGTGAGGAGTAGAATACCCATAAAATACTGTAGATAGAAGGTACTTGCAGCTATGTAGCCTCCTCTCAAATCTCTTGGAATAAGGAAAACATAATTCATATTCTTCTTCCACTACAAACAACATAAGAAGCAACTAACTTCTAAAACTAGGGAACAAGCAACATTTCTTCAGGTAAAAGGTAAAAAAATGTGCTGATTGCACCATACCTTCCAGTACTGGCTGTGGTATAAGGAACTGATCTGGGTCAAAATCCTGTACCTCATGGCAAACAAGAAGGACTTCCATTTGAAAATTAAGAGGCATTTTTCTTTGTCAATTGGAGAGATGGCAAAAGTCCTGTTGTACAGGAATTTGCTCAAAATATATGTTGAAATTCAGAAGCATGTTTTCATATTGGGTGAAGTTTTTTTCTAAGCCTTTTGCAAGTCAGGCATTCCATTTTGGTAGTAACAATATTATATCTCTATCTGTCAAGCACCTTCTTCTGCCAGTCAAAAGAGACAGTTATGACTTGTAAAAAATGTTCCTTGACTTTGGGAATGTGATTTTTTTCTTATGAGCTTTTGAACAACAAGATAGAATCAAGCCTAGCAGAAGTGTTAAACCTGCCTCCAACTGAAAAACAGTATCTGGGACCAGTTCTGTTTAGTATCTTTATCAATGAACTGGATGAGGAGGTTGAGTGCACCCTCAGAATGTTTGCTGATGACACCAAGTTGTGTGGGACTGCTGATCTATTGGAGGGTAGGAAGTCTCTGCAGAGGGATCTGGGCATCCTGGATCACTGGGCCAAGGCCAACTGTATGAAGTTCAACAAGTTTAGATTGGATATTAGGAAAAATTTCTTCACAGAAAGGGTTGTCAGTCACTGTAACAGGCTGACTAGGGAAATGGTGGAGTCTCTATCCCTGGAGATATTTAAACCACACATAAATGTGGTGCTTAGGGACATGTTTAGTGTTTGGACTTGGCAGTGCTAGGTTAGCATATTTTCTTAGGATAGAAACAGAACATCTGTCTTCTTTAAGCTACCACTAACATTCAGAAAGGCAAGATGCTACACATGGCGCCAGAATAACGAAGTCTCAAATGGGAAAACTGATGCAGAACCAGCTCTCACAAACCTAGATTTTAGATCTAGATTTATTTCAAGGGAAAACAGTGCACTGTGAAGATCTAAAGTTAAACTCTGCCTGCAGACATCACTTATAATGACTGCTGTAGTCATTAGACAACTAAATTAAGTCTAGTGGAGCACATACATATAAACTGCATATTTGTATCAGAGTGAAAAGTAATCTAATTTAGCTAAAAGTTTACATTCATCAGTGTTAAATAAAATGAGCATTTGGGCAGTATCTTGCTCTTGGTTTTTACCCTACCAAACAAACCCTGGATTGAACCCTTGAAGGATACCATAGCTGATCAGCTTACTGCTGATGAGCTAAAAGGGTAGATAGTCCAACCACTGAGACATTCAACTCCAACCTTTCTGGCTGATTATAAAATAGTGTAGACTTGTCTTTCTCAGCCTGAATTTGCAGCAGGGAAAGCTATAAGGTGGAGTCCAAAGGGGGCCTGTTGGGGCACAGATGCAGAAAACACAGGAGAGGTTCCTTAGGTGTCACAGTAACCAGGCAACTGACCAAAATCAAGTGTCAGGAAGAATCCCTTGATCATTTGTTACATTGCCCTTCCAAGTAATCACTGAATGTTCTCTCAAAGTCAATAACCCTCTTCACAGCAAGATTTCTATTCTGTTAGTTGTTAACTATATGCTGTGTCAGATGTGTTGACAAATATTGCCTTCTCTGGTTTCAGGAGTGAAGCAATGAAATAACCCTCCACAGAGATCTTCGTTGTGCTCCTCAAGATGGAGCCCTGCCATGTGCTTGCTAAATCACAAAGCTACATTTCCTTTGATTTTCTGTCCAATGACATAACTCATTCCATTGCCTTTAACACTACTCAATCTATATCTCACCCCTTCAAGAGATATTTTAAATTGGCTTATGACCCAGATGTGTTTCTACCCAACACCTGAATTCAAGCCAGCAGTTCTTCCTGGCTACTATCTAAAATCCCATCTGTTTGCAATAGTCACTACCCTTGCCCTGCTTCTACACTTTTAAATTAGTTTCATGATTTGTCCTTTCAGTGTCCCCCTTTATTTCTGTATTCTACAAATCTCTGTCATAAGCACACATCCATGGGATTCACCATGGGATTCATTTGCTGATGGCAGAACACAAAGCACTGACACAAGCCCAGTGCTAGTTCTATATTCCTTACAGCATCTGTAGCCTGACAAGAAACTATCCCCTGAATCTTTATTATTTAAGCACAGCTGGTTCCTAGGAAATTAAAATCATAACAGCCCTAGTCACAGAACACACAGAAATATGATCTGCATTGCTGCTTCTGGTTCTTGCCTACCCATGCTACTGTCAGGGCTTATTGGCATTGCTGTTGAAAAAGAAAACAAAGCTAACTTCAGGTTCCATTATAAACACAAAAGAATTACTCCAGGGTGTGGGAAGGAATACTTCCTTTGAATTTCAGAAGAGTCAGATGGAGCCTGTATTAGGCAGAGACAAATGTGATCTCTTCACTGAAGTTTTTAAGGAAGATATCCCAAACCACACTGAAAGAAAAGTGTTTGAAGTGGCTTATGAGTTATCCACATTTTTTTTAACAGTGTATTAACAGATTGGCCACAGTGCTGTTAAGATGTACCATATACTTGCAAGCATTACTTAACTGCCACAAGAATACACCTCCATACTTGTTTTTAGGATGAAAGGCTCTCCTAATTCTCTATGTCTTAGGACAGAAAACCCCAGAGCATTCGGTGAACTTGTATCATAAGTGGATGACAAAAGCACATTTGACTGCAAAAGCAAAAAGTATTCTGCTACAGAACAGTGCCAGACAAAATGTATTCCAAACAAAGAAAAAGCTCTTTGGGTTAAAGCTACTCCAGGCGTGCAAAAAAGCACATCAGTAGCATCTGTCAACCTTATGAATGTATTTGTAGCTGAGCTCCCTAAACCAACATGACACACACTAACGTCTGTCTTTTAATAACCTTTGAAAGCTTTGGCCAGTTTATAACAAAAAACCTGCCATTATTAAGAGGTATCAAGAATGTAACTAACCAGATATTTTTGTTAAAATGGCAGTTAAAAAAAGAGAAGCCCAAATTAGTGGTACTGTTGAAGAAATTACCTAATTTGGGATGGGTGTTTATTCAAAGACAACAGTCATGTAAAATTGCTCAAGTATGGTTAACAGACTTCTGAAAACCCATGGGTTAGGTGGTACTAAAGTGACAGGGGAACCATGTCCCTGAGTGATCCAGGGAACCTATATGGCCTAGGTTAGATTTGAACTAGAAGTGACTTTTTGGAAAAAAATAAAATAGAATCAGGAAATGCAGCAACAGAGACTGCTTTCCAAAACTGTGAGGTTCTGACAAACTCAGAAGCTGCCAGAGTGTGTGAATATCAAGAAATTAGCTAGGAATTATTGACCCTGTTAGAGAGGGAAACAGATGAGCAACACATCTCAAAAAGGAAAGAACAGAGAATGCTGAAGCCACAATGATGGGCAAAGTACTGGTCAAGCTGTGCATTTGCCAGCATGAGAACAGCATCCTACAGGCTGACCTGTGAGTCCACATCATGAGCAAAACAGGAGTCACTCCACTTCCCTGTACACCTCAGAAGCAGACAGACAGTAACATGTTACCTTTCTGACGTAGGAAACAGCATCTTCCTCAGTGTACACTTCAGCACTGACCCCCCCTCTCCTGCGTCGGGCTTTCACCACTGGGTTGGGAGGAGGAGGGGAAATCTCATCGTCATGGGAATCAGACTGGGAACTGGATTTCTGCCGAGCCAGTATTTGTTTGCATTCTTCCTGCAAGTCAAAAACAAAAAGACAATGAAACACCTCTTACCCATTTAGTCAACTTGCTGAATGTGCTCAATTCACTCTTCTTTTACAACCATCAGCATCCCCTTCACTTCTACACTTGGATGGCTGTCAGTTGACACACATACTGCTGAAAGAAAATTAAAAATTTCATCTGAGCAGCACGAAGGGCTGATGTTAACTACACTGTGTGTACAGGTATCATCATGCCAATACTTGGCCTGTTCAACTCTTTCTCACATGTAATGGAAACAAATGTATTCTGAACTGCAGACAGTATAATAAACTTTGCAGCTACTACTGGCTGAGAAAGCAAAAGAGCAAAGCTCTTCTGCTTACTCTCCAACATCACAGCTGTTACTTTCTCAGCTGGCTGGTACATATATTTGTCTTTTGTACAGAGAACATACCCAAAGTCATACATCAATATATTAAATAGATTTCTTCATCTTGTTCTGCTTTGCAAGCTTACTATCACAAGAAAGAACAAAGATGCTCACTACTCCAGAATTTCTGCATAGAACAGATTTACAATCAATGGGAGTACTTCCAAGTATATAAGATCCAAGGTAGGCTCCAGAGGACTACGAAAAAGGATGGCTGGCCTTGTACCAGCTGGCCAATAGGGAGCTTATTCTCCAGATTTCATCCTCATGGAACAGAGAACAAAATGCAAAGGGAAATCCCCAAAGGGACAGTAATAACAGCAGGAAACTATAGAAAACCTTCAAGAAAGGATGTCAGAGTTGCAAGACTTTGTCAATTCACACAATGAATTATTTGACTTGCAAAGATTTGAGACAAACTTTATTACCTATAATTATATTTTCCTAGAGGCCCATCTCCAATTCTTCAGCTTCCTGGGATTGAAGGGAAAGCACACAGGAGTAAAATTCCCTTTGCATCATGTATGTCTATCAGCCAAAGAAACAGGGACCTGCTGCTCATTCCCAGCCCACCTCCTCAAAGCCTGGTAGCACCTCTGCCTGCTCAGAACACACCCCACTGCCCTTGCTACCCCTTCAGAGCCTTCTCAGCTGGTTCTTCTTAGTCTTTGCAGACCCTGCCCAAGGCAGGGGAGAAGTGGAGATGGGATGCACCACATGTGCTGTCCTCGGTTTGTCTGACACAGGGAGCCAAACAGCACATGCAGTAGAGCATGTAAGAAGGCAAGTCATCTTGTGCAGTGGTAGTCCAGAATTTTATATGTTGTCATCTGTTACACTGGCATAGGCATAATCCTCTCCCTGACAGTCTCAGGGTTATGTTGATCAACAATACACACAGCCAGTATCATCCAATGCCTCCCTGAACAACTCCAGTCTTTCTGAGACAATTCAGATCAGCAGCATTCCAGGCTGCCCAAAAGAAAGTGCAGTAATGCCAAGGTCCCTGTGTGTGCCATAAACCAGTGTTCCTTGGACAGGGATGCCAGACCCTGGCTTCTACCTCACACCACCATTTCCACTGCAGCTTTCCAATCCAAGCTAGCACATGGAGTCAGTGGAGGAGGGAGGATCTGGGAGCACCAGCGCTAGACGTGGCAGATCACCAACACAGCCAGTTGGTCTCACTGACAGAGGAAATGAGTTATAGTTAACTCATCAGGTATGACACCAGAAAAGAGTGGTACAGACAACTGGCACAAGTTCACAATTTTTAAGCTTGCAAGAAAAACAGATGATTAATAGATATTTTGCCATTGGTGTTTACAAATGTCTGANTTTTATAATATATTCTTAATATTTGACTGAAATATTTAAGAGACAAGCACAGAGATTCAAGTGCAAAGGGCTGTCTAAAGATTTGACATTTAAAGGTCCTGACCCACCTCAGAAAGTGACCATTTCTTTCGGAGTTTGTTTGTTTGTTTGGGTTTTGTTTTATATTGGGATTACAACACATGAATCCTGGGTAGTAACAGAGTTGAGCCAGGTGGTGTAACAAAAAAAAACCANATATTGGGATTACATCACATGAATCCTGGGTAGTAACAGAGTTGAGCCAGGTGGTGTAACACAAAAAAAAAACCAAACCAAAAACCAAAAACAAACAGGAAAAAACCCCTTATTTCAGCTGTATTAAATCCTTACTGAAACTTTCTTACTTCCAATTCAAATTTCAAACAGCAGCACTAGATATGTAAAAAATGGCTCAGAATTTCCTATCACATAAGAACTGCAAGTCCTGTGTAAGCATTCTCATCAAGTTCTCCCTGCTGCCCTAGCTTAACTCCAACTATGTACCTGCAGAAACACAAATATGTGTGCTGCACATTATCATTACATTTAATACACAGTGATCAAACACAAACTTTTGCATAATTTCAAGTAACATTCCTGGCTATTTCATCTTCTGTATCTCTTTGATAGTGTTAACATTCTCTTTTAATATTATATTAAGGAGCACAACCAAATGCACCTTCTTTATAAGCTTAAGTGAAAGGTAATGAAGACCTTTCTGGACAGTAAGCAGCTGAAAGTATACTGAAAGTTAACTACAACAAGAAGGCAGTAGAGTAACTATTTAATGGTATGCAGCACTTACACTTTTTATGCATAGCATATTTACTCACAGAGTAGTAGTTTGCCTCATTTGAATATCAAACAACACTTCTTTTTCAGTACACATTGTATAAAAGGCACTTCCAAGGAATTAATAAATAACATCTCCTCTGCCCCAGCACAGATTTACACACGAAAGAAAGCTCAGTGAGATAAAATTAATATCACAAAGCATGCTCTTAAACCCAAATACCTTTTAAAGCCAAAAAGATATTAAAGGATTATAAAAGTGAGTTACCATATGATTCATTTTAAAAGGAAGTCTCTTCGCTACAAACTCCTTTTATATAAACAGCAGATAGTTGACTGGCTGGCTTTTCCACATGCTGCTATTTGTAGTCTAGGTAGGATTTCCATTACTGAACTAAAGGGTGCCTTTTGAAAATAAAAGCATACACTGTGTCCTGGGTTAAGCTTTCAAAAAGCCATCTTCCATATATCCCGGGGTGAAGCTGCACAAATACAGCAAATATTTTAAAGGAGGAATGGGCTCTCTGAAGAATAGTTCTTCAAACACTGATCTTCAGACACAGCTTGATGTGAATGCTTGTGCAGAACTCACTTTCAAGTAAACACCTCACCATCTTTTGTTGTCATGACAACAAGCGCTCTCACTCTCTATTCGGATGGCACTGATAATTCACAATCATACTGCCCAATTATGTCCACCTTAAAATGAGAAAAATACATGGAAGCCACAACTGCAAAACAGTCTAATTGCCTGTGAGCAAGCCCCAGTGAGCACCTTACTCTTCCCTTCACACCAGTAACTGCACTGGGTTCAGTGGAGACACTCTGGACTTGTAGGACATGGAGGGTCTGATCCAGTTATCCACAGTCCACTGCTGTTTTGAACGACCTTGGTTGACTTCCAGCTGCCAGTTGAGGAGGACACGAGTCTCATGCTGTCCTGTGTCACTCTGACCACCCTGAATGGGCATCACACATAATTCAGGGAGTCTTAAATGGCAGTACAAGACTGAGGCCTCCAGCATCACTGCCACAGTCCAGTACAATGATGTATTAACACATCCCAAATCTACACATCAACACTGCTGTGTGCCAAGACCACCTTATAAACATAATCTAACGTTACTTTAGTGAACAAAAGTCTGTCCTTGGATTTCGGGGTGGGGGGAGTGGATGGTGAAACTGGAAAACCATCACTGACAATAAACTGGAAAGGGAAGAAAATGTACCATTGTTGACTCAAACAAAAAAGAAGAGCCAATAAATACAACTGCAGTGACCCATTGAGCCCTCAAACGTTCACCTCTGACTAAGACATTTCTGCTACAACAGGCTGAAGTACAAAGCACAGGAATTTAGCACAATGACCTCGGCATATGGGGTCACTGCCTTTCCTGATTAACGTTTCCAAGAGTTTGTAATGAGTTTGAACACTGCAAGTGAAGTGGCCACGATGCAGAGAGAGCTTTTTGCTTTACCCCTCCTTTCACACCGCTGCTGAAGAGCACACACGCTTCTTGAGCCAGAAGCTTTCTCCTCCATCAGTGTTTTGGGAGCACTCCCAAACCAAAATTCACTCCCAGTAGTTCATCTCCTGATCTCTCCTTTCAGGCTTTGTCACTGCCTGGAAACTAAGATGTTTCAGCTGAAGGAAGCCTGAGGAGGCTCCCAGTACAACAACCCAAGGAGACTTTGAAAAGCAAGTCAGTCATTCAGCATCACTGCTCACTACCTCTACTCTGCTTCCTACTGTTTAATCACTCCATTGAAAAGCAACAGCACAAAGTACACTCTAAAAGAACTATTTTCCCTTTTATTCTCCCCCTCCCACCACAAGAGCACTCAAGGTTTTCTGACTGGCAGACCTGTAATCCACCCTGTTTATCCACAGAAAATGTGCAGGATACTCCATGCACACGTAGCTAATCTCTCTTTGCACTGGAAGTGACCCAGAGGAGATGTGCTCAATACAGGAAGGGTTCTAACCACCCCATCGCTCCTGGAGCCTGACACAACTATTTAGAGCAAAAGGCCAAGGGCAAAGCACTCTGTTTTGTTCAAATCAGAGGGCTGACTGATGTCATCACCGAGTGCTGGAGAAGTCTGGGAGGTCTGGTGTCCTTTCTAGTCTTGTCTTTGTCACGATGGACAACTTCCTATCTTTACAATGGTTCAGCCTTGTAATCAGAGACTTTCTGAAAAATTCCAGCTAATTTTCCACTGCTTTTCCCATGTGAAATGCCACTTGTTCTTCTACAGCATTGCTAAGAAATATCTTTAATATCCACCCCTCCTACTAAAGCTTCTTGCAGCGGGGTTGGACTAGATGACCTCTGGGAGTCCCTTCCAACTCTAACCATTCTATGATTCTATGACTCTATAATGTATTTATCCACTCTACAGTTATCCACCACTTTGATTACTACTACCACATCCTCAGTGGACTCTCTGCTTCTCAGTTCATTCCCAATTTCCAATCTAGACAAAATTCTCCTGCCAAAAATCCGCCTACTCTCCTGCCGCTCTGACTGCATCGCTCGCCTCCTTGAGTCACTTCACTGGTGTCCTTTTACCTCCTGCAACATGTTTACACTTCTTGTCTTCCCCTCCAGTGTCTTGCAGTATCTCAACCCATCACCACCTCTTCCCTACTTTCTTACATATGCCTGACAGTGAAGTACAAGAGGTTATGTTACAAAACACAGACCATATTTTTGATACTTAAAAGCTGAAATAATCAAAGAGAACCGTAGCCAACACTTTGGTTTTTAAAATCCATCCAAATAACAATAAATGCATGCATACCCTGCCTAAGAAGAAACATGTCCACAGAAAAACTCAATTTCCACTAGACAAATACAATTTAAACTAAAATGCTAAATATTATGCCATGTTTGTCAGCAACAACCAAAACATCTAAGTCACTCTGAAGTTTCTAATCACTGGATATGTAATGCCAAAGCTCCTTATTTATGTTTTATTCCAGCCTTCTAACGCAGCAGACTCTTAATCCATGAGAAACACCACCAATCTCAGCGAGGCTTACAAATGAGAGGCAGAAAAAGACCATCAGAGCATAAGAAGAGAAGGCTGCTAATTGAGGTCATCAACAGAGAGGGGATCATAGAAACTACTACGACATTTTGCTCCTTAAAACACTCTGTTGTGTAGGCCCACTTAACATTTAGAAACACACTAATGCCCTTAGACCAAATATGCTGCTGACAGCAAGAACTGTTATTCAGATGCAGTCAATCCAGAGTGGAAATTGTCTCTAAAACATTTCTATATTTTCTGCTCTTCAGTAATGTTTTACTCAATTTATTCTCTCTTCTAAGGAATTATCTGATATTAATACAATAATGAAAATATATGTGCTGAGCTGCCCACCTTAAATATACACCCACCTTTTTTCTTTTCCTCTTTTCTCCTCCTTCCTTCCACCTACATTTAATTTTTGAAACCCAAAACAATTTCTGTGTGCTATGAATGCTTTTGTTGTTACAGGGGTATTAAGGCTAGACAGCAACATGAACTGCACTCAGGCAAGAATCCATGCATCCCTCTTAACCCTTCAGTGGGATGCTCACAACTCATTAAGTACATTTTATTCTTGCCAATTTGCCAAGCTAAAATAATTACAGACATGTTTTTATTTCAGGTTTCCCATCACTCACGTTCTCAGCTCCCTAGGGTCGAGTCCAGGGGTGATGGAGCTGGCAGGCTGAGCTCCAAGGAGTTGCAGAACCTCACTCAACAGCCTGAGCTCACAAAGCTGCCAGGGTACAGGCTGCCAAGCAAGCAGCCAGAGAGATGCAGAGCTCGATAGAGCACACTAAAAAGCAGTTAATTCCCCTACCAATAGCATTTCAAAATCTAAGGTAAAATAAAAATAAAATCTCAAAATCAAATCTCAAGTAATCTTAGACCTGCTATGAAAACTGCAGTTCTCCATCCAGTTTTACTGGTGTCCTGTTGCAGAGCCTCAGCCCCCATCCTACATACCTAGTAATGTGAATTCATGTAGCATTAAAAGGTATTTAAAAATACGGGGTACCTTTTTCCTTGCATTTAAGAGAATATTAATGAGGGACAGCTGGAAAAGTAACTTAAAAATTAAAACAAAATCAAAATTCATCTTCATGTTGGATATCTGGTTTGATTTGTATCATTTTTTTTACAAGTCTTTCTCCTTGCTATCATTCCTATTTGGCATGCCCCTCAGTTTAAAGTAATTACAGTGGGAAGATGGACAAGGCTTAAGTCCCTCTGTGCCTCCAGTCACCTCCTACAACTGCAAGAGGATAAAAGGAAATAATTCTGAAGATAATTTAGTGCCTTAGAGAAAAGCTACTGCCTCGCCTTGGCTATGCACTCAGCTCTAATGGAAAGGGTCGGTAGCTGTCACAGTGCCTTGCCTGCTGCTCTGATGACTGTAAAACACTGAGCATGAGAAGGAATCACAGAAGCACAGCCCAGAACGTTCCCATCCCTGCATCTGGAGTTTTACCTCATGTGAGGTGAGGTACTATGCAGTCTGCCCAGCCTCCTCTAAGATTAGTGAGGATTTGTTGAGCTGCAGACAAGCAGGGGGGGTAGGTACTCTGCAAGCCACAGACTCCCAACACAGGCAGGATTTAAGCCTGGGAAAACTCCTTTTCAAAAATCAATTTGCAAAATAAGGTTTAAGGGCTTCTACATCTGTTTGGGAGCCTATAAAAGCTTCAGCCACTTCAGGGCAAATATGTGTATGTACCTGTTCCTAGCTGTAAATGCCCACTAGTATCATGAGCTTTCCCAAATCTGTTGTGATCCAGTGAAATCTGACATCAGACTGTGCCTGACTCAGCACCACCATGAACTCTGCATGAATCTGGTAGGGTATTTCATTCATGGGTTGAAAGCTACGTGTGAACCTGTCTCTTTAAAGCTACTTAGATGCTTAAAGATTAACATGGATTAAGTATCCTGCTAAATGTAAAGCATAAGAACTTGAGAGATGTTACAGAATTCCCTTCTCCTTCCATCTCAGTGCTCCAGTTCTATTAGTCTTTGACTCTGAGACCAGGAAAGCTACTGGTACTTGTAGAACCAAATTAAATAGGAAGCTCAGCAATGTTCTGACATGTTCCCTGCACAAGCTTGTAAGTGGCCAGTCTCACTTATAGCCAATTTTATTTCTTAGAAAATATTTTTTTTTCTTTTTCCACTCTTCATCCTCTGCCCTCCCCTAAATCTCCTTCACTGAGGAAAGCTTGCCTGAGAGGGTCTTAAAAATTCATCTACTTTTTTCCTTTACCTGTTCCAAGAAAAACATCACCTCTCATAACACCACCTGACGTTCACCCACCTGTCTCCAGTTCTGATGGCAGAGGAGTGGCAGAGGCAAAGGCTGCCCTGAACCACAGTCACACAGCAACAGCACCCAGTGCTCCCACTGTTGGGCTGCTACCAGCACCTGCAGTAGCTCAGGTATATTCCCACCTGCTTTAGTAATGATTCTGACCACTGAGCACATGCTGATACTGACTGACTGCTCCACAAGCTCTGAAAGGTACAGAAATATCTTACTGCTCTATAAATGCACAAAGGTAAGGCATTCTTTCAAGAGCTTTCCCTCTGTAGAATTTTCCTTCCAATCCATATCTCCCCAGCTGTTTTCAAGGAATGAGTTATCCTTAGCAGTACTACCTGCACTTGTAAGAATTAATTCTCTTGTTTTGGCCAGGCTCTGGTGGAAACTGCTGACTGAAAATTTTCTTGTTGGGACAAAATATAAATACTGGGTAACTAGTGTTGCAAAAGAAAAGCCTGATACTCAAATTTTGATGCTTAAATACCTTTGGTTCTGAAACTCTTTATAATAAATAAACTGTATTTTGCTAATAGTAAATGCAGATTACTGCATGCTTTCTTTTTAGCACTAGGTTATGCCAGACCTGTCACACAAATGCCATATTTTTCAGACCAGGTCTGCATGCAATATTGTCTAATATCACCAGGTGGAGCTAGGTAGATAATGACATTTTGCTTTATTCCATTACAAAAGGTAGAATGTGGTTCTGTATAAACCTCTCTTTTTGGATAATGCCCTAATCCTGACCTGTAACACCACTGCCAACCCACAGCAATCCAAGACCATAAGTTCATTATGCACAAAGACAGTATTTCTTGTATGTGCTCAGGGCAATAGAAGGGACCAGGAGAGAGCTCAGGGCCAGAAGGTATCTCCAAAGACCCCCTGGCCCAGCTAGCAAAGCTGCTCTCTGAAACACACCTCATGCAAAATGCTGTCTGCAAAGTACTTCAAAATGCCTGAACACAGCCTGTGGGTTCCTGCTGCTTCCCCTTCTTTTGTGCCATCTTCTTCATTGGATCTATTCTTTATTGTATTTTCTTTCTCTGCTGAACAAGAGTCTGGCTTTGCCTGGCAAGACATCTCTACCTTTGATCACATAATCACAGCACTGAACCAGCCTGACACTAATGAAAGTTCTGCAGTCTCAATATAGCTGAAAATACAAGGCTTTGCCTGTAACTTCTTAGTAATTAACTTTTTTATATAAGGTAAGATCCAGAGATAAAAAACAGGGTTCCGTGTTTTTTCTGCTATGTCTTCTTTAGGTGTCATGTATATGGGACCTAATTATAGCTGTTAATGCCAGTTTCTTAACTAACATCTATTTCCCCACTCTAAAAAAGTCAATTAATACCCCTAAGGAAAAGACTTTCCTCACCCTGTCCACCAACAAGAAGTTCTGCACAGTTAGAGGGAAATGTAAAACAAATCACTCAAAAAAAAAAGTGACATAATTTTAAAATCTCATGTACCTAAAACATTTTCAACACTTTCCTGTGCTCAATGGCATGCTAGAGGTTGTTGCAAACTAACTGCCAATGAGATCAGGGTAGATGTCATCTTCAAGTTTCTTGCTTACAGCCTATAAAAATGGACTTGCAAACTTCAGAAGATAGAAACTTTGACTGATGCCCAGCATTATTGGCATTTAAGACAAGCAGGTCTTGCCAGCATTAAGTGAAAAGAAAAACACCTATTAAAGTTCTCCCACTATTATTTTCACAGTTATGTTTTTTAATATTGTACTTGATACAGCTAAGCCACAAACTTAGAAAAATCTGTCTGATCTTGGCTTAAAATGACAACAGCAGAATCAAACATCAAACCTCAATCTCTAGCACTTTACTCCTAAGCATTTATCTATGTTCTCACTTTACAGCCCTCTCAGACCATGACAATTGGAAATAAAAAATGGCCCAGCCATGGACCTGCATGTGCCCAAGACAGTCCATGTCTCAACTATTAGCTCACTCCCTGGCTCTGTTCTGAGCTGCTTGGAGTCACTCTTGCCAAAACAAATCTGCTCCTAGACATGTTAGACCCAAGAATTATATTTGGGGCCAGTTAGTGTTGTGGTGTCAGGGGTTAAACCCTGGCCCTTCTTCATTTAGCTGTACAGATGAAGGCTGAAGGCAAAGGACCTAACTCTGATGTCATCAGAAGTGAAAAACATTTATGACCTGGTCTGGTCTTTCATGTGACAATAAACCTTGCTTTTCTGAGTTGATTTTATGAGATGCAGTTAAAAATTAGCATAAAAAAATAAACTTTTCTTTGTATTCACCTCTGAGGTGGCTCCAGTACATTGGTGTGGATCAAGTTCTCCACATCTGCCATTAGCTCCCTTTTTATCCACTTGAAACATATCACATGCTTCATCTCCAAACTGCCCACATGATTTTTTTGACAGATACAGTTATTCTGCTGCTCCTTTCAGCTGATCGTGTTGTCTATTTTAAATGAGTGTGGAAAACAACCCTCAAAACACCACACTTTGGTGGAAAAATGCATTACTTCATTTAGAAAATCGTGCTTAAACTCAAAGATTTTCACTCCCCTCCCTACACAGGTCCAAAATTAAATGAGCTAATAACAAACATGCAGTATCAGTGCATTGCTCATCCACGCACAAAAATTTCAAACAGGCAACTGCTAAATTCATAATTCAGACCCTTCAGAGTAACTGTATGTGACAAGTATCTTCTAAAAACAGGATAGAACTTACTGAAATGACTTCTCTATCTTTACAAGCCTTCCTTCAACTGTTATTATGCAACTGATCAAGTCAAAATATTACCCTACAGCAAAAATCCTCCACAGTGCAATTATCTCAAGAAAGTCCTCAGAGGTGGTCGGGCAAGAACGTGAAACTGCAGTAGGAACAAGCACTACAGTGCAAGTAACCTCCAGAAACATCTTAAAGCCTTTAGACTCAGCAGGAGTGGTGCCCAGGCTGTTCAACAGAGTCAGTTGTGAGACTGGTTCCTTTCACACTCAGTGTAACGTTCACTGAATTTGATACCTTGAGAAAGGTTGTTCTCCTTTTGGTTTTGTGACAAGTGATATCCATCAGCTTCTGTGTTTGCATCCTGATCAATAGCCTGCTACAGAATTCTGGTGTCTACTGTTCTTTGGGAAATAACAGATTACATCAAAGTATATCAAATATCTCCAGGGCGGGAGCTGCCTTCCTGTCTCTGTGCTGTGTTTAGATCAATAAAGCCAAACTTCCCCACTACAACTCAAATAACCCCACTAGCTATGGAGAATACTATAAAACACTATAGCATATTTTCATAATTTTTTTTCAAAAATTATGTATACCCTTCTTGCCAGGAAGCCCAGAAATGCACACATTGGGATGGGTAATAATTTGTAACTTAATAAAAGAAATTCAACAGATTTCACTCCTTTCAAGTGGGTCTCACTTCTCATAAGTTTAGGATAAGCAGAAAGGAGAGGTTGGTTTTTTTCAATAATAAGCATTTTGATTAAAAAAATGTACTTCCTATCCTTCCTCAATCTTCCAGGCATTCTTACCAGGCTTCCCCAAAAAAATACCCTTTGCATTTTTTTAAAGCTACACAAATTTGGGATATACTTGGATATACAAAAGCTTATCTGAAAAGAGGACAAGATGTATTAAATGCTTCTTTCACCTATAATAAATGTATCAGGTGTATGTACTACTCACTATTGTTCCTGCTCTGTCCTTACAAACTCTGTCTAGAACAAAAAAACTACATAGAACTCATTATCTTAAGCCAACAAACTTTAGATGTTTCCTCCAAAAAAAAGCAAATAATCCTCTTCTTAAACTAAGGATATGAATAAACTCTCTGGCAGACTGAGGACTTGTATAGCTAACAGCTTGCATCCTGTGCTCCCATTTATTTCTGGAGGAATCCCATCCCCTGGGAAAGGTTGCGCTCACACAACATGCTCTTCCTGCAAAAGGTACTCATAGGCTTTAGTGTGAATTTGATGTTTGAAACTGTTTCTGCCTCTATGCTGCTATTGAAGACACAGTGCATGTCTCTGAATGCACCTCTTGTTGGAGATCCTGGGGTAAGCAATACAGATGGGCAAGAGCACAAAAATTAAAACAGCATGGTTCTCAGAACCTGCTGGCTCCCTGATTTTGTTCAGGTTTAGGGGAAGGGAAAACCCCATCACCCAAGGCTGAAATAAACATGGAACAGCATCTTTCGCTCTCACCAGCTGATTCTTCCCATAGATGAGAGTTCAGGACATCATGTACTGTAACAAAGTGTTCTCATAACTCCTAGAGTCATACTTAACATGTGCAGTCAGATGAAAAGTTATACTCTCTGTATTATGCACAAAAAATCTAAACAACAACCAATACTATAACAGACACCACAAATGAGAGAGTTGAGGTTTCTCCTTCTAACAGCCTGCTTTTTAACAGGAGCCTGATCATTTAGAATTTCAAAGGGAAAATGGCCCAAAATATTTGAAACAATAGTTTTCAGTTTAAAATCAAAAATTACAAGTCACCTGAAAAATTACTGACCTTTTCTAATTTTTCAAAGTGTTCTCTGAGGAACTTCATGGGTCGGTCTGGCTTTGCTATGCAAAGATTTACAATGCATTCTTTTAAAATCTGTTGGATGTTGTGCTTTTGAACGTAGAGTTCACATCCCTTCAGGCTCTCATCTTCTTCCACATTGCAGGAAGAAGCAGCAGCCATCTTCAGGCTTGTAAACAGAAAACAGACCTAGGTAAGAAAATGGTGCAAGAAAGAGATAAGAGACAGTTCCCAAGTCCTTTGTCAGAGAGATCCGGTGGAGCAGAGGCATTTTAGTATTGCCAATTGCCTATTCAAGGACTTATCGATTGATTCCAAACATTTTAATGTTCTGGGGTTGTACGTGGAAATGCTGAACTGTGTCATCTTTGTATGACCAACATACCAGTAAGTAGAAAAAGAGCATTTTAACTCCCAGACGGCAGCCAACCTTTACAAATATCAGTACAATTAATCATACAAGGCCATAATTTTTCAGACAGCTACTAAATGATGGTGTAAAGCCTTGCTCCTATTCCCTCGGGGACACCCTCCCCAGGATCCCAGCCTTCCAAAACAGAAGAATTTTCGGTGAATTTTAACATCTCCCTCCCCCATTCACAGCCAACGACCCATCCCGGTCCCGGGGAAGATGACAAGGGGGGGGCAGTTTGATAATGGGGGGACGACAACAGCCCCAAACCCCTCTTTATTTCCCCAGCGAGCATATGACCGCTCCACTACAAACCACAAAACAGCCAGGGCACCTTTCACACCGTCCTACCAGCCACCCCTGCCCGGGGACGGCGGAGGCTGAGCGGGGTGGCGGGACCGGCCCCGGGAGGCGGCAGAGCGCCAAGGAGGGGCCCCCGGGGCCCGGGCGGGTGTCCCCCGGCGCCCGAGGCAGCGCATCCCCCGGGCCCGGGCTAGCGGATCGGTTCTTCCCTGACACCCCCTCACCCAGCTCCGCTCCCGGCTGGGCTCGGCCAACGCTGCCGGGGAGCGCCGGAGGGAGCGCGGGGCCACCGGGGATCGGAGAGAGCCGGTAAATACCTGGGTGGCTGGAGCCGGCGGAGCGGCGAAGGCTCCTCTCTCTTTCGCCGGCGGTGGAGGCGGAGGAAGGGGCTCCCCTGCCGGTATCCGCACTGCAGCCGCCTCCTCCCCTCCTCCCCTCGCTGCCCGCCCGGGGCCGCGGGGCGCCGCGGGGACCCTCCCGCCCCGCTCCCCGCCGCTCCCGCACAAAGGCTCCGGCCCCGCCGCTCGCCCGCAGGAAGTCCCCTCGCCGTCACTCACCGGCGGGCGCGGCCTTCCCGCCGCCTCCGCGGGAGAGGCGGCACGGAGCCGGAGAGCTCCGCACGGCTGCACCGGCCAGGGAGAACGGGCAGGCCTGGGACGGAGGCCTGGTGCTGCCTCAAGGCAAAGGGCAACCTGGACACGGGGTGCCTGGCCATGAAGGACGTCAGCCTGGTCACAAAGGGCAGGCTGGCCATGAATGGTGACTTGCCCAGGAGTGATGGGCACAGCCACCAAGGACAGGCTGGCCATGAAGGATGGCCTGGCCATAGAGAACAGCCTGGCCATAAGAGGTGGCCCATTTGTGAAGGTGAATAGCCCAGTTACAAAGGTTGGCAAGTCTGTGAAGGACAGGGCTGGCCACAATGGATGTGCTCCACAACAAACCACAGCCTGGCCATGGAAGGTGGCCCATCCACACTGGATGGTGGCCTGGCCACAAAGGACGAGTTGCTGAGCAGAGGCAGGAGCATGGCAGGCCCAGAGCTCTCTGTCAGGGAAGCCAGGCAAGTGACACCCCAAGTTCTGGGTGGGCTGCAACGGTCACTCACCAGCTCGTGCACTTGAAGCGAAGACCCCAGCCCCTACAGCAGCTCTCTGCAAGGCTGGTGAGGGGTACAGCCACTGATGGGGCTCAGCACAGCACAGCACAGCATCCTTGCTGGGCCAGAGACCACGCAGGCCATCAGGACTTCTCAAGCAAATGTTCATATTTCACTTGTGGTGATGAAGGACCCCAAAGGTTCACAGCCAAGTCAGCGGCACCCCAATACAAGGATAAACCCTTCAATGGTAAATACAAGGCTACTTGAAAAGGATGGGTGTCATTAACTCTGTAGTTTAATTGCACTTCAAATTAAGTACAATTAGTGAGGGAAGAGACTGTGATGACTGCACCAAGGGCTGCAAACAGCGTGTTCTGTGTGGAAGCTGCCCCACAGGAACAGCTCACCCACAGCTGTGCTGGGCCTTTGCCCTCGCACTTCCCACCACACATGACCACCCGCGGGGTTTTCTCTGGTTCACGCCCCTTCTTCCCCGCACGAGTAGCGGGTCCCTCTCATAGAACCACCGAGCGCTTCAGGCTGAGAGGGCCCCCAGAGCCTAAGTGGTGCCACCCTGCCACGGGCAGGGACACCTCCGCCAGACCGGGGTGCCCCTGAACCCCATCCAGCCTGGCCTTGAACCCGGCCCGGGCTGGGGCTTCCGCAACCTGTCAGGCCTCCCCGCCATACGGCCTGGAACCACCACCCTGTCCCATCACAGCGGCGGAACCACAGCGAGCTCGAGGCTGTGCCCACCCGCGCAGGCCGACACGGCCCGCCGTAAAGCGCTCACCCGCCGTCGTGAAAGCCTCGCGCGTCCTTAGCAACGCCGCCGCACTTCCGTGGCGACGGGGCGGCATGGCGGCTGTCGGGGAGGCCGAGGTGGCGCAGGCTTTGAGCCGACCCTTGAGCTGCCTGCGGGAGCCGGACAGCGGGCGGGCGGCCAGGTTGCGGGCGCTGGAGGCCATCCGGGCCGAGGTGCAGGAGCGGCCGCTCTCGGGCGCTGTGTTGCAGGAGGTTTTCGGGGCGCAGCTGTTGCGGCCGCTGGCGCGTTGCCTGGCGGGGGACGCAGCGGAGCGGTGCCGGGAACTCGCCCTCCAAATCCTCTGCCACGGGCTCACCTGCGGCGACCGGCCCGGTGAGGCGCTGCCTGTGCTCCTGCCGGCCCTGGTCCAGCGCCTCTGCCCGCCGCAGGGCTTTGAGCCCAGCGAGGAGCTGCGACACGGCCTCGTCCAGCTCCTCAGCCTCCTGCTGCAGCGCTGCGGGGCCTCCGCGGTCCCCTACCTCACCGACATTATCCACATCCTCCAGGCCACTCTTCTCGACCACTATGCCGAGGTCAGGCGCGAAAGTTGCAGGTGTGCCGTGGCCTGCAGCCAGGCCATGCCAGGTGGGGCCTAGGGATGGGCCAAGGGGGGGGTGTCGGCAGGAGCCTTCGGTCTCCTGGGGGGACGGGGGCTGAAGGGGAGCACCGGCTGGGGGACCTCAGGGATGCAGCGGAAGAGAGATGAGCTATCTTATGCATCAGAGATGTGCTTTGCAGGCCTCAGACTCATCCCACCGCCGGGGTGGTTGCTGAGCACTTACAGTGAGGGCATAGTGGTGGAGGAGGTGGCTGGGTGGGTGCATGTGTGCTGCTGTTCAGCTCTACTGTAATATACAGTTAAATCTGCGTGCTGTGTAAATGCAGCAACGTTAATCAAGCTGCTGTTCCCAGTGTTACAGAAATCATGTTCTTCAAGGTCTGTCACGTGCATAAAGAATGGTGTGTTTGAAGTCTCTGTCTCTCTGCCCTAACAGAGCACTTCCATATGCAGTCAGAATCTCTGATAAAGCCCTTAATGCAAACAATCGCACACCAGCACTACAGAGTTCGTGTTGATGTAATTCAGGCTACTGGAGCAGTGATACAGCATGGAAATGGGAAGTCGGTGGATGATGTTCTGTCTCATCTGGCCCAGAGATTATTTGATGAGATTCCCAAGGTGTGTTTTGGGTTTTTTGGTTGGTTTTTTTTTTTTTTCCCTGGACGGACCTTAAATCTGTTTTGGAATGGTGTTTTTTGGTGGATTCCCCCCACTCCCCCTCCACTTTAAATTTTCATTCATTCCAAATATGTAAATACATCAAGGCAGTGTCATTTGTAAGCTCTCCAAAACTAAGGTTGGTGACCTATTCAGGTGTTGTCTAATTCTGTAGCCAGTTGAAGTTTGTAGACACCTTTTCTTTCTAATGGATGCTTTCAATTCAGTATTAAATTCTTCTGTCAAATCCCTCTAGGACTTCAGTCTGTGGCCTTTTCAGATGCTTAATAAACATTTATGGTATCAGTCCCCTGGCAGTAATTTTAGAATGTGCAACTTAATAAAAATACTTTAATTTCTGAGTGGATGTATTCATGTTATTTAACTTAAGCTTTCTTTATAGTGAACAGACAAAATTGTACTTTACCAAGTCTTACACAGCTGAAAACAAATATGATTTACTTTTTTTTTTACTTTTCCTGATACTTTATGACATTTAAAGAAGTATTTTTGTATCCATGCAGGTTCGACACGCTGTAACAACTGTTGTTGGAGAATGGTTGTTGCACTTACGAGATAGATACTCGTATTTTCACAAGTTGATCCCTTTGTTACTTGGCAGTTTTAATGATGAATTTCCTGAAAACATGTAAGCAGAACACTTGCTTCCTCTTTTCTCACCCCCCAGCTGCCCCAAACAGTTGTTGTGGATGGAAATGTTTCTGTGTTCACAGGTATATTGCTTGAAGGAAAAAGGAACAACTTTCTTCTTTTTTTTAAACCCAAAATGTTCTTTAGTAATTTTTGTTATATTGTCTTTTTATGTTACATTCAAGTAAGTATGAGAGAGACAAAGACAAGTAGAGACACACAATTATCCTTTGGAAGATATGACCTCTGTTCACCAAGTACAAAAGAAACATAAACTCTCCACTTAAAGTGCCTAGGTTAACTGTCAGGAATGCTTTCCATCCAGCTGAATTTAAAAGTCAGTGTTTCCACAAATCTTATTTTAAAATGCTTTTCTTTTGAGGGCACGATGGTATCAAACTCTTTATTTTGTGTCTAGGAAACTGGCTTGGAATTACTGGGAAAAGATAGGCTTGCAGTGGGAGAAAGAGAATGAAGAAGATCTGAAGGATAAGATGGATTTTAGTGTTTCACCATCTCATTATCCCAAAGGAGGTAAGTGCTGCACAGGAGGTGGTTTTTTTCCTTCTTGATAATCCCTGAGAGCTGCAGTGCATTAACAACAGCAGAAGATGTGTAATACTCATTGCAAGATACAAGACCAGTTAATGTATAGGGGTATATAAATATAAGATATAGTGTATATATGAAGTTATTTAATATAAATTTTTCAGTCTTTATGTTCAGTAACTGCATTCATTTTTTCCATTAATCCCAAAATGTGTTTTGGAGAAAGAGTAAGTGAAAATACAGTGCTGTAGAAGCAGCACAAAGTTCTACATCATCCAGCAACTTAGTGGAGAATGGACACAGAGATGAAGGGAAAGGAAGGCAGGATGAAAGAACCTGCGAGGCAAGTCCTTGAATAATGAGAACTAGACAACTTAATAATCCCCAGGATTGGTATGGAAGAAAAAAAATTGCAGTGAAGCTATTTCAGGCTTCTCTGTGAGACACTGGGATGCTAACTAACATCTGTCAGCACATATGAAGAACATGGGAACAGAAGCAATAATTTATTATGTACAAAACCCCAAGACATGCAGCATGGGTGGTTTACCTGGTGGTACCATAGAGAAACACAGCATGGTTTGGGTTGGAAGGGACCTTAAAAATTATCTAGTTCCAACCTCTCTTCTATGACTTATAAATAGCTTTAAAACTATGTGTTTGCACTAGCTTGAAGCTTGTTTCCTGTTTCAGGTTCATGAAGTTAATATTTAAAAATATGCACATGGGTGTTGGTGAGAGAGAGGATTGAAATGGGTCATTTATTGATTTCTGTACTCATGTGTAACAAAAACTGCCTAGGTGTGAAAGAACAGGTTCATGCTTGACTTGTGCCTACCTGACAATCACATCACAGAATACCCAGCAGCAAAATCCTTTCCGTGACGATGGGTTCCGGAGTTCTTTCTCCTTTGAAATTAGAGGAATTTTTTTTTCTTTTCAAGTTGTTTTACTCAGTAATGCTTGAATGAAAGGGGAAGCACTTTATAATGGTGACTGGCTTGACAGACCTGTTTAACTTTGAAGACAGTTGAGTTGATCTGTTATCTTTACCAATTCTTTTTTTACTTTCCCCCTACATATAACACTACCTCAGGGGTGTGTAAAATGGTAAAAAATGCTTTTACTTCCACTGGTGATGGCAGAAACATAGTTCTTTTTTTGGCAGCCAGAAATTTTTTTAACATATGTTAGACTGTGAAAGTTGTGTCTAAGCTCCAGTCGCTTTGTAATGACCATGATAAAATGAAGGTCATCAAAGCCTTTATTTGCTAGTCCTTGAAACAGTTTTAATTGTTTACATCACTAATATTGTTACCTTGTTCAATTTTCTCTGGGCATTTGTTGTGTTTCCTGCATGGACTGAGGCTTTTTTTTAGAAAGGGACATCAATCAAGTACTTCACAAATTAAAATTATGTGAACTATCTGAAATAATCTTCTTAACATAATAAATACAGTTCACAACTTTGGGCAACACTCCAGCCCTGCATTTAATTGGCTTTTCATGCATCTTGCTTGGTAGAAATATGCAGCTGGGGCTTGAACATGACACGTGTACACACTTGAGTCCCAAGTTAATGGTGACTTTAAGATGTAATTCCCTACTGCTTATCCTACTGCTTCCAAATTGTACATCCTATTAACAGTCGGGGTTTATGTGACAGATTTAACTTGAGAGGAAAGGGTGGTTTTCTGTTTAATCTTACAGATAGAAAACTTCATCCAAGACACTAGTGTACCTTAGCTTCAAGTAGTACACAGACTGTATGAATTAGGTCTGTCCTCCCCCCATGTTTCCCCTCCACACATATGTTTATAATATGACAATGATGAATTTTAACACTTTGTTGCTCTTGATTTGAACATTCAACACCCTGCAATATCTTCATATAACTGTGAGTTTATGGTATATTTTATTTCACTAGCTTAATCCAGCTGTCAAGCTGATGAACCTGACATAGGAGCCTCCCTGTGCTTTGATCTCAGGATGACAGATCCTGCAGGTCAGAGGAAGAGTAGTTAGACCTCGTACTCGGTGTCATCCCACCAAGTGAATAGCTTTCCATTGAGCAACAGCAGTCATTGCCTTAGGATACAGGTGCAGACAGTTTATAGCAGGGAAGTCTTTGACAGGAGTAGCTACAGGGATAAATGCCTGCATTTGAACATCTGAAATGAGGGAACTGCTGATAAAGAATGGTCCAAATTCTTTAAAGAAGTTCTGCCTTAGGTCAAATAGGATGCCAGTCTGTATTTGCTGTCTTGGGTTGATTTCTTTATTTGACCTTTTGCTAGTCATTGTCAGTTTTGATAATCCCAAATGTTATCCTCCATTGATGAAGAAACAGCAATTCATGTCCTGATGCTTGAATATTTTTTTTTCAAGCATCAAGGTATTTAACAGGCATTTCTATAAGCCTTTTGTATTCTTCAGGCCATTTCTTTAGTCTGTGTTCCCGTGTCTCTAGTGTTTTTAGTTACACAAACCAGTGCAGGAAAATATGCTGAGACAACTCAGTCATTTCTTTTTGAAGTATTTACAGGATAACTCTGTACCAGAAATAAAAAATGTACTCATACATTCAATGTTTTTCAGTACCTCAGAATGAGTAATGTTTCTTTTTCAAAATGGTATGTGAACATTGTGAGTGACAGTAATAAATTCATGGTTCTTAGGGAACAATGCTTCAGGTTTTGTCTGTGTAAGTATGTACAAGGTAGAGGAATAAAGAAACGTAGCTTGTGCAGGTAAATTTCTCAGCAGCGTTTGGAATACTTTGTTCCATGATGAAGCAGACACCCATAGTTCTATCTTGAAGCCTTTGAACTTTTTAAGTATTAGTGTGCATTGGCTTTCCCTTTTGATATTCATTTTCCTTTTGCTTTGTTCTTGTTTGCTTGTTTTCTTCTAGTGACTCGACCAGGACTAGGTTGTCGGGAACTTGTGTCAAGAAACCTCTCCAAAATTCTCCCAGGTCTCTGTCATGACATAACAGACTGGGTTGATAGCACAAGAATAAAAGCATCCCAGGTTATGTATACATTATTGTTACATGCAGAAGATCACATAACACAACACATGGAGCTCCTGCTCAGAACTCTGTACCGAGCATGCTCGGATGACGAAAGTGACGTGGTTAAAAATGTAAGTTTAATCTATTAAAGTATCTGTTTTACACTGAATAAAGACACAAGAAGAAGATTCAGGAAATTTTCTTTGCAAATGCTTTTTATCTCCTTAGCATGGCTGCTTCACAGGGTGCTCTAGATACCTCCTCTGTCATTTGTCCTTGAACCCATCAGAGCAGTGACCAACTTGGAAAACATGCATGACTTTCTCCAGCCTAATAATGTACAGTTAAAGATTAGATGGTCTCTTACCCTCCCTTTTTTTTTTCTTTTTCCTCTGTTAAAATGAGTAGTTAAAATATTGATACATTTGTATAATCATTTTAACTGGTTTATTGTATTGTCTTTTTCCAGTCTTCAGAGTCTTTTTCTGTCTCTACAGTAAATATGGAGGAGGTCAGGGTTTGCATAGAGTAGGTTTTAACTTCTTTGAGTCTTCACCCTCATAAAAAGAAAAAGATATAATGCAGCTTCAAACTGTAAAATTCATGGATACATCCTTCAATCAAGACTAAAAACCTAAGATAATTCAAGTGTTAAAAATTTAAAAATTCATGGCTAAATCACTAGATTAAAAATTATTTATGAAGGAAAATAAGCTCTTACGTTTGGGGAGAAGAGTCAACCTTTAAATAACAGGGTTAGGCTGAAATGTTCCTGGTACACAGGTAGTGGCACAGTAGTTGACTATATCTTTATTCATGCACCTGATTGTGAGTATTTGGCATCAGGTAGTAAGCACTGGTGCAAATACAACATATTAATATGTGTGCAAGGCAGAGACAGGATCAAGAAGTGTGAGTATCATGGGAAGTACATAGTAATTTATGTCTTTTTTGTTAAAAAAGAGATTTAAAGCATTGGGCATTTCCCCCATGGCAGAGCTTCCACACTAAACCAGAGCTGTAATATCACTCTCAAAATGGTACAATAACAAATTCCTCTTCAGGGTTTTACTGTTGTTGCTTTTAACAGACAGGTAGTGGTTGCATTGAGAGCATTCCTCAGAACAGCATTTAGAGGACAAATTGTTAAAAAACAATTTAAACCACTAAATCTGCAACATCTGGTTATTCCAAGCTAGCGATGTTACTATGCAGAAAGCTGTGCACTTCACTCTGTGTGTTACTTTCTCATGGAAGTCTGTCTGTGCTGACAAGAGTGCTTGCATGCCTTATTATGTGCTTACTGATCACATGTCAAGACAATTTCCTCATGCATATAATCATTACTGAGTGAGTGGAAATGGCCTACGAGGCAACTGCTGAAGCATTTAGAAGAACAGCTGGAATCATAAAACCCACAAGCCCACGATACGTTAAAAATGGTCCTTGTGTGTTCAGAACAACCCTCAGGTTCTTCCTGTTCTTTTCCCAGTGCGTGAAAGCAGCAGAATTGATTGGAACCTTTGTCAGCCCTAAGGTGTCTTTGAGATTGATCACATCAGCCTTTGAGAAGGCACCTAAGCCATGTTGTATAATGGTTTTAACTGGAGTGATTCGAGGTAGCCCAAAAGAGACCTTGCAGCCTCATCTGACCGATCTTGGCAACACACTGTCGCAACCTGGAGTTTATCAACGATCTGAAGAGGTAATTGGAAAACAGTTATACACTTGTGGTTCTCCAACTTATTGTCTTGTTGGTTCTCTCTAAATGCTCCTGTTCCTATCTCTTTCTCTCATATCTACCCAACCCTATCTTGGGACATAGTTGTGGATGTGCCTGAGATAAAACAGGAGCGTCCCTGTCCTCCTGGGCTGTGTTGGGGTCTCCGGATCAAACCTGTTGTTCCCAAAAGCTTGGAAGCAGTCCATCTTCTCAGCAGAAGTGGGTTAATGTTTGAGAACTGTTGTAAAAGGCTGTAGATAGTGGGAGGAAAATGAAAAGGCAGGATGGGGAGAGAAGCAGCTGTGTAGTATGTACTATACCAGTGGAGAGCTACCTTGGCCAAATCCAGAGGCAGAATTTAACTGATGTTTTGTTGTGGTCACAACCCAATCAAGATCATGTTTCTACACTCATTGGTAAAAATGACTGAAAACTCTTCACAGTCCATTGTAATTGGCATGTCAGGTTTCCCAGAAAAGATTCCCTCTTTCAACTGGGAGCACTATCACCTGATTGTTCGAATAACAATTCCCTGAAGTATATCTGCAAAACTGTGGTGAGGTCTGGAGTTTACTGCTTCCAGTGGTGTTATATAAGTAGATACATTCACATGCAGCTGAAATGTTGGCACATTTGTTCTAGTCTTTAGTCTCAGAAAATACAATCCCTCTAGTTTAGACAGCAAATGCTGTGCAGACAGTGTTTAACTAAGGGCTGACAATGTCCATGAGATTAATAACTTTTATAGCTAGTCTGTTCCTAGATTTGGTTTATTTTTTGGAAGTAAATTTGTAACTTTGTCCCCTTCTGTTCATTGAATGTAATCTGACAGCTCCATGGACTATCTGATGCACTCTGCCACAGAAGTTAACTGCAAGCTAACTGACAACAATATTGACTTTAACTGGTATCAGTTGGATCAAGATAACACGATTATATTGCATCAAATGAGATAAATTGGCTGAGATAAAAGACACTCAGGTTTTCTTGGTTTATGCATTTAACCATTATTGTGCTATTTAAAACAGTCAAACATGTAATAAGCTTGGAAAGAGTTGTAACAAATATTAATTAACAAATTGCACTTCAGAGTGAGAAAATGCTATTGGTAAGCATTCTAAAATGCTTTGTTATTTTTATTCACAGTGGAACAATTGTGTGATTAAGAGCAGGGTAATTATTTTGCTAACAGGACAAGGGAAATGCAAACAAAGGGTGTGGGGGGAAGATAATATTGTATTCTGTAAAAAGCAGAATCTAGGTAATTAAAAGAAACTACATGAAATTATCAGTATGTTACCAATTTAGGGGATTATACAGTGCTCAGATGTTATTCTTGTCATTTCCCATATCTCTCCCATAAAAGAATGTTCTGTTTTATAACACAACATAATAAATTCAAGCTTTTATTTTAAAAATAGGTCTTTTATATGGAGCAGTTGCTTTCTTGTGTACAAGCATTGATTGAAGTATGTCAGGAAGACTGCAAAGAAATCAGCTTGCAGCTAATGAAAGTTCTGGTGGCAATAATGGCAGTACCGTGTTCTCAACACCTTAAAGAAAAGGTAAACTATGGGCTGGTTTAATGTTTTGTTGCATTTCTGATTTTTACTGTTGATAAGACACTTTGTCTAAACAGAGCCATAATTATTTGTCTTGCTGTTAGGTTTAAACTGCAGAAATCCTGAACTAAAAGCTCATCCACAGAGAGTGGTAGGGTTTGAAATTATTTGGTGCTGCATGACCTTGGCTGTACCCTCTGCCTGTCTCCTCATCTTTTTCCATAGCTGAAATTGCTTTACATTTAGTCTGTTTAAAACAAAGTGACTTCTCTAGAAGAATAAATCATTAAAATTTTATTTAAAAGAGCTAAGTACTTGTACAGTGCAACCAGTTTTGTTTAGGGATTGCTTTTTTTTCATCTCTTTGAACATGTGTAGCAATCTGTTTAAAAAATTATATAGAAATACACTAGTTAAACCATTTATATGTAGAATACTTGGATTCTGTCTTTAGTCATAAAACTTTTCTGCAAAGATCTAGCCCAGTGGGACTGTTTTGGTGGTTAGCTGGTATTTAGAAGTCATTATGGAGTCTGAAAGATCTGTGAATGTTATTGTTTCAGTCAAAATATTGGTATTTCTGCTTTGACAGATCACAGTTCATAGTTACTTGGTGCTCCATCTATTCCCAGACAGCCATTTGAAGGTCTCAGCTTAATGTTGAATCCTGCAAATCCACAGGGCTGTAATTAGGATTAGCAGCAACAGACACTGTGGTTGTCTTGGTTGTTTCTTTAATGGAACTTTGGTTGAGTCAGTTAAGTCTAGGGCAACAGTGGTGCCAAAGAGCCAAATGTACCATTGCATCCAGCAAAGGCTGTAAGACTCACACATACACTAATGTTTCTAATGCAAGTATTAGCTCCTATGTAAGTGTGATCTATAGAAACCTGGTTTACCCCAGAATTTGGCTGACATAATGGGAAAGGACTTTCTTTCTCAGGTAAGAAACTTAGGAGTTGGCTTTATTGCTCCATCTTACAAGGCATGTGCAGTGGCTGTGGGCAGTACCAGTGGGCAGTAATGGCTTCACTTGGGTGGGTATTAGTCACATGGCTTAGGTAAAGTTTTGGGTCAGGAGGTGTTCAAGGGTTTGTGCTTGTCATTGGAGTATGCAAAGCCTTAGGCATGCTGGTGGTGCCAGTAGAACTGTTGATGCTTACTGTTTAGGTGCATGTAAGTTGCTGGCTTGTTGTTAGGGTTAGGTTATACACAGGAGCACACAAGTGGACAGGAAAAAACTCATATTTATTTTCTGTCTGTTAAAGAGCAATTCCCCTAAAGATCAAGAGCACTACTAGCTTTAAGAAGTGATAGTTCCATAATCTTTTTTTCCTGCAGACTAAGATCAGACTGATTTTTCAGTAGTTAACCTTTTTACCTTCCCACAAGAATCAAAGGTTTAAATGTTGCAGGAATGCTTTAAAATCAGGGACATCTGGAGATGCCCTGATAATAGATGAGCTTTTTTGGCTAAACATTATCTCACCCTCTTATTTCTCTCTTCTTTCTTCCCCAAGCTAATTATCAAATAAATCAGCAAGCCATCTTCATTAGTACAATTGTGACCTATCCAAACTGTCTTGTTTTTTTTTCAAATGTGTGCCTTAAATGCAATGGCTCTTCTCCTTCCTTTTCCCTTGCTCCCAGGCAAGGTATTCCAGAGGCCTCTGTAGCATCAGGATTTATGGCCCCATAGCTGACAGGCTGTCTCTGAGGAGGCATATGCTTAAAAAATGATTCCAAAAGAAGGAAAATAGAAGTAAGCTTGAAACCACACTTGAAAAGACTTAGAGAGCCAGTGTGAGAGTGGGGTTTTGGGGTGTTTGTTTTGGTGTTCCTTTGTTGGTTTGTTGTTAAAGAAAACCCAGCCAAACAAGTAAGCCCTGTACAGATGATCTGGTGGTATGTTTTGCAGTATCTTAACTGTTTAGCCCTAAGGTGATCTATGAAGTCAGCAATGGCCATTTAAAACCCTAAAAAAACCCCATCATACTCCTACAAAGAAAGCATTTGTGGAGATAATGCCTGATTTTCATATATGGAAAAGTTAATCTCCCAAGATTATTAAAGGTTTTAAGATATTCCTGCAGTTACAGATGATTTTTAAAGTTGACAGTACCTTGGATGAGAATCCTTTTTCTCATTAGCCTTTCTTTCAGCTAGGCAGATAAAAAAATCTGGCCATGAGATTACATAATTGTAATATTTCAGTTTGTCACAAAGACAAATACAGTTTGGTTTTTGTTTTTTTATTCCCCTAGTTACTGATTATTTCAGAACTTCAGAGTGAGCTGTACAAGTTGCAGAAGGAGAGGTCCTGTTAAAATAGCTTAAGACCACAAAAACAAATGTACTGCTTATAGTCTATAAGTAAATGTTTCTTGTGTGGAAAAGTTGTCTGTACTTAGGATCAAACTATTTTGTCTATAAACATGAATTATTCAAAATTTGCATTAAAGAATTTAAATTAAGGCCCTAATATAAGGAGGCAGAAGATCACAGAGATTTTAGAGACTGCAAGTGATGTGACCCAGTTAGGAGTGTCGCTGCTCCTACTTGCTTGATTTTTGGTCCCTTTGCTTTGGGTTCATCAGTGCTTCTTGTAGCTCAGGGCTAAGGAAAAAGATCAAGACCACCAACAGAGCACTTGGGTATGGTTTACAGCCCCAAATAGACTGAAGCCATATCAGTTGTTAGTCTGTTAAGCACGTATTGAGCTTGTCAGTGATTTAACTGGTGACCTAAAGATAAGATTTTGTGTCGTGACCAGTGGCTTGTGCTATCTTGGCTCTTGTTTCAGCACACATTGATTACTAGTATGAAAATAATGTATCATTAAACTTTTACATATAGGAAAGGAACTCACCCTTCTGTTGTTTTATGCTCATTTTTTTATTGAGAAACTTCTTAATAAAATATACATTATATACAGATATAGATATATATAGATATACATGATTCCTTTTTCTGATTACACTTTTGAAACTACTCAAAGGGTTCAAATCTCTCATAAACAATGTATTACTTTGTATATCTTTTGGACAAAAACATCTTGCAGACTGTGATAGGAATTAATAATGGGGAACAGTTTCTGTCATGTAACATTTTCCAATTAACTTACAGATTAATGATTATTTTACATATGTTATTCTGAGTTGGTTTGCCTGGCTGGCAGAATGCTTCCAGAAAGGAGAAGTCAGTTGTGCTTGAGGCAGGCAAACCTGCTTTATGAGTAACCTTTGTCCTTGGGGAAATCCTGGTTTTTAAACATAATTCTTTCTTATTTTCTTTTTCCTGGAAACCTTATTTATGTTCTCCACATCTGGTACTTCCATAACAACATTTCTGTCTGGCAAGTGGTGAGTGTGTAAAATTCTAAAGGTCCTAAACATCTTTCAGCTAAGTTGTGCAGTTGAGTTCAGCTTAAAAACACAACTCAATTTGTAGTTCCCATGAACCACTTAGTCAAGTGCACTCTGGCTCATAGCAGTGCACTAAATCATTTCCTGATGATGACATATATTATTTATCAGTAGGTTTCCAATGGTGTCTTGCTCCCCATTCTCAACTCCCTGTCCCCTGAAATCAGGAAGACAATAGATGTTGTGTTCAGCATGACTTTTAATCTCCTCCTTACCAAAGTTCGTACCTCTGGTGGGAGCCTTCAAGAAGTATTAACAGCAAATTTTGGTTTGCTTTGAAATGCATCTGCTCCAAGTGATGAAGAAAATCTATAAACCCCCTTGCCACACACGATCGTGTCTGGAAGTCATTTAGTAGTTCTCCTTGCATTAAGTGTAAACATGAAGCAGGTATTTCATAGAATCATAGAATGATCAGGGTTAGAAGGGACTCCCAGAGGTCATCCAGTCCAACCCCCCTGCAAGAAGCAGGGACACCCCCAACTGGATCAGGTTGCTCAGGGCCTCATCCAACCTGGCCTTGAACGTCTCCAGGGATCCAGGGGCATCCACCACCTCCCTGGGCAACCTGTTCCAGTGCTCCACCATTCTTACAGTAAAGAACTTTTTTCTAATTCTGAATAATTCTATTTCTGAATTTTGGTACTTTTAAACAACAGAAGTGGAGAATTAAAAAAAAAATCCAAACAGTCCAGCCTCTCTAGAGAGAGCATCTTGCATAATTAAATGGGGAGGAGAAAGTACCATGGCTTCTCTGAGTTTTTGGAAGTTGGTAGTTGGGACTGTGAGAAATTCCCACTATGATAAACGTTTTAAAGCATTCTTAGATTAAGGAGAAAAATCACTACAACTTTAAAACTAGTAAGAGTGTTTTGGATGCCGTGGTTTTGTTTGGGTAGGTTTTAACATGCATTAGAGATACTTCTGTTCAGCTGTTACATTGCTATGTTCCTTATGTGAATTAGCTTTAAAATCAGGACCAATGTTTCACTTTAATTTAATTATAGGTTAATGGTTGTAGTGTAGGAAGATGTTAAATAGTAGTCTTGATTGTACAAGTAGAAACTATGGAAATCTTCTGGTGTCCTTCTGTTCTTACATATATAATAATGAGACTTAAAAATTGGGCTTTATTTTTTTCACTGTTGTTTGAGTTAATTTAAAAGTATCCCATCTCTGTTTTACCAGGTAGAGGAAACCATGTCTTCCTTAGCTGAAGTGCAGCAGTTGGATGGTTTTCTTCATCTCTACAAACAGCACATAACTCAACTTATGGAATGGGTTTCGGTATCATGTGATTGCTGGACATGCTATTCTCCAGAAATACTACAGCTAGATGTCATTGCAACTCATTCAGGTAGGAGTTACCTACAAGTTCTAAAACAACATGAGGTAATAATCTCCATAACCCTCAGACGAGTTGCATTTTATAATGAGTAGTATAATACTCAGCAATGTCACAGGAATACGATGCAAAGCAAAACCAAAACTGTTGAAGCAGCTCAAATTCCAAAAGACTCCTTGGGTGGGAGGAACATGCTGAAAGCCCTCAGGTAGAAGTATACTTTCAGGCAAAGGATTATGGTGAGAGAAACTGATGTAGTTTGTATATCCAAAAATGTACCTATTTTTCCATCTATTCACTAGTTTTAGAAAAGATACTGTATTTCTGTACCAACGTTTCCTCCCTTATTTTCTTCAACACATTGCGTACAGATCAGTGGAAAATTTTGGCATAGGTTTTGCCTGACTTCGGATCTGCACAGTCAATTTCCCTCTGTTGCAGCTCCCCAGATTGTATCTGCAGGTGAGGGACACACAGACAGTTCTTTTCACCTGGATGCCCGTTTTTAAGATGATTAAAATGGAAAGTCCTGGTTACTTGGGTTTCTTTCTTTTCTGTATGTTAAAAAGGGGATGCAGACAGTGACTTCAGTTAGAGGTGAAGTAGTATTATTGCTTCTGCAGATAGTTAAATGTGGACATGTATGTTTTAGTGGACTATGACTTCTACATTTAATCCTTTAATCTCAAAAAAAGCCTCAGCAAACTGGTGCTAAGCTTTCAATTGCTGGTTTGTGAAGCAACCAACATTAAGTACTTCTTTTTTTCACTTGTGGAAAGAATAAAAAGGTTTTTTTCAGTGCAAGATCCGAGAGGCAAAGTCTTCTGTATATTTGCCCTTCCATTTCCATGACTGAAGGACTTCTAGACAGTTGTCTCTGTTTTCCTTAATGCTAAATAAATCATCAAATGTCTGGGCAAATATTTTGGCTTGCACCCAGCCTGGTAATACTCTATTGTCTGTGTTTTCTGTCTGACAGCAGCTCTTAGACGTTTTTGGTTGGGTTTTTTTTTTCTCCTTTCTTCTCATTCCCACACATAATGTTGTTTTTAATCAATTTAATCTGGTTTACTCATTTCAGATTTCTCCGTTTTCCTGTTTTTCAGGAATGTGCTTAAGCTGAAATCAGCAATGTGATTTTCTTTGCTTTCCATCTGTTGAGTTTACTGTTATCAGTTTGATGTAACAGTAGTAGCTTTAAGTCACAGAACTTGCATGAAGCAATGTATTTTGAAGAAATGCTGTGAAAATAAAGGCCTATTGGCACAGAAATTTAGCAAACTGCAATTCTAACACCCTGTATTGCTTCAGTCTAGACAGCAAAGATTCGGGGAGGGAGGGTAGTATTATTTTAAACATGAGGTTTCCAGCTGTTATTAAATGCTATTGAACTTGTTTTGGAATCTTGAGTACTTCAGTCTGTCTGTTCCAAGTGTGAGGAATATTCTTGTCATCAGAAATGCCAGCGTTTTGTCTCCTTCTGGGAGGATTGTCCGAGTGGCTGGAACTGAATAGAAAGTGCCTCAAAGCTGAAGGAGTTCCTAGAGGGAAGTAGTTTGTTGCAAACTTGGAGCAGAAAGTGCATTGTACAGCACAAAGCTTGCAGAGAAAAGCTTGGAGTCAGTGGGTATTCTGACTCTTTAAAATCATGCAGATATTAATCATTATCAAGGAGAAAGGTGCAGGGGTCCTTCTGCCAGGGGAAAAGGATTACTTCAAATGTTGGCATAATGGTTTAGTGGTTTGTTTATTGTTTAGTGGCGAAACATCATTGATCTTAGAATGTGATAATGGTAATGAACTAGAGAATGAGTTTGGGAAATATTTTTATTTCAAATAATCTAAAAAGCTATGTAGTTTAGAAGCTGTCTTGTAAAATACAAATAAACATTATGTAAACATGGAGAAAAAATACTGCTGCAAGAATTAGATTATCCAAGTTTTGAGGCTGACCTTTCCTGCCCTTTCCTGCACCTCCCAGAGTCCCAAACTTCTGTTCCTTGCATGCTGCAGATGTTAAAACTTGAAGCAAAAAGCCAAGTGCTGCTCTTAGGAACAGTGTCCTCGTCATACCAGATTCAGTATCATTTTTCATTAAGTTCAACAAACCCAAAGCTTTGTGCATAGCCTTAAGCTTTCAGAGCTGTGTAGTGAACCACATTAATCACCCCCCCAAAATTCATTAGCCCACCCAAAATGTTGTCTTCTGCCGCAATTAGCGAATGTCATTGACGCGTTCACGCTGTGTAATGCACAACAGCAATGCTACACTGGCTAAGTGAGAGGTGGGGTAAACCAGTCTTCAGGGAGCTGGCACTGGTTAGCTCAGGGATTTGTACACCACCTAATAGGATGTGACATGGATACATCAGCAGCTGCCACGCTAGAGTGGGAAGTTAAGTGCTGCTTTAATACCAGGAATAATACAAATTCTAATGCACTCACATAATAAACATGTAAATAGAACTTACTAATGCTCTGCAATCATTCTTTTTGTGTTTTGTTTTCTAGGTCCTGTCATAGGTGAAGCTCTAAATAACTTTATTCTTGTTCTTAAGACGGGTCTTCAGCCCAACAAAGATCCCCAGATGCGGTTGAAACTTTTCACTGTTTTATCCCAGTTGCTCCAGAAAGCGAGTGAAACTGTCAATTCTCAGGGGTAGGTTGAGTTCTCATTTCACACAGCTGTTTCAGTACCACAGTGGTGTTAAAAAATAGTGACCCTGGTAGTTATTTAACCCTGCAAGAAGGAAGAAGAATCTGACATGATTGAGGTAGATAGTGCTTTGCTGATGCTGTTTCAAGGCACTAGCACAAATAGTCTCACAAAGAGCATGTTTAACATAATGCTGATAGACTGTACCTTAGTGGTGTGACAGATTGTTTCTTTGCAGTGTAACAGAGGGGTTTTATTAAAAACTGAAGCAGCTACTGAACAGGTAGCACAGATAACACAAAGCTTTTTTAAGGTTTGCTGCCCAAAGGAAGTCGGGAGTGATGGTGAGCAGTAGTTGCATTTTTTCAAGCAACTTTTCAATAGAAAAATATTAATTCTCAGAAATACATTTAAGATAATAAACCTGAAGGTTTTTGACAAATTTAAATGAGTCTTAACAGGCTGTCAGATTTGTGGTTATTACTGAATCTTAAGTGCCACCTGCTGGGCAGGGAGTGAGGAGGGATCTCCAGCTGTCCAGCCCCAGTGCTCCCCAGACCCAGGACTGAGCAGCAGCTAGGTCTGTGTTCACCCTAAATGACAGAGATCTCCAGGTTTGTGTCGGGGTAGCAGGTAGCCAAGGCCTGGCAGGCTGGTCATACCTCAGTCAGGTTACACCTGGGTGACAAGGTCGAACTGTAGTGGGCAAAGGTACAGGAAAGAACTGGATCCAATTATGTTTTCTATTAAATCGATCCAGCATTGTTACAGAAGTCTTTGTGGCTGGCTTATCAGTGCTGGGTGATTTTGTTTTGCTGTTGTGAGGATTATTTTTTTTCAAGTACATAGTGATAACTGCCTTTTGTTAACATCTGTGCATTATGTTCCTCCTGTGGCTTGGCACATCTCTGTAGAAGCTACTTATTCATCCTGAAAATTTAGGGCTTTTTCTCTAAAATTCAGCCACAGCTTCTCCCCTTCCTGCCAAGCATCGGGGTGAGATGTGCTGTTTCACTCAGGTGGCCACACTCCAGGTCTGCAAGAAGTTGGAATAGTGGCACAGGACTCAAGGTAGATTCAGCCTGTCATTTGCCATCGATCTGTTTTGGATGCTGCCAGCTGCTTTTGTAAGGTGCAGTGAATACCCTGAGCCTTAGTTACATAGTCACAGGCCAGGCATGCATCTGTTTGATGACAAAAACTCTTTAACTTCTAAGATTTATACCTCTTTATTTGAAGTTGTTCGAGCTGAATTAACTGGGTGTGAGGGAATACTGCCTGTTGCAATTCCTGACTCTCACAACTACTTCTAGTATTGTAACAGCCCATGTAGTAGAGGAGAAAGAGACATCAGCAAAAATAGAAATGTATTCATGTGTTCATAAAGAAAGCAAACAAGTATAGGGACTGGCACCATCAGGAAATCCTACAGGCCTCTCCTCCTTGAGGGAGACGGGCTTCCAAGCCAAGGGAAAGCTGAAGTATTCTGTGCAGACTCCCTGAAGTTCAGGTCCCATCAGCAGCGTTCATACTTCTCACGTTATAAATACATTTCACTGGACAGTCTCAATGGGCCTTACAAATATTAGGGAATCCTCACAGCATTCATACAGGGTGTTATCTGAACTTTCTCAACAGAAAATGAGACAGAGAGCAGGTAAGTACTTTACCAAGATAACACAGTGAGTCATGGGCATTGTCTGGAGTGGGAGAAAGTCTACCCTCCCCTTTCCATGAATGTTAGGTATTTGTTTAAATATTATCTAGAAGAATTAAGTTATGACAAGCTTATCACATACATTGTAATCACCATCTCTGTAAGATTTATTTTTTTTAGAGTCTTTTTTTTTCTGCCTGTGCTTCTATGACAGAAAATTCTCTTGTACGTCCTGTCAGTCTCTTTATCACTTTCTCATGAACCTTTATTTTGCTTTCTTATTTTTGGCTTCAGGCTGTTCCCTAGCTACCTTGAGACTGTGATAAAAGACATCCTGGCTCCTAATCTGCAGTGGCATGCTGGAAGAACAGCAGCTGCCATCCGCACCACAGCTGTATCGTGCCTTTGGGCTCTTATTCACTGCAAAGTGCTTTCACCAAAAGAGGTAAATTCTCCCTTTCTCATCAAATTGCTTTGAAATTTTAGGCAGAAAGAAAAAAATAAATGCACAGGGAAAGAAAGAATAAATCCTTATCATAAGTAGTATTTTCAAATGCACGTAGAGTTATAATAACATATTAATTGTGTTTGAGGGTTAATAATTGAAGTGATCATTAGTGCAAGGGCACTATTATCCTGCTAGGAGACCTGAGGCCAGTAATATGATGAGCTGCAGAACTTGCCATTGTCAATTTTTTAAATCTTTGTTCTAGCACAGCAGCTGATTGCTGCTAACACAGCAAGTCAGGTAACTGACAGTATCAGACCCATAGCCAGCACCTGTGCAGCTGCACCCAAGGTAGCCAGGACCTGCATTCAGGTGAGGTGGCAAAGACAAGTTGTCCAGTCACCTTGGAGCCCACAGGTCCATTCATGAAAAAAACCAAACCCTGAAAGAATCCTGGGGTGGGCAGGAGGACTTGAGCTGAAGCTTGAAGGCTATCTTTAGAAGCTGAAGTAGAAAGCTGATAAGGAATATGCTTAAAGGAATATGCTTAAAGGAATGTTACCTACTGTTGTGATTAAGGATTAATTAAATCTGAGGGGGGTTTTGTAGCTGCTTTGCTGACAAAACTAGCGTTTGGAAATGGTCCTGGAAATATGTTAAATATAAGGGCATTAAAAAAATCATCAGAATCTAAGTGTTATTCAGTGTTCATGGTCTTTATTGTCTTTATCACAGACTCTTAATTGACCAAAGTCCATGAACACATGTAACCGGTTGAGTTCACGCATGGGAAAAAATTTCTGTCTGACTGCTCTTTAGTTCAACATTTTTCTGAGCCAGTGCCTTACTGCCTCTTTTTCATTAATGTATATGAGATGTACACGTTAAAGGCAGACTGAAACTCAGTAAAACATTGCAGTACAACAGGCTTTGCTTTTAGAACAGAGCACCATCTCCTGGCACGTACACAGAAACCACATCGCCAAATTGTGTCGAGTCGGGCCAACAGTTTTTCTTTTCTTTTTAAATAAAAAGGCAAGTAAGTGTAAACTTAAACTTAAAAAAAGTGTAACTTTTACAAGTTACATAAAACTCATCTGCATATATACTGAGTGTTCATGAGCTGGATGATCGACTGGTGGATTTTAATTTCTCAAGCTTGCTTAGAGGCAAAAATAGAGCTGTGGAATTTGCAAGATGTTCAGGTTAACTCTTACAGTTAACTTTTTTAATTAAGCAAGCCAGTACTGGTCAGACCTAATGGTAACTGATGTAACCATTAAGTGTAAGAGCTGTTGTTGTTGTTCTGTGCTTTTTTTAATTGCAGATATTAAAAGTCAAGGATGAGTTGATGTCCCAAATTATTGCTGCCATGGATGAAGACTCTAAAATTACTCGGCTCATGGCTTGTCGCATTGTTGGTGGTTTTTTAGAAGTCTGTGGGAGGCAGTTTGGTGAAGATAAATTTATCAACACTTACACAGGTAAGTGTAGAAGTTTGATTTATGTTTTTTAAATCGAGATTTTCATGTTGGAGAATTAGAGTTGCTTTTTCACCTGAAGCATCGTAGTTAGCTTAGCTCTGAAGGATGACAAGCATCGTGCTGGAGCAGTAGGCAGGTTGGCTGTATGGCTTTAGGATTCACTGTGCAGGTTGTCCACCTCACCTGCAGGTTTGCAGCAGCTGGTGGCACTCAAAGCTCTCATGCAGCAGAGGGAATAACAAAAACTGTTTTATGTCACAACAGCAGCTGGCTTTGATCCCACGTGAAGAGTAAAACACCTTTAAAGTGTTTGAAGTGCAAATAGGGGCAGATTTTATGTAGACTCAGTTTTTCAGCCATTTCTCTCCCATACACATATTCTAATGCTATTTCTGTGTTCTCTTATCCAGTATTTTAACTGTTTGATTAGTTCTCCCTCAGAGTAATGTTACAGACACTAAGGAAATTGAAAAAAATGAAGTTCTGTGCAAAATCTTACCATTAGCAGCATTTTTGTGTATGAGAAGCAATTTAACGTCTTAATCCTGCAGAAACTAAGACACATCTTAAACTGCTCATCAGGAGCACTTAAAGTGTAAAAAGTACACACACATGTTGTAGGAAGTGAAGGTGTTAAACCCTTAAGTAGGTGTTACTAAGTGTGGCTCCAACAGAGCTTGGTTTTTGCAGAGCCTTCCTGCAGTAACCACTGTTGTAACTAGAGTGTTCTGTTTAACTGAGGCGGTGTACTGCAGAGTCCAGGTCCTCTGGGAATGCCCTCGCTCCCAGCTGAGCAGATCCCAGCAGTGTTCCCGAGGTTACTGCACATTAGACCACTAGATGGAACTTAGTGGGATGTTGCAGTCTTGGCAAGGCTTTGGCCAGTCTTCTCTCTGCATTGCTTCCTAGTTTAGACTATATGAACTAATGTTCTAACTATAGTGGAAGCAGCACAGAGATGCATTATATAAATGGCAGTCACATTGTTCTCCTCGCTGTGTTTCAGAGCGCCAGGAGCAAACTGTTTCATCATGCCATAAATAGACATGAATAGGTAGTGGGTTGTTTTGGGTTGCTTTATTTTTATTATTTTACTAGGGAGGAAGAGGAGAACCCTAATTTAGAGTGCTGTAATGTCAAATAGAGCCGTTGTCTGTAATGTGCCTTGGGATGATTGAATTGTGATGTTTAAATGCTAAATGATGAATCAGGAGAACCACAGCCTTTGCTGTGTAAGAGGATTTATGGTCTCAGAGATATGTACAAATAAATCAGTTTCTCCAACTCGGATTCTTAATGACTGATACATTTTCTTATGCGCCACAGTAGAAATCTAATAGCAAATTAAATTAAACATAGAACATTTTGGAAATATTTCTTTACATCTTGCATATTCAAATAGTCTGCAACAACCATTTACTGAAACAGTAATATCTGATGGAAATGCTGTGCTTTATGGAGCGTAAGAATAGTTAAACTCTGTACCCATTAATAGACATTCATAATACCATGTTGGAAAGAGCACTAGAGAACGTTCAGCTCATCTAAATAATTTTTTACATTTATTTTAATGTCTTTGACCACATAAAACCCCATGCCAATGCACTGTGTGCTTTCAGGAACTGTGTACTATGTGTATTCACTGCGCTCAAAACACAGAAATAGGTCATAAATGCCCCAGTAATTTCAGAAATAAAAATACATTTGTTTTTTCAAATGCAAAAGATAACTTCACTGGTCACGGGGCTGTTGGTCGTGTGTATGCTCCTTTTCAGAAGTGTTAAAGCGTCTGGATGATGCTTCATGTGATGTACGACTGGCAGCTGCTCACACCTTAGTGAACTGGTGTAAATGCTTAAATGACAGTGATGTGAAGTCTGCAATGGAAAGTCACATTGAGTTTCTGTACCAAGAACTGTTGATACATCTCGATGACCCAGATGAAAATACCCGAACTGCAGTCCTAGGTAAGGCTTCCAGTCATGCCAGTTTTTAACAGTGCTTTTCCAGCCATGTTTTTATGTGAGGCCAGTCCTGCCAGGCTGGAAACTTCCCCTTGAGTTCCAGCGAGTATGAGCTCAGACCTTTTACCTCTATGTAGTAATTATTTATCCAGTGTGCACTGGTGGGGGACTATCTGTGCATTGCAAAGACTTTATAGATGGCAAGCAGAATATGGAGCATAGCCAGTATCCACTGCAGGGTGTGACTGTATCACAGCTCGTGTGGTGGACGCTTTGGAATTAATGTGTCGGTCTGTGTTGGACACATAGGATGGTTAAGACAGACCTTGGCAAATGAGGGAGGGATGAGGTTGTGGCTGCACAGCTTGTAGAACACCTCCAGTTAAGTTTTGGCTACTCTAAGGGCACTTGGATAGAGAAACACAGAGCAGCTAATGATTTTTTTGTGACAGGACAAGGGGTAATGGTTTTAAAATAGAGGGAGATTTAGATTGGATATTAGAAAAAAGTTCTTTCCTGTAAGAGTGGTGGAGCACTGGAACAGGTTGCCCAGAGAGGTGGTGGATGCCCCATCCCTGGAGACGTTCAAGGCCAGGTTGGATGAGGCCCTGAGCAACCTGATCTAGTTGGGGGTGTCCCTGCTTCTTGCAGGGGGGTTGGACTGGATGACCTCTGGGAGTCGCTTCTAACCCTGATCATTCTATGATTCTATGATTTATAAACCATGGTTTTGTTTTCCAGAGGTTTTAAAAGAAGGAAGCAGTTTATATCCAGAACTGCTTGTGAAAGAAATTGAAGGGGCTATAAGTAAGCATCAAACGTCCATCTATTGTAATCAGCTACTACATCACATCCGGTCAGCCAGAGAGTCGGCTTTATGAGTCAATGCTGAAATTCTTTGTAGTGAAATCTTCCAAGATCCAGATTCCTTTGTGGTTTTGTTTGCTTAAGAAAGGCTGAACAAGAAATAGATTGTTGTTTTTTTTTTTCTTTGTAATTTCACTATTAGCTCATTTAAAAGTCAGATTGACACAGTTTTGTGTTCTTTGTCGTTTGAACAGTTCTTTGTATTTGCTAAAAATAAAACTGTTTTAATTCACTTTGCAATGGAAGTTTTTCAGATACAAGGTTTAAAGGAGGAATGTTTTTTCAAGAATTTGATACTGTTTATAATTGAGATGGATAATTTATTTAAATAAAGTAACAGTCTGATGTGAAAGTTATGAATGTAATCAAGCGAGAACTTCATCTTTCAAGGGTCATTTCTAACTGGATACAACTTCAGACTTTGGAGAATCAGGTCTGTGAGGACCAATTTATCAGAAAAGAAATCAGTCAAACTTCTGCGTATTGCAGCAAAACCTTTATTATAATTTGTGTACGTACACTTACTCTGCCAGGGCCACGTTCTGAGTAGGTGTCACTAAAAGAATCATTTTTATTGCCACTCTATTACTTTTCATGACTAAGAATAAAACTAACCTTTTTTAAATTAAGGTTTATACGTGGGAGGAAATGTGCTGTTTTGTCATTTAGATTAACAGCATTTATATTTTTGTATTAAATATGTCACATCTGCAGTTCTATGTTTATGCCATTGTGCCTTGGAAAACAAGCACCATTTGTTTGCAGATTACTTTGCAACATTAGGTCAAAGCTTGTTTTAGTTTTTTAAAAGCCCTTTGGAGTGTATAAGTTTGTGTTGGTTTATATAGCCAGCTATGTAATAAAGTGAGTGCCCAGATTCTTGTCTACATCATTGTGGGGCAATGACATATTTATTGTGCACACAAATCGTGGAAAATCAGAATTCAGATTTTTCTTTTTTAAATTATCTGTATTACAGACAAAAAGGGCTCTTCAGTGTCTGACTCCCAGGGCCCTTGGCTTTGTGCCAAGTCTAAAGCCAGGCTCTGTGGGGTTTGGTAACACCCACTTACACTGTAGGAAATCCTCACTGGTGTTTGTTTATCCTTCTGAGCTAACTTTACCTTTTCAGAGTTGTGACATCATTGTTAACCAAATCACGATCAGCTTACAGCAGTATGTGCTTGCACTCTCACAGAAAGGTTTGTGAGATTAGACAGACAAGGTAAGTCTTATTCCTAGCTTAAAAGCAAAGTCCTGCAACTCCTGGCCCCTTCTCCACAAAATACTATGCAAAAGGGACAATATTACTCATGATATAGAATAACTGAGTAGTTTCTGATGGATCCAAAATCTATTTTGCATTCCTGTAGGACAAGATCCTCATTTTAGATTACACATGCTGTCTTTGAAGTTAACTCTTCATGAAAGCCAGACTACAGCCCTTTAGTGCAGCAGTTTAGTTGACTTAAAACAATTAACTGTTTAACTCAATGTAACTGAAACTCCCAGAAGGTGCAAGGTGAGTCAAATAAAAAGCCCTGGAAGACATTAACTGGAGCAAAGAGGCTGTGGAAGGTCCAGCCTTGGGGCTCCTCAAACCTGACTGAATGCAGTCCTGAGGAACCTGTTCTACCCAACTGCTGGGGCTGGAATTTGGACTATATCATCTCCAGTGGCCTCTTCCAGCACCAGCTGTTCTGCAGAGCTGTTTCTTTAGTCTAATCAATTATTTAAAAAGCCAGTTTAATTAGACTGGAAATAAACTACACAACTAAAAGTGTTTCTAAGTGCTTCCAATGCAACCTAAAGTTTTGCTTCAGCAATAAGAAGCCAGTTATTAGTATAAGGTGCCCTTGAAATCCTACTTACACTGTTACTAGAGTAACAACTTTTTTAGCTTCCTATGTTGGCAAAGTTTAGGTTCTTTACCACTGACAGCAGCCTCACACTAGTTGTGGTACAAGTGTGCAGGTAGTTTTGACTGTTCCCATGAGCTGAAGAAGAGATAATTGCAAACTGAACTTCAAATGTAGGAAAAGGGAAGGGAAATCTCATCAAAAAGTTTTTGAGATGTTCAAAGCTGGCACTTGAATAGTAAGTGCTGGAGTATTCACCAACTGTGGTATCTTCAGCAGGCTGAGAATGTTTCTTTCTGCATACGTTGAGTGGTCTGTTATCTTTCAGAACAGTTCATTGTGGGATGCCTCCCAAAGAAAAATCTCAGCATCATCTGACAAACCAGCTTTTTTCCTCAGAGCCAGGACAGCTTTTTGAATATTCTTCTAGTCCTCTAGAGACATGTGGAACAGCAACATGTTAATGTGCGTGACAAGCTTAGATATCCTCCACTACATCCAAAAGTGTTCTGGGCATAGACCTTCAACAGGGTGCTGACCCTGCTTGGAATCTGCCACACTTGAACTTGTATAACCTGAATTTCTCAATCCCCTTGCACAGACGCACTATTACCGAGTCCCCTGTGCCTGTATGAGCCTGGGTTTTAAAGGTATTTTCTGTGACACTTGATTTTCTCAGCTTCAACTTCAACTACAACTTCTACTCCACCAGCAGGAACGCTATTGAAATGTATGGTGGTTTTTTACTTTACCAGACCAGCTGTTATATCTACTAGATTTTATTTGTATCCATTTCATAACATTACTGGGATCATATTCATTACATAACTTTTAAGCAAGGAGAATTTTTTGGGAGCAAAACGTTATCTCAAACTTTCAGGCTCCACAGATAAGCAGGCTTTAGCCCTGCCCTTCCTGTGACGAACAGATGTGCTTCTGCCTGCGTCCTTGTAAGCTTAAAGATCTGTTGTGGAGGAGGATCCTGGGACTCGGATTCTCAGCAAGACAAACTTTTTGGTAAGTGCATGCATTTGTCTAATTGAATATTGAATCTCCTAAATATTTGTTGTCTGACTTAAATAGGATCAATTAATTAGACATTGAAAGAGTGCTGTCTAGTGAGGCACCCAGACTTTGAAAGTTCACATCAGATACCATTTTTGGGAGAGACTGGAGGTTAAGCATGTTCCCAGATCCATCCACCTCTCGTCTGTACAGGTCCTTACAGGCAATCTGCAGATGTCCAGCCTGTTTGCAGCCTCCTCCAGCAGTTCTGCGATTCTCAGGCAGGGCACCAGCTCATTTGAGCCCACCATAAGGCTGCACTAATGCACTAATGTGTCTGCTGACGTACACAGTGTGCTCCTAGACACTGACCTCCAGCTACCACCGGAAATAGTTACTATAAGTATATATAAGTTACTATAAGTATATATAGTAACTATAAATATATATACACCAGTTGTTACTATAAGCTGTAACAACCCATTAGAACTTGAATTTAATATAAGTACATACGGAACTTCTATAGCATAACAACTTTACAGTTATAACTGGAAATAACTACTATACTATAGTATGTGCTATAGCTTTACTATATACTACACTATTGTAACACTATACTGTTAAAACCATAAAAGTTATATTGGTATATTTATTATTTACTCCATTTAAGTTATTAAACTATAACAGGTATAGTTCTGTCTATGAAATCAGAGTTCTGAGGGGTTACTGCAAGGCTTTATCACCCTCAGGGCAAATCCTCTGTCCACACAACACAAACACATTAGAGTGATGCCCCAGATATTAAATAACATCTTGGCTTGTGGAAGCCAACCACTGATCCAAGAGGAGCCCCGTTCCTGGCTCAGATGCAGAATGTACGTTATGAGCACTGCACATCAAGGAGAGCAACTGGTGGCTGAGGGTGGCTCAGAGCTGGTCCTGCTGAATACATAACGGACTGCTCTGTGCCTCAGACCTTCAAGTGAAGCTCTGAGCATGTTTTAAAAAGAGAAAAAGAAAGAAAAACTCATTATTAGGCAGCTGAAGGATCAACAAACATTACAGTTAACAGGCTTGTGTCCATTTACTGAGATCAATCCTCAAGGAAGTGCACGAACAGCAGTAACCAAGGTGAAGCAGCAGCTGAGAGCAGTGAGGAGAACGGCTGCTGTCGGCCCGCCTTGCACGTAATCGGCTTTTCTTGTTAATGTCTGAAATCCCCTGTAAGTCGGGACACGCAGGGTCCAGTGACAATTGAAGTGCTTTGCAGCCCCCTTTAACTGATTACCTAATTGCAGTGCATGGAGCACCTCTCGCCTTTGCCTGACAGCGTTGGTGTAAAGGCCCTTTCTGAGCTTCAGCATGAAGTATGATCCAGAAGGCAATGTTCTCCTTCATGAGCAAGGAATCATATTTCCAGATACTTTTGGAAATGTTAATACTAATGCATATAAATAATTGTCTCCTCACCCTTAGACATAAGGGCCACCATGCCAAGGAGCAATCCTCCTCACTCACTCGTCCCTGTCACATGCTGTCACTACACCCTGACCTCAGCATCCCTCTCTGGGCTGCTGCTGGACTCCCTGGGACTCAGGTCAGCACTTCCTCAATCCCAGCACAGAGTACCAGAATCCCAGACTGGTTTTTACCACCCTTGTCACCAGACCCTGTCCAACTCTCTCGGAGCCCCTGAAGGTACTGGAAGGGGCTGTAAAGTCTCCCTGGAGCACCCCAACTCTCTCAGCCTCTCTTCAGACTCTGAAGCAGCAACCTGGTCCCCTCACAAACCCATCACACAGCGTTGTCCCATGCTCAGCCATCCCCCAGTCCTCACAATGCTTCCAGGCACCCCTGCTTTGGCAATACACATACACATAGAGGATTGGCTCTTTTTTTCTCTAAATTCTCAACTGCCTTTTAGAGTATTACACCAAATATTTTTAATATGATAATTTTTTATTTTTACTGACACTTCAGATTAGCCAATACAACTAAATGAGAGCCCTTCTCGTTCAAAGTTTGTTGTGGATGCTGAAAAACTTTGTTTGCCTTAGAGCAGTGTCTTCTGCAGTATGGAACAATTAATTCCCTGCACGTACCAGCTTAACAGAACTGAGACATGCGACCAAGTTTCCCATAAATCCTAGAAGCCAAAGGCCCCACTGTTCCTCATAGCTGACAAGTGGAGGGGAAGCTGAGTGTCAGCCACCCTCCTCCAGCCTCTTGGCCTGGTCCTGATGGAAAAACAACTGTTTGGGACAAGTCAGAGCAGCCCGGGGAGCTGGAGCAGCGCCCAGGGAGCAATGCATGCCTCGTCCTGCCGGAGCAGAGTTCGGCCTGCCCTGGCTGGGCTCCAGGAGAACAATGGGGAGAGAAACATCTCCCATAAAATTTCAGGGAGTTTTAAACTAAGAAGTGATTTTTGTCCTGAGTATCTTAAGCCCTGAAGTGTTATCTGCTCTAAAGATAAGAAAGCAGGTGTGCAGTAATTGTGGAAAGAGAAGGGGTTGTCAGAAAAGTGAGGTGATCTACCCTTCTGCCAAGTATTCAGCCATCTGCCAAAGGAGGCATCTGGTGAGGGCGGCAAATTGTACCAAGTGATGTGCTGGCTTCCAAGTGACACTGGGATCAGCCCAATTTTGGCTGCAGCATCTTCAAACTTTCACATACAGCAAAGCTCTTGTAAAATAAACAGTAACTGCCTAAACGCAGCACTACATTGACATGATCTCGTGTTTTATATAGATGGTTTTTTACCCTTTTCTTTTTAAGGGTTGGCAACTTTTACCCAGTTCATAACCAAACAAGTACACAGAATCTATTTATTTTACAATTATGTAATTATTACCCAGTCTTTCATAGCAAGCTACTTCTCTTGCATGCACAAGTAAGCAAGACTTCTTGGCTCAGCTACCCTTTCCAAGTGACAGTGCCTGTTTGCTGTTCACACCACGCTTTGCCTGTGGCACACAGCATTGCTATACCTGCAAGGAAACTGTAGGCTTGGGGAGACTAAACATTTAACCAAAGCTGGCTCAGACAGATTTTTAAATTGAATGCATTTGCATCCATTCCTCAAACATTTGAGCGATGGGGCTTGTTTTACACCACGCTGCCTTTGCCGAAAGCAGGCCCGTGACATTCTTTTTTCCTGTGGTTGTCCAGCGGTTACAGCGGCCCGGGCTTGGCACGGGTGAAGCTCACTTGGGCGCAGATCCTGCTCAGCGGGCTGGGTCTGCTGTACAAGCACCACAGGTCTTAGAGGAGAGCGTCAAGCCAAAGGAAACCCCTAAGACGACTGACTGGGAAGGAAACAGCCAGGGGAGACGCACGAATAGTGGGAAAGTCACCGAGGACCCCAGCGACTGAGGCTGAAGTGAAAATTAGCGGTAACTCTCCTCATTCCTTTTGCATTTCTCCCTCCAGATGCATCCTCGAGGGAAAACGAGGCAGCAGGTAGCTTAGCTGCGGCCGCCAGCAGGGCGGTGCTGCCGAGGGAAGAGCCAGGGGGCGG
>VXBZ01011770.1:148689-191052 GCA_013399135.1 Heliornis fulica
GGCGGGAAGGGCAGCCCCGGGATGGGAAGGGCAGCCCCGGGGACGAGAAGGGCAGCCCCGGGGGCGAGAAGGGCAGCCCCGAGGCGGGGAAGGGCAGCCCTGAGGGTGTCCCATCTCTGCCGCCATGGCCGTCTGCCGCCTGAGAGGACGAGAGACGCGCGCGCGGCCCCACTGGGAGGGGCCGTTAGCGGTGGGCGGGGCGAGGTGCGGGCGGGAGGGAGGNGTGTGCTGTTTCCTCATACCTCTCTTCCTCCGGGCGGCGGGACGGGGTGCGGGGGGAGGCGGGACGGACACACACACAAGACACCCTGTCCGTCCCCGCGGCCGCGCTGGGGGTGTCCCCTTTCCCTCGCGGGTCAGGCCGCGTTTCCCCGCCCTTCCTGGGGGCGTGCGTGGGAGGGGGAGCTGCTGGCAAACAGCTCGGCGCCAGCCCGTTCTGGCCGTTGTCGCCTTGTCAACCCCTCCCCGTCCCCGTTTACCCGTCACCAGCTGACTGGCGACAGCTGCTGCCCGCTCCCGCCTCGGCGCGACCGCCACCGCTTCCCGCCGTGAGGGCCGGTCCTCGGGGCGAGGCGAGCTCCGGCGGTTAGGGCCGCGTTAGGCAACCGCCAGTCTTGGAGCCTTTGGGCCGCTGTGTCTCAGTCGGCATCCGCGGCGGGGCGCGGGGGAGATCCGCTCCTTCCTCAGCCCGGACGTTGTCCGAGGGAGGCAGCAGGGCGTGGGGAGAGCGGGCTGGAGCTGTTGGGTCAAATGCTGACCTCTCTCTAGGGCCCGAACGTACTTGGACCGGCGCTGTAAGCTGGAAGGAGACAGACCTCTACCGTAGCTGCCTGCCTGCTTGGGTGCCCTCGGCCTGACGCTGGAAGCATTTTCTTGTTGGAAGTACCGATAACCTGCACACTCCTGCTCTGGCTTAGGAAGAATTGATAAGAGCGGTGTAGTGCCTGTGGTTGCTGCAGCTGTTGAGCTTTAGTGCAGAGGTAACGTACTGTTTCAATGGTGCTGGGCAGTGCCAAACCTGTCTTCGGTGTGTCCCCTCGGTTGTCATCTTGGGACGGATGCTGTCAGTGAACTGCTGCTGTCGGGAAAGTGTTGTTAGACTGGGGTTTACTGTGAAAGAGTTTGGCCTTACCGAGTGACTCATTGCTCGCAGTTTTACTGCAGAATACGATAGTTAAGCGTTACACTGGTTCCTAGATGTTAGAGCTGCGGCCATAATCATGTTTGGTGGCTCTTCCGTGACCGCTGGAGTAGAGAAGTGTCTGAAAAATGAAACTGTTTGGAGGCAGCGCCTGTTTTCTGACAGTGTCAAAAAGTTTTATGCCTGCTGAAAAGAAGAAGTATTTGGTTTGCCTCGTTTTATGTTTCTGTAGTTAAAACACCAACAGGAAAGCAAAATCCTTGCTAGCAAACTCTAGATCCTGTCTTTCAGCAGGACTTGTAACCTCCCTATCCCACTGTCTGGTTTTCAGTTTAATGTTGCACAAAGGAAGTGAAATCTTTGCCCTTTTTTTTAAACTTTGAGCTTTCCAAGTGACTCTGACAGGCTAATGCTTCTGTTGAATTTCCAAGTCAATCTCTATGTCCAATTCCTCCTCTCACCTATGGGTGCGTGTTGCTGTTTGCTCATTTTCATAATGAAGTTACAGAAGTGAATTGCGGGGGTGGTGGTGTTGTTGCATGTGATCTGCATGGGGGGCCTTTAGGACAAGCTTGGGAAGCTTTTTACGTTGATGTGTTGGTAAAAATGGCATGTAAATACACTCCCTTAAACCCACGGTGCTTGTGCGTCGGTGAGCACAAGAGTTGCTGGTGTCTTGTGTGTTCGGGTGCGGGAGCAGGTTGTGCAGAGGAAGATGTTGGCCTTTACTTTGTTAGTTAACATCGAGGTTGGGCGAGTGAAGCGTGGTAGGAACGTGAGACGAAGTCAAACACGCCTTGTGCCGTCTGCCCGGGAGCTCGGGGTTAACGCAGATAGGCGTGAGTTACGCGTTCGCAGAGCGGAGCCCCCCCGCCGGCCCGGGAACCGAGGGGTTAAGGCTGCGGGCCGGCTGGGGCGGCCGGTGAATTCAAACTCTGCCTCTGAGCGACAGGGCGGCTCCGGGAGGCTGGGTCAGATCCGCCGGATCCTGCGGGCTTTGTTGGCCCGGGCAGCCATTTTGGAATCCTGCGGTGTGGCATGGAACAGCATGTCCCGTCCGCCGGGCAGCGCGCCCTGAGCCCGGCCCGCCATCGCGGGAACTCCCCCGGCCTCCTCCCGCGGCGCTGGGCCCCGCCAACCCGGAGGTGTACCTGGGCAAACCCCGGTGCGCTCTGACCTGCCCACACCGCGGCTGTGGCAGCTCGGAGAGGCTGATGGGGGAGGCCTTACGCGGAGCGAGGGGTCCCTTTCCGTGCGGAGGCCTTGCGCTCCGCGCCCGGAGCGTGGGCTCTGCCGCCGGCCGCCGGGGGTCTCCCGGCTATCGAGGGGCTCGGCGCGCTGCCGTGCGGCGCTTCGGGCGTGTGTGAACAACGGGCGGGCGCGTTCATTGTCTCACCCGAAGGTAGAGCTGGTTGCTGTCCACCGCCCTCTTAAACACCGCTTGAAGAGGTACCTGATGTGGAAATGAACTGTTTTGCTCGGGGACGAACCTCTCGTTGTTTTTGTGCCTTCCACCCCTGTGTTTGGGGGGTCCTTGCCGTAACGCGCAATGGTAACATCTAGTTTAAACTGTGGATGTTACTAGGGGGTTTTGTGTTTGCTTATGTGTTTTTGCCTGAAAGGAGTACTAAAGTTTTAAGAATGCATGTTTTAATAAAATGATGATTTTGCTTGGAGCTCTTTACTCTTCAGCCTGTTCAAACAATTAATTGGGTATGTGGAAACATTCTTTGTGGAGCATATTTACTTAAGAAATCACACTATTTTACTCAGGACAGTAACTTTTATTGGCTATTCTGAATAATAGTAGAAAATTTTGAAACTTTAAGTAAAAAGTATCTTGCTCTCAGGAACTGATATGGGTTGCGTGCTTCAGTTTCATTGTTATTAATGATTAGCCCAAAAGCCTGTTTAGGTTTTTGTGGCATTAGTATGTCAAAATAGTGACTTTGTTTGCTTTAAAAGATAGAATAGGTTCTACTTGAAGTAGGAAACCTCAGTAAGACTTCTTTTTTTGTTTGTTTTTTAATCCTTTGTAATATAAAAAGTATAAAGACGAGCTTTCTTGCAAACTGACAGGCTTCCTGGTGAATATTTCTACTGTGCCAGGGTCTCATTTGTGAAACGGTGATTTAACCCTTTCTTTGTGACAAAGGGTGTTTGTGAGGCAATACCTAGATACTGTGATGGTGGAAACTGTACAAAAAAGATGCAAGCAGAGATTCATTCCTGTCCTTGCTGCTGTTGTCTGCAAGTATATTTGTGTCTACAAGTGTATTTGGTGCTTTGCCTCTTGGGTGTGCTTAAAGGCTGCTATTGGAGCATCTCCTCACCTTCCATGAAAGCCAGGAAGTTTGCTGCAGTGGTGGTAGGGTTTAATTGAGGCTGGCTGATTCTGAAAGTGATTTTTAGATGAACAGGTTTAAGAGATAGTGCCACAGCCTCATGTCACTCATTCAGTGTATCCTTCAGCCCTTTGGAGCCAGCCAAGGGACTTTGTGCATAGGTGCTGCTTTGATATCAGGGGTCCCTGTGCTTCAGTGTATCCTGACCAAGTCAGAATCCGTCTTCTCTGCTGATACATTGTGGCCCTGATTCAGTTGAATTGCAAGGGAGGGGCAATACTGGATTGTTACCTGCTTCCCCAAAGAGAAGATAATCTAGCAGTCTCCTCTGCAGGAATGTGGAAGTTGGCTTGTAAGTGGAAGCACATCTAGTATCTGCTTGTATTCCAGCAGAAGTGTTCACTTCTCTTTAATCACATTTAAGTTGTCCTTAATACTTGGGCTTTTTTAAAAAAATGAAACTACTTAGTTTTTTCCCTATGCACCCCATAGTACTTAGAAATGCTTAGATACAGTGAGGCTTCTGAAGAGCAACAACAACAACAAAAAAGACTAAAGTTTGGGCCAAGGAGTGCTTGCAACAAAGCTGATACTAAAAGCCCACATCAATCCAGGTCCGAACAGGTCTGTGGTACCCAAATCGGAAATCTGCTGGGAACCCAGAAATGTTTGAACTGGAACTAAGTATTGTGTCTCTCTCTGGGATTTTTTTGCCATGTTTTAAATATCCAAAGTATTATATTAGCATGCCTCTGTTCCAGTTGTATATGCAAGTTTCATGAAAAAGAAGAATTAATGTACGAAAGGTGGAGTGCTGTTAAACATGAATGAACAAATTAGAGGGAGTTACTGTCTTCCACCCCTGGTCTGGATTGTAGTTCAAAGTTCTGCAGTAATAAGCACGTAGAATATTTCTAAATAAATTAGGTTGATCATTTGTTTTGTGAGTTTTGTTTCAAAGAAATGGATAACTGAAATGATGATGTCAAATTTAGCTAGATTTATCTATTTATTTAGAAAACCAGTTTCACTGTAAGTCTTAGGTGGTTGTTTTTAAAAATTGTGGTGGTTACCTCTGAAGATTGTTTTCAAGTTCTGTTTCAGTCAGTTAAGCCTGTTCCGTTGCTTTGAAAAACTAAGTTTTTTTTCATTTTGAGTCTGAATTAATTTTAGAACATCAGGCAAACAGTGAATCAAACCAAGGCCCTAAATCTTCCAAATGATTTCTAATTAGATTTAGATGGCTAACCTGTTATCTGCACTGGAAATGTTGGTGCTGTGAACACCAGCTATTAATAGACCTATGCATGAATACCTTCAGGGCTCTTCTGTTAGTGCCATTGTAAAGTAGATATTTTATCTGATACTAAACTACTTATGTTTCAGACATGATGAAACAAGAAATATGATGCAAATTCTAGCATTTGGTTACTGAAGAAATAAGTACAGAGAGAACTGGTGGGGAAGGGGAAAAGAACAGGAAAGAAGTTGACCCAATATGTTGTTTTTTGAAGTCTGCCTGTGCCCTGTCCGTATGGGTGGCAGAAGGAAGAGTGGAGTTGATACCGAAAGCTCACTTCCATAGCCTGAGTTTCCACGTGGAAAGGTATTATTGGGTGTCTAAAACATATCAGCTCTTGTGTTGCCACTTAGAACCCAGGTTTATTGATGAAGCAGTGTGATGAAGCAGACAAGATCAGCTCCAATGCAAACTAAGTAGGGGTTTCTCTAGCTTGGGTTTTCAAAATCTTTCCATTGGGATGGACCAACTTAAACAGATCATCCTGATTTTAGAACTTCACTAAGAGTATGTCTGAGAAATCTTTTTTGCTGTTGTTTGAAACAAGTACTGTCAGATGTTAACATACTTCATCTTGGAATTCACTGTATATTCACTTTCATTACTGGGGAATCACTATTACTGTCTGGTTCCCACTTGCTTTGCTCTAAAATGAATTATTACTTGTTGTTAAAGTATGGCAGCAGTTGTTACATATTCTAGCAGTATTTGCTGCTTTTTCTGGCAAGAGAATTAAACTCCTCTGTAAATACTTCCGCACTACTGATTTAAGATTCCTCTAAACAAACAACAAATTTTATATACAAGCCAGCGAAAGCATTATGGCTCCTGGGACAAGTGAAGTTTAGAGAATAATCACAATGGAAGTGCTCTCTCTACACATCAGGGTTTTTTAATATTATAAATAGCAGAAGTGAGAGACTTCATTTTTCATCAAACCTGTAAATGTATGGAAGGTGCTTGCTTTGACAGCTAAAGGGTTCAGACCTGTAGGCTTTGATTTTATTAGAAAGAAGTAGTCCATCTTCAGTATTGATGGCAATATTTTCCTGACTTATTAGCTTCAAGATTTGGATGCTACAGGTGGAGTAAGAGCATTTTAGTGTGATGTGTAGAGATTTGGGGTTTTTTTTTGAACTAATACTACTTCTGGCTCTGTGTTTTCTGTTAGTTGAAATGAGTTTTCACAGTATGGCCACATAGACTTAAGAAATAGCAAAGTGCATCTAAAAAATGAGGTACTTGTTGATATTTTGATTTATAAGAATGAAAGTGTAACTTAGGGGTATTTTTACATTAGTTTAGGCATATCAGGACAGTTGTGTGGAGTAGCTTTCACTGCTGTGAAACATGAGCCATAGATAATTGAAAACGGCCAGGATTCTGCTTTCCTAAACATACAAATCCAGGGTATTCTGTTTGTTAATGATGAATATCCTACTAGCAAATAATCTTTCCTAAAAAAGTCAAAGTTTCTTTTGTGACTATCAGAACTGAGAAGGGCTCAAGTTTTTTTGCAAATATTTTGAACTTCAAAGTCAAATTGTAGGCACAAGTAGTCACCTGTGCACTTCTGAAGTTTCTTGATAGAACATTAAGGCTTGTTTTCTGAAACTTATGCTTTTCAAAGACAAATATGGGATGGGTTTTTTTGGAAGTGGATGGCACTCTGGAAAATGTACTTAATTCCAGCTGTGTGAGTCATTTGGTAGTTGGCTGTTCTGCTGGGGTATGTTTCAGTGTTTCTTACGATGGAACAAATTAACCAACACCAAGTATTACAATTTTATGTGAAATGAAGGAAACTCCCTTGCTGCTTAGTGGATGGCATTCAATGACAGTATGCAGAAACTTTCTTGGCTTTCATCTGTGTTATATGATCATGCACAGAACAGCCTGTGCTTTGCTTGGTGGGCTTTCAAAGCAAAACCCCTTGTGAGGATATCTCTGAAAGCACAGCAGCGTAGTTCCTTGTGTCATTGCGCTTAGCCTTTCAGGATGGGAGCGTAACTTAGTTCCTGTGTTGTAGGGTAGCTGTGACAAGAGTTTGGCTCATGTTACAGTAAAGTTCCTGGGAAGTTGGACATTGCTGAAAATAGAGTATGGTTAAGAAAGTTGTGGTCAGAAATGCACTGAGCTTCATGCAGCAATGATAAGGGATATCTACCGCTAGCAGCAATACTGCTGAAATACTGAGAGCTCTGTATTTCTTGTAACAGTAGGTGGTTTTTGTTTCAATACTTCATAACACAGGCTGAACAGTGCAAGGGCTCTTACATTGGCTTTACTTAACTTTAAGTCATTGCATTACTCTATTTTCACCTTTTACAGTATGCTTTGAAACAGTCAACATGGACTTTTCACGTCTACACACGTACACTCCTCCCCATTGTCTGCCAGAGAACACTGGCTATACATATGCACTCAGGTGAGAACTCTTTTCTTCTTGTAGAGAAACTCTATGTTCTCTGAATGTTGTCACGTCTAGAGAGTCTAGTTTTCTTGGTAAGTATCTGGCTGCTTTGAAGAAGCATGCTTTATCTGGGCTGCTTTGAGAGAAACTGCTGTGCCCTAAGTGGAGAAAAGAATAACAGGACAATGACGGAGATCATGACTCAGTGTTTATTAGTTGCTATGAAGAACTAGTCTCCACCTAGTTACGATTGCTGTCTTATTTCTATAAATATGTCAAAATTCTGGATGTTTTCTGGTATGTCTTGTAACTTCTGTGTGTTCTTTTGTGACTTGGCACCGCTTTAAAACACTGATGTACACTCACTGCTGCTAGTGTGGCGCTTGGGTGGAAGTCGCGCATCAGTTTCTTGCTTTTGTTTTTTTAAGCAAAAACTGCTTCTTATATGTTGTAAAATCTATATTCTACTGAACTTGATTTTCCTTGTGTCTTTTTTATTAAACTAACCATTATTAGGCTGTTTTTCTTAAATCACTTCAGCTTTCCAAAATCTGTTGTGTTTGCTAGGGTTTTTATTGTGTATTCAAAATAAACATTATGATGTCCATTTGAGTCTTAATAGAGCAGGTTGTGGCTGCTGATTGAATCTAGCTTTTCCTGTTGTTGTTCCATGTATTTTAAAGCAAGTATACATCAGTGAACCTAAGTTAGTGGTTTAAAATAGTTTTGTTAGGATGCAGAATAAGATTGCTTTTCTACTCTGTGCCTGTAAAACATTATTATGTGTTTAATGTGTATTAAAATACAATATTTAGACTGCACAATATGTGGCTACTTGCCACTAAAACAAGTTGGCAAACTGTAGGACTACAGATGACTAACTTAATATTCTTGCTTTTGTGTACTCTAAAACTAGCATTGTCAGGTTTTGCTGGTGATGGGGGGTTGTTTGGGCTATAGCTAGATTTTGATTCTTCAGGTTTAGACAGTGGTTTCTATGTCTCTCTGAGTATATCTTTCTTAAAACAAGCATTGAAATTGTCATCTAACTTAATTTCTTCTCCTCAGTTGTATTTGTCTGAAATAATACTGTTATGTTTTACTGTACAATCTTCTCCACAGCAACTAATCCTTCTTGCAGACAAGAGAAGGAATAAGTAGGTCTTAGTATTAACTTGAGAAATTAAGATTGATTTTTCTCTTTTCTTAATTATGTGTATTTACAAGAAGCATTAACAAAGTGAAGTTTAGTGACTTGCTTAAACTAATCTGGGGTTAAAACCCTTTGAGCTGTTTTTTAGGGGTTTTTTTGCACGCTCTTTTGTCGAGTAAGTTTTGATTCTTGCTGAAGCAAATGAATACCACAGGAGCTAAGATTAATCTGCCAGGAAAGGAAGATGCAGAATGATAAATCCTCTTGAAGGCTGGAGTATAGTTGAGTATGGCTTTATTTATGTACCAAGTCAGACACTCCAATTGTCTTCTGCATAAAACCCAAAGATTATTGTTTTGAAAAACTGAGAGCTTGTGCAGAGGCCTTTGTAGAAGGGGAGGGTTACATGTCTTAACTTTTCACCTCCCATTCAGTGTAGGCATTCAGAAATGGATAGAACTGGATAAACTGAAATTTAACCCCGATTTCATGTAGACAATTATCATTCATTAACTAGGCTGAAATTAATCCATTGCAATTCTTCTTTCTGTAGAAAGATCAGCAAGCTTTCTTTAAATTGAAAAATTCTATGAAGCCCAAAATATTAAAATAATGGGGGAAACTAGTTGGTAGACTGCGGATTTCAGGGTTTTGAGAGTAACTACAGTCTACTGAGCTGATCCTCACTCTGCTCATTGAATCTGTGCAGAATACCATGTGTTACTGATGTAGCTCTTCCTTCATTGGGTCAAGCAATATTTGAAGAATCTGAAGAAAGGGTGAGTTAGGCAGAGTTGATGATCAGAAATATATTCATGGAATGGTTTGAGTTGAAAAGGACCTTAAAGGTCCTCTCAGTTCCACTCCCACCATGAGCAGGGACACCCTCCACTAGTCTAGGGAGCCCAGAGCCCCAACCAACCTGGCCTTGAACCCTGCCAGGGATCCAGGGGCAGCCACAGCTTCCCTGGGCACCCTGTGCTTCACCATCCTCATAGGGAAGAATTTCTTTGCAATACATAATCTGAATTTTACTGTCTTCCAGTTTAAGCCTGTTTTCCCTTGTGCTGGCCCTTTGCTACCATCTTTTCTGGAGTCCTTAGGGACTGGAAGGTGCTCTAAGGTCTCCCCAGAGCCTTCTCTTCAGGCTGAGCAACCCCAGTCCTCTTAGCCTGTCTTTGTTTTCATGCTGAATTTCATTCCTTCTCCCTAACCTGTATTTGTTTTGCTTATATTCTGATGTGGTTTGTTCTGCCTTTGACAATTGAATCTCTAAAAAATCTGTTTGTGAGTTTGGAAGAAATTGGCTTGCGCTTGTAGCACTGCAGAAAGAGTGCAGTGAAGTTGGATACCATGAAGCTATTAACAGAGTTGGTTATGAACTATTAATAGAATTTATATTAATACTCACTGGGATTACTGTGTGTTCATAACTACTTGTAGTGCTTCTGCTTTCTACTTCTACTCCTTCTGCCCAAATCAGAAAAAACATTAAACTGATACTGCTAAATAACTTTTTATCCTCCTCAAAATGCAAGTGAATCTCACCCACTTGTCAACATATAATTTACATCCCACTCTTAAAGCTGAGCTTTCCTTCTCATCACTGTCATCTTTTAAGTTGTGTTGGTTTTGTCAATTTGGGTATCTCTTTCTTCACAAATATGGATTAAATTGATAAGGATTTGGTTTCTGTGTCAGAGCATTAAATCAGCATGTAACTTTCTGAAATAGATGATTAAAATTCTTTGGGTTTATGTGTATTCTGGGACAGATCAAAGCAATAGCTAAATGACTTAAGGGAGTACCCTCAGTCAGTTAGTATAAGTAGTACCTGGTCAGAAAGCATATGTACATTTGTATAGTGGTTATGTGCCTGTGTTCATGGTAGATAATGTCTGATTTGCTATAGTTCTCATTGTGTGGCATTGTATCTGTTATCTTGAATCATCAAGATTATTGCTTCCAGTTTCATTCCAAGGAATACTAAAAAAAAAAGAAATGACTCTTAAGGTCCTCCAGACAAAGCTGTAGGTATGCTGAAGTTGGCAGACCTCATTGGCCATTCCACTTGTATAACTTGAAAATGAACCCTCTGAAGTCTTGGGCTTTCTTATTCTGTAGAATCTCATGAGAAGGAGGTGTCAAGTTAATAGCTAAGAAGCTGGAAGTGTAAGACTGGGTCCAGTCAGCAGCTCTTCCAGCAGCTATGGGAGATGTTTTGTCAGGGGAGGGGACCCCAGCCTGTCCTCTTTGCTAATGGCTTCCCACCTGTAAGATGGTTTTGGTCAGTCATACCACAGTGTATGGGTTCATTTCTGTCCTGTGAAAGGAAAGGCAGGCAGATTGTTCACTGCAGTATTTCTGTAGAAGGAAAAAGGCCACTTTCCACAGAGTGGGAAATGAGATAGCAAGTTAGGAGACTTGTAGATACTGCCCTGCTGAGAGAGGGCAATTAATTCTCACCACTTCCAATGTGAAGAGAATTGTTATCCTGCATAAGCAAGGGAGACTCTTTTTAGAGAGGGAAAAGATCCAATTTTTTCCTTTTTTTTTGGGTTTTTTTTTTTTGTTCTTATAGTAGAGCCCAATTCCAAGCTATTTATTCAATGCAAATTGATATAAATGCTTATTGAGATGCTTAATAACAGCAAGTGTTCATAAACAGGAACAAATTGAGGCTGGTCACAGCTGTCAGCCTCTCCTGTGTGATTGTGTGTTCTTGTGAATTGAGTGTCTGTAAGAAAGATTGGGTGAAGATGAGGAAAGGCAAATGCATGTTGGCAAGTGTAAATAGCTAAACTGAGTTCTGAAACAACTGTTTAGGGAGGGACTTGAAAGTAAACTACTGCAGCTCTGACCCTTTCAGAATGAACAGGAAATCTGTATTTAGCTTGTATTATCACTTCACATCTGTCAGAATGCAAGCTGCCTAAACAATATTTTTGAAAACTATAAAATTACATCCCTTTGTGGCTAATCAAACGTAGACTAAATCCTTGTTTTCATGCAAGGAGGCTCCTGTTGTCTTTTCTTGCCCTTCCACCCAAATGTAAGCAAGGATTAATAAGCATAATGTATGCTGGGTTTGTCCTAAGGTGGGTTTAGACTCCTGCCTTGCCCAGGGTTGCACTGCATGTGGCAGTGTTAGCAGGGCACATCAGTGAGCCATAAATATATTTTACAATGACGTGCCATGAAATCCATGTACCCTTGGGTAATGGAAAGTTATTTTGGACAGGGTCTGGCCCTGTGGGCTGGTTGCCAGTTTGCTGCTGGAGCAGCGAGATGCTTTCCTGCAGTGTGTTGTCTGGGTTAGGGCTTTGGGGTTTTTAGCTGCAAGAAGTGCAGTTCACATGCTCTGACACAGTCCCATCTTACTTTGAATTGTGGTGCAATCAAGCAGTTCAACTCAAAAGCACCGACTTTGTCAGAATTAAATCAGCACTCTTAAGTGTAGCTACTAGGCCTTCTGACATTAACTTATTTGTATGCCAGACTAATACAATAAATATTATTAATTTGTGATGTTCTGGGTTCTATAAAGATTGTGTAAGAAAATTATTTCCATTAATTTTGGTTTTTTTTCCATAAATATATTTTACAATGGCTGTTTATATGTATTTTTTAACGGGAAAAAAACCCCAAAACATTTCAAACACAGATTGCACAGTAGAATATACTCATTCAGACCTAATTTCCTTGGTTTTGTTTGGAATTTTGAGGAGAAGGTACTTTCTTCAATACATTGCTCAGCTGCTCTTAAAAATAAAAGAAACTCACACCAAAATTCCCAGGCATGTTGAAGTAACTGCTGTGACAGTCCTCTCTGTCCCTGTGGCCCAGGAGCTACCGGGCTCCTTGAGAAACCTGGCCCAGGGCACTGTGCCCTCAGCTGCTCTGTGTCACAGCCCCGGTTCCAGGGCCTGGCCTCCTGCTGCACAATGCCCTGTAACCACAGGCTCTGCTCAGCCAAGTAATGGAATGTGTCCTTTCACTGTAAGTATAAGTATTCTGCTATAGGCTAAATATCCAGTTGTGTAAATGTGTTTCTTGCCGATTCCTCTGTTTAATTCATTTGTGGTTACCTTGTGTTGCTACTTTGTCTCCATGTAAATTTCCATGGAGTTTCTGAGAGAATCAAGTATAAAGGTGTAAAGTTCCCGAGGTAATGATGTGAATGAAGCTTGTCTCTGTGTAAACTTGTCTCCTTAGGATGAAACGGAGGAAAACGGATTAAGGACTCTAAACACTTTTTTGAATTGTCCAATTACATGTTTCTAATGCCTTGCATTAAATTAAGAACTCTTTTTAAAAGCACCTCTTTTCTTTTTTCTTTAAAGTAATGGTAGTTAAACTAATGTATCAAAAGTAGAGGCCTGAAGTATCTTTAAAAGGGATATCTCAAACCCACCTCGCCCTTGCAACTTAGAGTGCATCATGATTTTTAATTTGCTGCTAGGTGTGGTGAAGAAATTGTGTCATGAGTGGCTTCCTCTCTTAAATTGGTCCCAGAAGAGCAGTGTGTCTGTTTAACAAATGCTTGCTCTGGCTCCACTTCAAACATGGTTTCCATGGTGGTTGTTTCCCTCTAACTGTGATTTCAGTTGTTAAACCTAGAATGTGGATTGCTTAAGAGAACCTTGAATATCTACATGTTTTTAAGTTATTTGGCTTACATGGCATACCTTTTGGGAATTGCTCTGTAACATCAGATAAACAGCTTCTAATAGAAACTTAGACTAGCTGGAAGTGTGTGTTTGTTATTAGAGGGATTTTTTTTTCTCTTAGACTTTAGTAACTTTGTTCTTCTTTTGCTCCAGTTCAAGCTATTCTTCGTCTGCTTTGGATTTTGAGATTGAAAACAAAATAGAACCAGTATTTGATTCACCAAGGATGTCACGGCGTAGTTTACGGTTAGCTGCTGTGGGATTTAATAAAACAGATGATTCACAAAACGATACCCTGCATGACAGCTCATATGCTGGAAACATGTCCTTCAGAGAACAGTCTTCTAAGTAAGCATTTTTTTATCATCACAAGTTAATTTAGTGATTGAACTCAGTAGTACAGACATAGGTTACCTGGTGTTTTATTCTTTCTCGGTATTTACTGCCATACTTTGAAAATTATGTTCATTGTGTAGCTTGCTAAAGTATAGATGCTTGAAGCAGAGAATTTCCTTTGAAACCCAATTTGAACTATTGAGTTATGTCAGTTTTAAAATACTTTGACTGTGTGTTTGTTGGGTGGTTTTTTTTTTGTTTTGTTTCATTGGTAGTTTTAACTTTAAATGAAAGACAAAGAGAAATTTGCATCTTTAGTGCTCTGTCTCCCCTTTGTTTCCTAGGATGGTGAAGCAACGCAAAAGTATAAATAAACAATCTGGCAGTGCAAAACACACACCAAGGAAAAACCTATCCAGTTCTTCCCTTTTCAGCCAAAGCAGTTTCAATAGCCATGCCAGTGATGCATCAATGATATCCACTGTATTGGATGAAACTTTGATTCGAGAGCAGACAGAAGTTGATCACTTCTGGGGTAGGCAATGAGCGCCATTGCTTGTATTAAACTGAAAACTGTGTAAGGTTTGGTGCGTATAAATGTGTGTTCACGTCTTTTGCATCTTCCCCGGTCGTTATCCCGTTCTGCCCTCAAGTGTGTGCATGTACTTACACTTCTGCTGTAGATGTCTGCTTGCTAAGAGGTTGTCTGGCATGTAAACTTGACTTACTGGCATAGTCACCATCAGGAAATGTTACACCAACAAATTAATATGCTGGGCAAACATACAATTTTCTGATGCAACACCACAGGCAGTACAGTTTTAACTATTTCTTTTATCATTACTTTCTTCAAAATGAGCATAGGGTACTGTATTTTAAGGGGCATTAAACATGGATCTTAGGAAGAACTTCTTTACTGAAAGAGTCCTCAAGCATTGGGACAGGCTGCCCAGGGAGGGGGTTGAGTCCCCATCCCTGGAGGTGTTTAACAGACGGGTGGATGCGGTGCTTGAGGACATGGTCTAAGGGTAGACTTGGTGGCGGTAGGTTAATGATTGGACTGGATGATCTTAAGGGTCTCTTCCAACCTCAACAATTCCATGATTCCATGAACTTTTTTTTAAATGCTAAAGAAAAAGGACTTTCTTGTTTGTTTATAGACAGAAGTGTGTTTCAACTTATCTTAGTGTGAAAGTTCCAAACCAGTGGTGCTTGAGGATCTCCCAAGAGGGTTTTTGTGTGGCTGGCTGGTTTGATTTGTAAATGTATACAAGTGAACTTCTTCTGGAACCTCCTCACTGAAGAGGAAAATACAAAAGCTGCCTACATAAAATCTTTTGTAGGGGAAGATCAGCAACTTATTCAATCTTCCAATTCAGAGTATTTGTTTCTAGTTAGCATGTTTGTGACCTTCACAGAGTCCTAATGTAAAGAATTGTTTCAATCTTAGGAGAACACATTCTAAACTTTAGATTACCTGGGTCTTAAAACAGGATCTTAAAATACAGTACTACCAAAGTAGTTACCAAGCAACAGGAACAGGGTAAGCTTGTAATTAGCTGCTTTAGAGTCACATGGGGGCTAAGAAAAGGTGTAGTTGTCACTCATATTTTTGTCTGCTGCTTCTGTGGTAGAATGCTTTTCACTAACTGTTACCCTACAACATTAATGTCTGTGTATATGGATATAGTCATGTGGTAGAATGCAAAATATGATTAGTATTTAACATAAAGTGGCTTTTCTTTGCTGTCTTAAAATTAGTGGGACTTTTGAGTTCATGTTGGATGCAGTTATTACAGGATTTCTTTATATTTGAGATCAAATAATAATATTGTTTTCCCTCTCTAAAGGTCTGGATGATGAAAGCGACCCTAAAGGTAACTATGCTGCTCTTTTACTTCCCACATGCATTCTATTTATTGTAACCAGTAATTGCAATACTAATGTCAGTGGCCTGAATGTTTTGTTCTTGGTTTGCTAGGTAGTAATACTACACTGATGCAGGGAAATGGTGATATAGCAGCAGAAACCCAGACCACCATGATCAATGGCTACACTTGCAGTGACTGCAGCATGCTTTCAGAACGGAAGGAGGTTCTCACAGCGTACTCACCTTCTCCTGTGCCATCTTCCAGGATTTACTCTAGGGATAGGAGCCAGAAACATGCATCCAGTAAGTTGCTTTCTCTTGTGCTTTATCTGGATAGCAGAATGACGTGTGCTTTGATGTGTTTTCCAGTTAGTGTGACCTTTTTTGTTTTTAGCAGTCTTCATTAGCTAATTTCTAGAGATAAGCTTACATGAAATACCTTTTTCTGTATCAATTGAAACTTTATGTACTTTTCAGCTTCTTATATATAATTATCAGCTCTTTTCAGTGCTGCTGAAGGAATAAGACAGCTTCAAAATGAAAATGCTTCTGTATCTTAACGAGTTCTACTTCCAAACTGATTTGGAATACAATACAGCCAGCAGTGATGATAGTGAGGCCCCTAATCTGGTATCAGATCTAAACATATCTCTGGGTTTTGGTCAGGGTTTTCAGATAAAAACCTCTTTATACATGGTCCAATTCTGGGTTTTGCTTACATGAACTTCCAGGATTAAGCAGAATTACTTGTTTGCAGTGCTGCTGTTATCCAGGAAATGAGGTGCCTTCCTGCTTTCTGTTTTCTTTTCTCATCATTTAACCTTGCATCTTATTAGTGTTTTTAGAAGCTAAACCTCAAATACTTAAAAACTGCAAGGGGAAAACCAGATTGTAAATAGAGTTCCTAGTGACTAAATTCTTAAAGCTCAAACCCAAGTGAATCTGCCTTAAACAAGGTTCTAATTTTCCGAGGTAATCTTCATTCTGTGGGTGGTTGTCCTCAGTTCTGGACTCTGTCTGCCTGCCTCTTGCATAGCATCTTGAATTTCTTGACTGTTGGCAGTCCACAGTTACAATGACAAAGTTCTTTGAGTGACTTTATGAAGACACCACCAATATGGGGATTCTCTAGGTGTGTTATTCTTGAATGAAGTATGCTTTCAGTGGGAAGAAATCAGTGCATTTGGGCTATAACATATAACTTCAAATGCTTTGAAGCAAATACTACATTTTGGTAAATGTGTAGCACAAGTAGGAATTCTGTTGGCTTAGCATAATGAACTAAAAGTGACACTCTGAGAAGCTCCTGAGTTTATATTACCACAGGAGAATTTTAAAAGGAACTCGTCTTTGTATGTTCCTTTAAACTTTAACCCAGTAGTTTGGGTTAAACCTGGTGTGAAGGAAAGGGACACTCAATCAGAGCAGACTTTCATAATGCAGGTTCCAGGTACTGCAGCTTTGTTCAGCTCTGTAGCACTTGAGGCAGACCACTGCAGTAAAGGTGGAGGAGAAAGTGAAACCACCCACACCCTTCCAAATACAAAATGAGAATGTCTTGATTGCAGCTGCGACCCACAACACCATTATCATCAGTTCCCAAGTTCTTTAAGAAAGGAATTCTTTGCTGTTCAGAATTCTTCTCTAAAAAGAAAATGTAATCTTGCTGAAGTAATACTCTGTCTTGAAGGTGTTTTTCAATTCTTACAGAAGCTCTGCTGAAATAACTAGTCCATCCAGACTTTTCAAACCACACCTGCCTAAGTTTCATACTCCTGGCCAAACAAAGGCTTTCCATGCTTCGTCTTTATTCTTCCACAAGCTAATGGTCACCAGAGAATAGAAGTACATCTTCATGTAGGTGAATAATCTGTGTTCCCACTGTTTTTTTCAATAGGAGGAACCTATTTCTACGTGAGTAAGATTCTGCAATCGACCAAAAACGCTGCAGCATCTTTTGCATCACTATTAGTGCAACTATTTCAAATGGTTTTGCTGAAGCTGGGTTATGAATTTAAAGGTACCTTTTCAGTTGTCTTCCTTGGTCTCCAGACAAGGGTGTCTATGGCTGTTTTTTCCTCTTACAGACTTCATCTTTTGCACTACAGTGTTCTTTTCTTGTAGCTTTTTGTCTGGGTCCTGTCTTTCTTATTACCTAATTTTCTCAGTTTTGCTCTCCTAGAGTATTGGGTTTCATGAAAGATCTGTGTTGCAATTGAGACACATGTTGATTTTACTAGGAAGTGGTAGAGTGTAATGTTTAAATTGAGAAACTTAAATTGACTTTTAAAAATTGCTTGGTGTGATAGTGTCAAATCCTCACTTTTCAGTATCTTTAGGTTGGACTGTCTTGTTACCTTTAACCCCACTGTGCACTTAAAGCTTGATTAGATCTGTCTCACAAAACTAAAACTGTCATCACTCTGCACCTACTCTAAAGCACATCTTACTTTCCTTGAAAATGTTTGATTCTTGCTCAGTGATTTCTCTTCTACAGTACATGCTCTATCAGTGTCTGAATAAAACTCCGCTCTCTCCTGTTCTCTCTGCCTCAGTATCTTATAACTTGCTAATCCTCTCTTCTTGGTCTTTTAAGATCTCTGGTAAAATCAACACAGATGTAACTGGCCCATTGGACAGAATGATGGGAATAAGGACTCATGATTTGATGAGCTGTTACAAAATCTATCTGAAAAGCAGCAGAAAGATGTTTTTGAAACAGTGTATCCTCTTAAGAAAAACACAAAACTACACACGCTAGACTTCTTCCTTGATCATTTTTCAGGTTTCCTCTGGGTAACCTAGCTTTAATACTAAACCAAGCCAGTTAATCATGTATGCAGATTTTAGCATAAGTGAGAGGCTTTGGATTTTTGTTACATTCCATGTATTCTTTCTGAATGTGTTGCAGCTCACTCAGACTACTGCGGAAGCATGAACGTAAAGGAGTTTTACAGAGGAGACAGCCATCTTGGTGTAAATGAGGAATCAATATGTAAGTATAATGGTTTATGTGGTCTTTTAGCTTTGGACTACATACCAGTTTGTTACTCTAATGGTAGTATCAGATGCCCCATAATTATGGAAGCTGCAAATTAAGTGGTTTGCAGCTGGGAAGTAGGGAGGAGAACACTCACTGCCTGGTCTACTGTAGTATTTCCTCAAGCAAGTTTCATTCCACTGAAGTTTGTTTACTGTTTTGTTTTTTTTTTTTCTGTTTGATAACTGATACTGTGAAATAAACATGTTCAAATTATCTTGTAACAATCTTAAGTTGATCCTGGCTTTGTCCCATTAACTCACTGTTACCACAACCAACAGGTGATGACTGTAAGGGGAAGAAACATCTTGAATTATACACCACAGACCACACGCAATCCTCATGGGCTAAAAGTGTAGCAAGGACCATTTGGCACACCTTTTCTTATGCAGGTTGACTTGGACCTTTTTTCTTTTGCTTTTATTTTGCATCACAATCTCACAATATTAATCATACATAATGTTTTGTGTTTGGGTTTTTTTACCTTTATCACAGTACATTAAAATTTAAGTGTCTAGAAAATTAACTTGCTTAACACCTTTCCTGTTCAGCTTCTTGCTTTGAAACTGGCTTTTGAACAAGTTTGTCAGACTCCTTACCTCTTACTAAAAGCAAGGTGTAGGGACAGACAGCATACACCTTGTATGTAAGAAAGATCAAATCAGGTTGTTAATTTACTGTATATTGGGGAAGGCTGTATGGCCAGTAGGTGAAAAGCTGCCTCTAAATGATAGCAAAGTATGAGGTTTTGGTATGCAGATTGAATAAAGAGTTTTAACATTTTATTTTTGTTCTAGTGATAGTCAATTTTTACAGGAATCTTATATAGGGATAGAATCTTCCCTGTGAGATGAGCGTTCCCTAGCTTGCATGACAGAGGCATCAAGAATCTGTTGAGTGCTCTTTATTCAGCAAAGGAAAATGATTTGAGACACTTCAGTCACCTAAATGCTTTGCAAAATCTTGGGTTGGTATATCTATAATCCCTCAGATTAACCCAGACGCATCTGCTAATCTAAAGATGTAGGATTACTTTCTAAATGTATGCTGTGTAGTTTGTTCTGTAGAATGACTGGTCCTAGTCTTGGATATAGCAGTCATTGGCTTCAGTGGGCTTTAAGTCACAGCATTTTGTTACATAGCTTCTTGTTGGTTTTGCCTTTTTATAGAAGACTCAAAACTGACATGCCAAATATCCTTGGGAACATTCAGTTTAATGAAAACATACTGCTTGCAACTTTGAGAGATTATTTTCTACTTCTTATCTGTATTTATTACAGATTTACTACATAGTTCTTTAGTTCTTTCACTAAGATTTAAAACTTTTAGTGGTTTCTTCTTCTACACACAAACCTAGATAACAAACTTGATATATCACTTGTAACAAATAAGATGCCATTAAAATAATGGTGTGCTTAAAGCTTGGGTTTATGGTAGTACTTCTTGCTATTTTCTGTTATACCTGGCATGGCATTGTACCTGAAATTTCTTTTTTAGAAATTCAATTCTAACCACACAGATGATAATTTCATTTATACATGAGGCTTCTGTTTATAAATTGTCCTGGTCTTACTTGGCTTCCTAGATGTTAGTGGCTTGCTTTGCTTCTAAATAGTGAAGAACCAAGTTTGTAGATTACTGAAAGGTGTGGTTTAAAACCAGGCAGAACATGTACTGTGCAGGGACATGTGCTGCAAAAAGAACTTAAACTCATGTATGTATGTTACCCCATAGAGTTAATTTGTTACAATCTAGGTTACTTTATGCTTCATACGCTGCGAACAGTGGGAGCAACAGGATGGCTTGTGTCTCAGAAGGTGGTGTCTCTACTCTGGCTGGTCGTTCTTTCTCCAGGTTACTATCCTACTCCATGCATGTGTGTGTGGTGCTGCTTTCTTTTGACAGACAAGGAATCTGCAGCATGTGGCTTACACTAATTCAACTGTGTTTACACTGTAGCTTGAAATGTATGTGCTAAGGTATTTTATCAACCAAAATACTCTTAATGAGAGGGTATATCTCTCTTCACAGGCATAATGGGAGACTAACCAGACTGTTTCATGGGGGAATGGGTGTATGAATAGCAGGGAATATGTGTGTTGAACAGTGGGGTGTGTTTGGTGTGGTAGTTGCTTCCTATCATGGCATTTCTCTTGGCAAAAACTGATGCTGCTAACCTGTGTGTTTCTGGAATAAAACAGTGGATGTGGAGTGTGGTAACTTGGATTCAAGCATTAATACTGAATTTGCAGCAAGATAGCACTGTTGTAACAAATAAGTATTTCATCTTTTTGCATGACTGTTGAGTAGCTGATGTTTATAATGCTGGTGTATTGTGATACCTAGATACTAATAAGCTGCATGTGCTGCCTGTGCTCATGAATTTCTCTGCTGTGCACAGTGCTGCTAGCCACAGTTGTGTGTCCCTCTACTTGGTGTCTTTGAACGTGTGCTGCAGTCATGACATTTCACACTACCACTTTTTGTCTTCTAGGGTGGGCAGCTTCTGGCATGTTCAGGTTGCTTAGGACTGGGTGGTATCAACTTATCACTCTGATGTCTCTGCTCAGGGTGTTTCTTCTTAGAAGGTGTGTATGCTTTGGGGAAAAACTGCTTTGTGAGCAAATTATTTACCCAGTTATAATACAAAGTCATAAAATAAATATATCACTTCTTGTAAAATCTACTATGTTTTTCTCTAGATGCCTTCCAAAGATCTACAAGCTATTACCGTTTCTTATCCCACTCCTGTTTCTACTAGGTATGTGAATTGTGTAGCTATAATGTAAATCAACATACACTTACTACAGCTGTTCCAAAATAGCATTTTTAGTTGTACTTTGGTTATGAAGAAGACTCAGAAAGTAATTCAAGGCTTCAAAGTTCTGACAAGTTAGTGAGCTTTCCCCTTGCCATGAAAGGAATACCCTTGATTTAATTTCACAGAGCTCTTCAGAGTGGGGAAAATAAGTATCTTCACTGAAGTTGTCTTTCCCTCTGGCACCCCCACCACTGCCCTTAACATGCCTTCACGGGAGTAGCAATGAACACATAAAGAGTAGGCTGCACCCTGATTGCTTTGATTGTTGTCCATCCCCATAAAAATGTGGTTAAGTTCTTTTACCCACTTATCCTAAATGTTTTGCTCCAAGACATGCTGTAGTTGCTACACTGCTTTTTAGACTGGTTAGTTGACATTATTCCAGGCCAGCTGTTTAAATAACAAAGTAAGTTTAAAATATTTACTAAAAGTATCGAGCCATTTCTGAAAAGCAGTTTCATGGCTTTGCATGTCCTAAAAAAACTTGTAGCTGCTTTGAGGAGGTGACACTTCTCAGACTCACAGTGGGGATTCAAAATCACTTGTACTAGGGAGAATAAGAAAGGAAGAAGTTCCTCTGTGTATAAAATGCAGCTACTTCTCACTAAGATATTACAAAAATAAGTGTAACTTCTGTGAAATGCTGGATTGCTTCCATTGAAGCCTAAGTTTCCTCCAACTTGTATTAGATGTTATGCAATGGGTATGTAGTAAGTAGGGTATAAGGCAAGATATTTTCCATTGAGATCACAAGCAGTATTTACATCTGCCTGTCTTAATCAGTAAATGAGATCTAGGTCCCAGGAAGCAGTAGTATGAGATTAAGGGTATATCATGAGATATAAGTACAAATTGCCTCCCATGCAACCATGTGAGCAGTACTGTTGGATGTTCCCTAATATTCTTGAGTGCTTGACTTAACAATTTCAAAACTAGCTTACAATCATTTTTATTTAGACTAGTGTCTGCTGTGTGATGACTTCCTTGTAGACCTAAGGTACCTTGTGTCCTTAAGACTGCTTTTATCTGTAAACTGTCATCTTAAGGGAGAATTATCTTGAGCAGCCTCTTTGCTTTTTTTTTCCGATCTAGGCATATGGTTCTGGGGGTTTGATGGCTTTGTTTCATTATTACCATCACTGAACTGGACAAGAATTTATACAATGCAGAGCATAGATGACTCCATTCATGTTCCAGAACCACAGGCTGATTCTTTTCACTCTGTGCAACCTCCAAAGGTAAGGGATAACAGTCTAGGGGAGAATTTTCATACCTTTTTAATACTTCTGAGTTCTCATGCTTTTACTATTTTGCAATAACTACTTGTTGCACAAGGGTAATGTAAATAAATATCTTGTGTCTTATATATTAAAAATGGTCTTTCTGCCTTAGGATACCATAAATGTCTTTGATTCGGGTCGAATAAGTGAGCTGGAAAGGCAAATGGCCTTCGTGTCTGACAGATGCCATCACCACGACGAAAAATACAGCAAAGTGATGCTTCTACTCAATAATCTTCAAGATCAGGTTGCCCAGATGAGTGACAAAAGTGAAACATTAAATCTAATAAAAAATGTGGTAGGACAACATCTTAAAGATATGAAACCAGAGGAAAAGGTGAGATAGTTTTGGATGCTTTCTGATACTAATCAAAGTGCTCTGTTATAATAATGCAGGTTATTAGTGATTTGACCTCTGGATTCTTTTTCTGTTATAGAATTAACCAATAGGTAATAAATGCCAGGGAGTAGACATTGGCATTGATTCCTCCTTTGTTATTGCTGACAAAGAATTAATTGCAGATAGGCCATCTAAATTAGAATCTTGTGTAGCTGAAAAGCAGCTGGATTTCCCCTGTTACCCTAAAGGGAAAGAAGACTATAGGAAGGACTGGTGGCAAAGAAGTGATTTTGTGCTAAACTTCCCTGTGTGTAACCCCTGGTACTGCTGAATCAGACCTTTCTGTTTCTTATGCATTCTGTCATTTTTCATGCTACCTGCAGGACAAATAACTCAGTTAAATAAAAAGTATGCTTTCTAGGAAAAAGTAAATCATGCTGTTTGTGCTCATCTTATGCTTTTACTTTTTTATTTTAAGAAAACAAACCACCTTTCCTTTTTCTTTCCCTGTTTTTCAGACTGACTTCCTGGCTTTACATCAAGAGCATGAGTTGCGCATCCTGACACTGGAAGGCCTTCTTGAAAAGCTCTCTGCTGAATCCAAGGTATTGGAAGTTTAGTTGTAACTCACTCTAATTGCAACCTGTTGATAAAAAGCACTAAGTTTTTTGTTGGCTATCCCAAACCCCAGTTTGCTTTACTCTAGCTGTTACAGGTCTTGTAAACCTGAAGTTTCAGTTCAAAGACCAACAGTTATTCACTTAACCTGGGAGGCAGATTCTACTTGGAATAAAGTTATCCTATAAAGATGCACAAAAAGTGTGGGATACATTCCTGTATAAGCAGTGCCAAAATCCAGTTTTGTCATTTAACATTCTTTATCCTCGTTGTCACTTGTGTTTTTGTTAAAACTAACTCCTGTATTTTACAGGACATCCAGAAGGAGTTTGATACAGTCAAAGCAAAAACAGTGAGGTATAAGCACTTTTCAAATATATTTTGCTTTTCAATCCTGATGCTAACTGATGGTGAGATACATGTCCTTCTGTGAAATGCCACAATACTTTTGTGTCAGTTAACTGACCTGAACAGCTTGTATTGCCAGCAGGAGTACTCTGTCTAAAAACAGAACTGTTTCTGGCTGTAAACAGAAACAGCTTTTTAAATTCTTGGATTGTGTCAGTATTAACACTCATCTCTGGCTTCAGTTTGTCAGCTGTACTACTTTACACTCATGTACTATGTAATACCGGGATAAAACCTGCAGCACTTCATTTTGTTTCCCCATTAGAAAGAGGAGAAACAACACATACTTACTGCATTGTCTTTTAAATGGGATCTAAACATAAAACAGCTTCAGAATGCTGGCTGATACTTATTTCACAGCATGCACTGAACACTGATCTCTGGTCATATGTGACCTGCTACTTAAGCTTGACTTGACACCTGCTTCTAAAGCTATTTTTAAGTAAGGTAACCTGAAACTAACCAGTGGCACACTCAGGCAAAAAAAAGTTTGTCTTGTTTGCCAGAAACCTTAAACTCCTCCGAATTTATATGCTTGAGTTAGTAACTTGTCAACCTAGTGATATTCATCACTGCTGAATTTGTTCACTACTTCCAAATATGTTGCTTTGAATATATTAATGATGCCTTCAGTAACATCTTCAAGGAACTGCAAGCTCACAGTGTGTCTCGTGGTGAATAACTGAGCATGGAAAGCACTTTTTATTAGACAAGTATTTCTCGAGCCTTTAGAACTTGGAGTGATTCAAACTGCTCTTCCATAATTAGAGACTTGTTGTTTTTATCAGAGATGATGATGAACACAGTCAGCTTCTCTCCAAAGTTAAGAAGCTAGAACTGGAGTTGTCTCAGATGAAATCAGACCTGTTAACTTGGGAAAGTGTGAAGACGAGTTGCAAGAAAATAGACGTCATCCATGAGCAAGTATGTTCTGTAATTGTCCCTGTTGGTTTTGTTCACTTTTGTGAAATGCACTGCAATAAGTAACGTGGGGGTAGTATTGATCTTAAAGAATGGTGGTATAGTGGTGCTGTAAACTTTCTCCACTCGTGTCTAACACTTTACTAGACAAGAGTTTATGGCTTTTTTTCTACAGGGTCTTTTTTTTCTGCAGGGTCTTTTGCATTTAAGCTGTGATGCACGTGCAGTTCTGTATACAGTACTTTGCTGTCCTTACTGATATATTTTGCTAACCTGTGTAAATGACTCTGGCAAACCTAATAACTTGATTTTGCGTGAGATTCTTTTCTGTATTTTAAAAAATCATAAGTTCTTTCAAAAGCTTTTATAAGGTCTGATGAGAATGTAGCCAGCAAAATACAGTACTAAGTAATGATATGGGTTTATCACCTTGACTAAAATACCACCATGCTCAAATATGATCTACTGATTGTGTGCAGAATCAAAGCTCACAGTGATTAAGCTACTTGCTAAGTTAGACCTTAGAAGTACACAGCTCCACTTAGCATTGCTATGGTGCCTTCTTTAAGATGTTGCAGTCAACTTTTTCTTTATTCTGAAGTGGTAGCCAGACTATTTACATAAACTGCAGTTGTCTGGAGCTGTTAGGTGTTACCTTCACCAAACTGATGAACCATCTAGATTTCCCATACATTCTTCTGCACACCTGCTTCGTCTGTTAGTCTGGTGTAAGTCACTGTAGTTAAACATGTGTGGAAGGTACACTGCTACTTAGTGCTGAATGTTGGATTTCTTTCTCTTCTACACATATAAATTGTGTGTGTATGTATATATTTATATAAAAGGTATTACTTAATGGTTATTGAGACTGATAATTTCTATTGATTGTTAACGGTTTTAGGTAGATGCCCAGGTCAGAGAATCTGTCAAGCTAATGCTTTTTGGTGATCAACACAAAGACTTTCCCGAATCACTTCTCCAGTGGCTTGCATCCAATTTTGTGAGCAAAAGTGATCTGCAGACTTTGTTGCGGGATCTAGAGTTGCAGATCCTCAAGAATGTTACTCTCCATATGTCTACCACAAACCAAAAACTGACATCTGAGGTGATAACAAATGCTGTGGCGAACGCAGGGATTTCTGGAATCACAGAAGTGGTGAGTGAGCTTAAGTTCTCAGAAGCTCATCTAAAATTGTAAAGGGTCCTTTTATAAGCAGTTTGTGTAGCGTGACTGGTAATATTAATGATTTTAAGAGATGTCTGAAAATGGTTTATCAAATGTGTTCTTAGGGCATTGCTTATTGCTGGCTGTGAATAGTTGTTTTTTCAAAACATACTGTCTTGAAAATTGGAGAATTCCAAGAAATAAGTATGCTAGAGAAAGGCAGCTCAGGGTACTGGGAACATGGGGGAAAGAATGCAAGTTTTAAAGAAAAAAAAAAAAGTCAAGATGAAGTATTAATTTGTATTTTAAGACAGCAGTGCATTAAAAATAGCCTCTGTGAAGACAGGCTTTCAAAGACTTGTGATAGTGCAGCATCTCAAAGATGTTTACAACTTCAGACTTGTATATATCAATTTTATCACTTGGTACATTAAAATCTTCTTCTCCCTATGTACATTTGTAGCAAGCACAGATTATTGTAAACAATGCGCTGAAACTGTACTCTCAAGACAAGACTGGTATGGTTGATTTCGCCCTGGAATCTGGAGGTAAATAGTAGAGCAAATGCCATTTTTGCAATTAATGTTAGTTACAGTATTTCCAAAAAATCTTGAAGTGAAGACTCTAAGTTCACTTAAAGTGAACACATCTTTGTGTCTTGCCTGATCACCAGATTACTGCAATCTGTGTGTTCTTTATGGGGTTGTGTATCAGCCTGGGTATGCATGGACAGGGACAGCATGTGTACAGCTCTGTAGAGAACCACAGGTCTGAGGTGTGCACACCACTGAACTCACCAGGGAAATTGTGTATCTTGAACTCTCTTAAATGCTACACCTTTAACATTCTTCACCTGCCATTGTACTTCATAGAAGCAGTGTATCCCCAGACAATTATTAGGCTAGCAATACCTTTAGTATTTTTCTGAGGAAAATGACTGGTATGTTCACTGTGCTTTGTACATATCTCTTCCTTAAAAGTCTTCAGGAAGAATTAAGTAATTCTCTGCTAACCTGATAAATCTTTTCTTTTGAGGTGGCAGCGTTTTGAGTACTCGCTGCTCTGAAACCTATGAGACCAAGACAGCATTAATAAGCCTCTTTGGAATTCCTCTGTGGTACTTCTCTCAGTCTCCCAGAGCGGTGATTCAGGTAATTAAAAGCCAAGTAAACAAATTTGTCAGTCTTATTTTGTGCTGAATGATTTGGATTGCTTTTTGTGTGCTGGATGTTTCTGACTGTAATATATTGAGGGATGGGGCTGCTCTGAACTGTTTCCAAGGGTGGGATTTTTCTGGTAGTTTTCGGGTCCTGCTGAGGTCCTACAGAAGCAAAATTAGGCCTTTATCAGAGGTTTGGGTGTTGCATTACAAACAATGGGAGGGTTCCTGTTGAGGTGTAATCTCAAGGTGGGTCTTCAAAACAGTGGTGGTAGTTCAGGTGGTTATGGTCTCTTCCTGAAGAGTACTACCAAATAGATCATATTCTGCCACTTGCTAAGCCTGTCCCTAATAATTCAAAATTCATTACAACTCTTTATTACCTAAAATAATATTACAAAATATTTATGGATTTGTTGTTGCTGTTGTGTCCCATCCTTTTCTCTCCCTCTCCTCCTGTCTAGCCGGACATGTATCCAGGAAACTGCTGGGCTTTCAAAGGATCACAGGGGTATCTCGTAGTTAGATTGTCAATGAAGATCTATCCAACTGCCTTTACAGTGGAACACATACCAAAAACACTTTCACCAACAGGAAACATCACCAGTGCTCCTAAGAACTTTGCAGTATATGTAAGTCTGTCTCTGAACTTCAGTTGATGTTTGTATGCATGACAGATCTTTCATACACNATAGTGACTTCAGGGGGGGATAACTGAGAACCTCTTTCTGTCACTGCACTTAAAATTACTTGTATTTTTGAGCTGTGAGATTAGGGGTAAGAAATGTTACAACTGATTTTGGGGAAGAAGTTTCTTTTCTTTGGCTTTATGCAGTAGCAAATGCTTTGAGGGAGATGATGGTGTAGATCTTTCATACACCTGAATTGTTTCATCCTTCCTCCACTCCTCCCTCCCCTCCANCTGCTGGGCTTTCAAAGGATCACAGGGGTATCTCGTAGTTAGATTGTCAATGAAGATCTATCCAACTGCCTTTACAGTGGAACACATACCAAAAACACTTTCACCAACAGGAAACATCACCAGTGCTCCTAAGAACTTTGCAGTATATGTAAGTCTGTCTCTGAACTTCAGTTGATGTTTGTATGCATGACAGATCTTTCATACACCTGAACTGTTTCATCCTTCCTCTACTCCTCCCTCCCCTCCACCCCAGTTTTGGCTCTGCACTGTACTTGTGAGATGTTGTAATTTTTTTTTAATGGATTAACTGAACCACAGTTGTGCAGGCAGGATTGTTGAACAGAAGACTACAGGCTACATCAGAGTATAGCTGTGATATCAGAGAACTGTCTAGTTCTAAATGCTTAAGCAGTCATCTGCAAGCATCTGAATCTTGACTGCAGTCTAGTTCATAACCTTGATCTATTCTCATTCTTGTTTGTCCTGAGTACTTCATGTTGTACTGAGATAGTGGTTTTGTCATGGAAATTAAGGTTTGACTGTGCTAACATATTAACATAGCACAATTATTTGCAGTGTCATGAAACTACAGTGCCTGAACAAGCGTGAAGTTACCCAGGAAACATTCTGATCCTGGTTTGATAGGATGGAGTGCTGGGTGTCATACCTGTTTACTTAAGCAAGCTTCAGTTTGATGTCAAATTTGACAGAAGCAAAAAATCTTTATCCTGTTGTTACAGGGTCTGGATGATGAATATCAGGAAGAAGGTGAGCTTCTAGGACAGTATGTCTATGACCAAGGAGGAGAACCACTGCAGATGTTTCCAGTGATGGTAAGTCTGGATGATAAGATTTAAAGTGTCAGGAAAAAAGATACTCATATCCTCTATGGAATCACAAGATAAACAGTGAAGGAAAAAGGGCTTGTTCTTGGTTGAGCACTTTAGAAACTGAGGTAGAAAATTCCTATGGACCTGCCTCAAGACTTGTAGTCTAAAGAGGTGAGAGGGGGAGGAAAGATTTGTGCCATCTGGGCACAAGTGGTGTGAGGATGCTAACCACACAAAGCATGCTTCATGCTCCTGACTCCCTTCACAAATAACTGATGGTGACACAAGGCAGGTTCTGCTCAAAGGAGCATGACTCGTGAGACCTCACCTGGAGTACTGTGTCCAGTTCTGGAATCCCCAACATAAGAAGGACATGGACCAGTTGGAGAGGGTCCAGAGGAGGCCACAAAGATGATCAAGGGGCTGGAGCACCTTTCCTACGAGGACAGGCTGAGAGAGTTGGGGCTGTTCAGACTGGAGAAGAGGAGGCTCGGGGGAGACCTTCTAGTGGTCTGCCAGTACCTCAAGGGGGCTACAAGAAAGATGGGGAGAGGCTGTTCAGTAGGGCCTGTTGTGACAGGACAAGGGGTGATGGTTTCAAAATAGAGGGAGGGGGATTTAGATTGGATATTAGAAAAAAGTTCTTTATTGTAAGAGTGGTGGAGCACTGGAACAGGTTGCCCAGAGAGGTGGTGGATGCCCCATCCCTGGAGAAGTTCAAGGCCAGGTTGGATGAGGCCCTGAGCAACCTGATCTAGTTGGGGGTGTCCCTGCTTCTTGCAGGGGGGTTGGACTGTATGACCTCTGGGAGTCTCTTCCAACTCCAGCCATTCTATGATTCTATGACTCTGTTATTAATAAAAACTGGTAGCTGTGGGAATCTAAGAAAGCAATGTTACTTGCTCCTGTTTGTTCTAGAAACCTAACTCTGTGTTTCCTTTCTTCTTCCCCAGGAGAAAAGTGAAAAAGCATTCCAGATAGTGGAACTGAGAATTTTCTCTAACTGGGGACATGTGGAATATACCTGCCTTTATCGGTTCAGAGTGCATGGGAAACCTGCTGAATAACCTACACTACAGCTTGGCTTGGGTTTGTTGTTGTACATTTTGTTGTCAATTTGTATATACCGGAAAGCCTAGAACACTGGAATCAAAAGGATGAGGATGCAAGAGAGATACTGCAGGACTATTGATCCTCTGGTTAAAGCAGAAGACTGTCAGCAGAACTGTATAAAAAATAATTTTTATTTGTTCTAATGCTCAGCTTGTAATTGCCAGTTCAGCTTTATATTTTTGTGTCCATGCTCAGAGAATTAATGCATGCAAACTACTCTGGTTCATAAAGCCCAGTTGGCAAACAGGTGACACCTATTTTATTACAAATGAATGTATAGATTGGGGGGTTTGGGAGGGTTGTTTTTTGGGTTTTTTGTTGGTTTTTTTTTTTTTTTAAGAATAAACCACGCTTTCTGCAACTAGGAATCTGGTTGTTTTAAATCCAGGACTTACTTGCATAATTCTGGTAGGGTTTTTCTGTTACAGTGCCAAGCTGTGGTACAATGTAAACACTGCTTGTGGCTAAGGGTTGACCCTTGGTTTTGCCCTTCTTGGTATATCATGAAGGGCTTCTTGGATACCTGTTCAATATAACAAATACATAACAAACTGTCAGGGAAAGTTAACATAACCAAAACTAGCTTAAACACCAGCGACTGAGAATGTTTTACTCTAATTTGTGGCCAGGAATTGCTGTGAGAGTCAGGGATAACTTAAACTCAAGTTATTTTAAGAGTTTCTACCATAGCAACTTGGCCAGTTTCTTCTTTCATGTTAATTCCAAGTCGACCTTGATGTAAACTGGATTGGAGCTAATAAGCCTGCTAATTTGTTCAGTTACATTAGCATACAGCAATTAAACAGTCTGCATTTGTCAAAAATGATCTCTTTGAGACACTAACTCTGTAGGCTGCTTCACTGTTAAAAACTTACTGTAAGAACACCACATGTGGAAAACATGCCTGGTGTAAACCTCACTACTTCACATTACATGAGGGACTTTGTGCTCAGTTCTGCCAATCTGAAATACATGGGTGTTCTTCAGCTCATCCCCAGAAACCTTGGTCAGGTGTGAGATGACTAGAGCTGTCTTGCTCTCACAAGCAACTTTTCCATATAGATGAAACGTCTCGTTGCCTCCCTTAAGATTGCTACTTTTGAAGAATCTGATTTATTTTTTTTTTATCTTGCTGTTACAATGCATTTTGTAGTTACACAGGAACTGTTAACCCATGGAATTGCTGACTGGTTTTCTGAATCAAGTGATGTATGTTGCACAACAGTCCTCGAATGTTTAAAAATAAAGTCTCCAGCTGAAGAACCTTTTCTTGTCACTTGAGCTGGAGACAGAACCTATGGCCTACGCCGAGGAGCTCAATGAAATATGTACAGGTGTTTTCATATTATAGGTTACATATTTAAAACTAGAGTTATCCTGTATAAATGCAAATTAGGTAGCTGGGGTGGGAATATTTTGAATAACACTAACTTATTTTTAAAGAAGCGAGATAGGACTTTGTGCAATGTATTTTTGTAAAGGCTTTTCAAAATGTCTGTTCTTCTCTGCTGCCTCCAAACTGACCGGATGTTTAAATAAAGAGGTTTAATTTTTGGAAGCGCATGTACTATTTCAAACGAGAAATAAAGCTGCTTTTCTGTACGTTGAGCGCCAGCGCCTATAGTATCACGCCCTAGCGCCGGGCAGAGCGGGCTCTCGGCTCTGACGGGCATAACGCCCTGCCCGGTGCCCTTCGCCGAGGTTTCCCCGTGTCCCGCCGGGCTTTCAGCCCGCTCGGTGCAGCGTGGCTCCACCCTGCCCGGCCCCTTTTCCTCCCCGTGTCCTGGGTGCCCCCTTCGGCGGTGCCGCGGTGCTCAGGGCCTGGCAGGGCCGAGCCGACCCCCGAGGCTCCGCCCCGTCACGTGACGCAGCGTTCTTCCGCGCAAGCGCGCTCCCTGAGCCTCGCGGGCCGCCGTCACAGTGGGCGGAAGCCGGGCAGCGAGGCGGGCGGCCCGCGACGCCGCTTCGGGGCTGCGTGCGTCTGCGCCCGCGTGCCCCGTCTTCCCCCGCTCTCCCTTCCCCCTTCTCCGCGTTTTGATGGCGGCGGCGATTATGGCGACGGAGCAGGAAGCCGGGAAAGGCGGCGGCAGGAACCGAGGCGGAGTGCAGCGTGTGGAGGGCAAGCTGCGCGCTAGCGTCGAGAAGGGCGACTACTACGAAGCGCACCAGATGTACCGGACTCTCTTCTTCAGGTAGGGCCCCGGCGCGGCCCGGCGCCCTACCCCTCCCCCGCCCGGCCTTCCAGAGCCTTCCCACGCACTCTGCCCCGCTGCCGCCCGCTGCGCCCACGCCCGCTCACCATTGGCTGCCGCTTCTGCCCATCTCCGCCTCCTGCTCTCTCATTGGGCCTCGCGGGGGCGGGGTGGGGCGGGTACGTGTCGCGGTGCGTAGGGCGAGCGGCGACGGCCCGAACCGGGCCAGGCCCCGGCCCCGGCCTGAGGTGGTGCCGGCCCGGCTGCCTCTCTTCTTCCCTCGGGCCTGGGCGGGCCGCTGCGGGAGCGCCTGTGGGAGAGGGCGTGTGGGCGGCGGGGGGAGCCGCTGTCCGCCGGGGTTTAGAGGTGAACTCCGGGCCCAAAGGCCTGCCCCGACCCCGCAGGCCCGGCGGAGGAGAGCGGAGACGGGAGGTCCCTGCCGCCGCTCCCGGGAGAGCCCAGTCCCGGCCTGGCGGCGTGAGCCGGGGCCGCGTTGCGTCATTTACCCGNTGTATGCCCGCCAAGGGCTTCCCCGGGGCACTCGAGGCTGGGCTGTCCGTGAGCTCCCCGAGCAACCACCACCTCCTCTGCCAGGGAACGTCAGCCGAGCTGCAGAGGCGGGGCGGGGGGGGGGNGGGGAGGTAGCGGTTTAGGGGTTTGGGTCGGGTGTTGGTCAGCCAGAGATTGGTGCTGTGTGGTTGTTCGGTAGTCCCCCCTCTGGTACTGCCTTTGCAAGGATTGCAAGAATCACCCGCAAGGAGGAAACACTGGCGTAAACTGGAGTTGTTGTAATGTTTGTGTACGTCATGATTACTAAGTAGAGCAGGCCTGAGCATTTAATCAGGAATGTCACTACTGCCTGTTAGTCATTAGAAACTTATTTTTATTGCAATATTTTATTGATTTATTTTTAATTATTTTTCATGTTTGCCACAACTTGCGGTGGGCACCCTTTCATATCCAGATTGAAAACATGGACCCTTGCTTTCAGGGGCATGAATAAGGTTATCTCTTGTAGGGCTTCCTCAGTTGGTCCTAGCTTTGCTTACCTGTGGTTCTGCTGGGAGAAGACAGGTGGCAAAACTGTCTTCTGAGTCTCCCCAGCACACTCGTGTGGCCTGTCCTCAGACCTTGTCTAAGGTAGAAGCAAGCCTGTGGGTATCCACAGAAATACGGCATCTGGGTCTGTGGAGAAGAGCCCTTGAGCATGGCCCTGCAGCTGCTGGGTGTGTTAGGTAGCCTGCCCTACCCCTGTACCAGGCACCCTTGAATTGAAAGAGTTGTGTCCTGCTGTATCCTCCTAATGGGATCAGTAAGGGCACAGTTGACGCTTTAAGTCTTAAATTGTACTGAAGAATAAATCTAAATGTAAGACAAAGCATGGTCTGTTTTACAGTAAGGATTATGTGATGTGATGGCTGCAGTGGCAGAAGATGACTTGGCTCAGCAGGTCACTTCTCATCCAGTCTTCTGAGTGTATTAACTCATATACTTTGCTTAAGCCTCCTTGAATTAATTTGGCATCAAAGATCCTGCCTTTTCCATTTTAAATTCAAGAGAAAGGAGGTGCCCAATTAAATTAAAAGGTGACATTTGCATAACCAGGGTTTCTTCTAGGCAAAAAGATGTAACATAATGTGAAACTTGTTTGGAAAGTTGCTGAGGCCAAAAAAAATCCAAGAGCCCTGGATAGTCCTGTCTGTCCTCTGTAAAATGTACATTAAATACCAAGAGTTTTGCAGAGACATAATAACATGGAGTGAGATGATGTCAGCTGTGCAGTGGTAATGGGGATAGCCAGTGCTTATTCCTTGTAAACAGCACTGGCCTGTAAACCATCGGTCTGTTCTGTCATGAGGTGCCTGTTGCACTTAAAAACCTGACTCAGAGCTTCAGAAGCCATAAACTGAGATGTATTTGAGGGCAGAGGAGGGCAAAAGTGGAGCAGGGCGGATTACTGTGAGCCTGCCCCATACAGAGTTCTTATCCCTCCCTCTGACCCATGGAGCAGCTGGAAAACTGTGGTTCCCATCTGACCCTGAGCAGCAAGGTCTCTGCTCCTTCCCTGGATGGGAGTGCCTGGGCCAGTGTTGTTACTGTACAGGCTGGCTGGGTCTCTGTCTGATTTCATGATTGAATCAAATTTCAAGTTTTAATATGCCTGTGACATTGATTTCTGTTTCCCTGGTGCTTGTCGGTACTTTTTCTAGTATGAATAATCTGTTCCCACATTTCTCACAGTCTGAATGTCATTTAAATCAATGTCATGCATATTTATTTTTAAAACCTTTAAAATAAGCTGTTTCCAACATCTTTTATTATCTGTGTTAGTAATTCCTGGATCAGGACCTCCCAGGTAGCATTGGGAATCTACTGAAAGTAGGATTTGTGTGGATCTGGGAGTCAGATGCTTAGAATTAAACCTGGGTGTAAGGGCAACTGTGAAAACATTGGACCTGCTGATCTGTTTGACTCGCCTGTGGAGCATTTGCTGATTGCAAATCTGAATTATTTGGGCTCCTTATTCCATAACCCCACTGTTGTGCTATCCATTATTTTAGTTCTGTGTTGGATAAAGGACCTTGGGGTTGTTGGAAGCCGATGGGCAGGATGAGATGACTGGCTCCTCCCTTGTTTGTTTCTCATCCCATGTTAGAGGTAGGACTTATCCCTGGGACTGTCACATGTGACTGGAACCTCACCTGCATCACAAGAGCTTTTGGTATCCACTTTTCACTCATTTTCCCTCTGGAGTGTGACCTCTTCCATGCCCAGACTGTCCCACTGCCCCCCTGACTGCTTTGCTTCACTCCCAGAGCTACTGACCCCTCAGATCTGTACGGGAATGTCTTGTCACTGCAGGAGCAGTGAGGGGGTCACATACTGAAGCAGTGTGGCAGAACTGATGTCTTCTCTGCTAGGAGCATGTTGGCTGCTGTTAACTGGGAAGAAAACACAATTTGAGAAGCAATAAAGAGAAATGGAAACGAGGAACTGTCTGGTGCCACATCTTAACTGCCCTTAGAGGAAATGTCATGGTTATAATCTGGGGATGGGACTATCCAAACCTTTAGTTACCAGTAGCGATGGTAGGCAGGAGGCTGCAATCACAGCACCATGCTAAGAGGCTCCTGCTCTTGATGTGACCACTGGGAACAAATTCTTCTGTTCTTATTTCTTGATTAACTCTGAGGAAAGTGTGTTTTGCAGCATTACATTTGAGAGACCAGACCTGTTTCTTTTGTGAGCTGGTGGCTCTGAAGTCTTGCTTGGTAAATCTTGCTGGCTATTCCTAGGGCCCATCAGAGAGCAGCTCTTTGGTTCAACAGAGGACTAGTTTGTGACTGTTGTCTCTTAGCAGAGTGCAGTAGTGCTCAGAGACACTTAAACCAGTAGCAGGGAGACATTGGTGAGGAGAGGACTGGAGTCACTGGGCTGGTCCTGGGTGTGCGAGCTGTCCTGGGTGTATTCCCAGTACCTCTGGCTGTGAGGTGAAGGCTCTGATCTGGGTGGTGTTGGTCAGTGTGTTGGTAGCTTTTGCTCAGGCCAACTCCTGACATCTTTGTTCCAGCCCAAATCAGTTTTGAAGCTCCTGCTTTTCATTTTTATACCCTTTGATTGTATTCCAGCGAGTCTGGAGCTGAAAACAAATCATAGCTTACAGATTATTGAAGTAATTACCTCATTATTGAAAGTAGCCTGATTTAAAAATAAAGCCCTTATTGCCTTTAAATTGTAGTAATCTTTAAGTTTTGCTATTGTTTCCAGGTATATGTCACAAGGAAAACATGCAGAAGCAAGAGAACTAATGTATTCAGGGGCTTTGCTGTTCTTCAGTCATAACCAGGTAGGTCATCGTGTTTGTGTGTGCAGACTGGGGGAAGATTGTTATTCCAAGATTTTGGGGGTTGGTTAGTGAATTCTCAGCAGTAAATCTTTGTGCTAGTTGCTTTGTGATCTTTTGTTTTATCTCTGTGTTGAGCCTGTCTCCACAAATAAGGTTAATGCCAAACTGGAACATAAGGTAGAAGTGTTTGTGAGCCTCCAAATAATAATTGTAACCACATTTATTTTGCTTTCCTGGAGGCTTCTCTTTTGATGTCATCGAGTTACTGCAGGGTTCTTATAAGGGAAGGTGGAGACTTGATACTACACCTTAGGTTGGAGATCTGGATAAAAGTATTAAATCTACCTCTGACAAAAGCCTGGTTGATGTTTTCATTTATTTACTGATATGTCCATCGCTACCAGTTTGTGTCTGTCTTGTAGCAAAACAGTGCTGCTGATCTGTCCATGCTGGTCTTGGAGTCTTTGGAAAAATCAGATGCAAAAGTAGCAGATGACCTTCTAGGTGAGGTGACCTCTGTGCTTGGTTTGACAGCATTCAGATGTGCTTTCACTATGCAGGGACTGCCATTAACAGCTTCAAAACCCAAAGTCCTTTCTGTATTCACTCCCACTTGGCTAAGGGCTAGAAATGGGCTGGGGGAAAGTAGAATAAGGGATTCCCAACAATTTTGTGGGCATGCTATTGGCTGTGGAGGGATCATATGAGTATTGCTGGCTGATAGATGCAAAATTGACTTGATATGTGAGAAGTGGCTCAAGTTCATTCTTACACTATAGGGCTGTGACTTAAATGCTGTATCTCAAAGGTCATCTTGTTTCTGTCAATGCTAAATATTTGTGAATCTTATTGCTTCTAGAAAACTTGGCTAAATTGTTTAGTTTAATGGATCCAAATTCCCCTGAAAGAGTGGCTTTTGTATCCAGAGCACTAAAATGGTCTAGCGGTGGATCGGGAAAGCTTGGACATCCAAAACTACACCAGTTACTAGCAATTACCCTGTGGAAAGGTAAGAGAAATAAACTTGCTTTTCTGCATTTATTTTGAAAATGCTGAAAGTATATGAAATATACTTTAGAAAAAAATCTGAAGAAGCTGAGATGGAAACAATTGATTTCTACTCTTCCCCTTTTTTTGCAGTAACATCACCTTTGTGTGGTGAATCCTCCCCAACCCTCCTAGGGCAGCAAAGCTGTTCTGGTTGGTTTGGTTTTAAATCCTGGATAAACATGACAAAGGTTGACATACATCACCTAGCACCCAAAACAGTCTTTGGGTCTGTCATTAGATACTTCTCAAGATGTTGACCAGCAGGCTGATTGCAGAATGAATGCTATTGCCTTTGATTTATTTCAGATTTTATAACTTGTAATGGGATGTATGTTAACAAAAAAGCACTAAATAATCCTTTTAGGATGATAGTCTTTAAGTCTTATATTCAAAACATACAAAGGTGAATGAGAACAGTTGAATAAATGCCATCTCTTGTGGTTTTTTCTCATGAATTAATAACTCTGCAAGATGATTACTTGTTTATTTTTAATTTTTCAGTAGCTGCAGTGTGATGATAGTGGTTTCATAGAGCAGTGCTGACCCCTGGTCAACGTTCCAGCTCATTGCTTTTCTGCATGCCACATGCAATGCCATAGCTGTTCTGGTAGGGCTTAGCTTAGCTTGATGCCTGCACCAGCCAGAAAGGGGGGATTTTCCTCAGAGCATTTAAGTTAGAAGCTGAGATACGATAAGAAGCAGTTGCATTCTGAAATAAAAATCCCCATCTTGTAGCTGTCTGCTCACCGTCCTTTTGAAGTGCAAAATGTGTGCATTTCCCTAGGCTGCAGGTTTGGAGAGTTTCATCAGAAAAGCCTCAGATTGTTCAAACAAAAGCTTTTAAATTCAAAAAATGAGCAGCTTTCCTGTTTTGATTTGTCATCATGGACATGATGCGTGATGCTTTGCTTCAAGTTAAGTTCTACCAAATCATTGTCATTTCTTACACCTTTTTTTCTGTACGATTGCTGTTCTCTTCAGCATATGGGAGCAACTTTAATTTCACTAGTGGGAGTGGGATAAGCTAAAAATAGGAAATGGCTTCTTTCTGTGCACTTCTAAAGGATGCTGAAGGTGCTGCTTGGCTTCTCAGTGTGTGTGTCTGTGCTGTGGAATTCGGTTCCTCCCAAGGGCTGGTGACAGCACGTGAAGCATCGCCGTGCTCAAGGGGGAAATTGTATGAGCCCAGCTCAAGCTGTTTGTCCCAGTGGTGCTCATGTTTTGTGGTGGCACTGAAAAAACTGTATTTAATAGCTGTTGTTAAATGTATTTAGGATAACATATTTATTATCTCTCTTTATAAACTGGCTGTAACTTGGAAAAAACCACTCTTTTGTGCTAGTTTTTTATATATGTAGCTCTTATTCTTCTACCAGCTGACTGTACAAGCCTAAAAAATTTGATTTTATGTTCAGATATGATGAACTGATTTCTTAACAGCCATTTTCTTTTTCTTTTTGTAGAGCAAAACTATAGTGAATCTCGGTATCACTTCTTGCACTCCACAGATGGCGAGGGATGTGCAAATATGCTAGTAGAATACTCCTCGTCCAGGGGATATCGCAGTGAGGTGGACATGTTTGTAGCACAGGCAGTACTACAGTAGGTGTTAACTTTTTTTTCCTTTTTATTATGTTGCTGAGGTGATGCTGTGTTTGAGGCCAGTCTAATTTAATCATGACAACTGTTGGTTAACCATGCATCTTTTTCAAAGGAACCTGTGAAACTACACAGAGCCTCCGAAGCCTATGGCGTAGTAATAGCTGGAGAAAACCATCTCAAAACTGGTGTGTTGAATTGGTCAGACTGGGGAGAGCAGCAAAACAATCCAACATACTAAGGTTGAAACCTGAAATCATGTTAAGTGCCTGAAGAATTAGTGTAATCTGTTTGATCCTGAAAGCACAATTCTTAGCTTTGTTAACAGCACTTCATGTCTAGTTAGGGCTTACCTTGATGTTCCTATCAAGACTAGACCTAAATAGGCTCCATATTTAACTTTAGCATAGTACTTGCTCTCAGTCTCATTGTCCTAAGACAGAATCTGTCTTGGGTCACCCTGGTCTGCAAGCAGCAGTGTGATGGTTCTTGATTTGACAGTTGCTGGTGGTTTTCATTTACTTTTTGCCATTTGTTTTTATGAGGTAGGAATGCAGCTCTTATGTGCTTTTGCAGAGCTCTTGTACAATTAAGGCTGACAAAGCCAATTTTACCATGTTTAATCAGCTGATAGCTTTCTTCAGTCAGGGAAAGCAGCTCATGGAGGAGTCTGAGGAGGAGGTGGAGACAGGACTGTGCAGCAGGGAGTCAGGGAGAGAGTAGGTGTTGGGGAGAGAGGGAGGAGGTGTGAGCTAGTCTCTGTCTTTTCTGGCAGCAGTGAGCTGTCATGTCAGCTTTGTCCTGCTTTCCATAGCTGGTTGATATGGATCTCAGGGATTTTGAGCACTAGCAAATCCTTTTCAGAAATCCAGTATATGCAGGACTCTTAAACAGTTTTCTGGGGCTTTGTTCTTGGGGGGGCGGAAATTCTGGGGAGAAGATACAAGATAATTTTTTCAGTGTTTGCACAGCACCACTGCTGCATCTCTTATCAGCCTACATCTCAACTACTCTTTACTGAACTAAATCCTCTTACAGAGCAGTTTAATGAAAATAATTGCAGTCCCTGGTTCAGCAGGAAGGCAGAGGAGCCCGGTGCCCTTGCTGGTACAAGGGTACAGCACTGGAGGCCAGCCCGTGGCCAAGCATGAGGCAGCCTGGCAGCCTGCCCAGTGCGCGTGACAGCCTTTGTCCCAGATAAAGTCCCTTGTTTGGCCTGTGGGACTCACAGAGATTGCCAGTACATTACCTCGACCTGAACAAAGATGTGATCAGTTTGGGAAATCGATCTGAGAGCTGGTGACAAAAGGCTTTGGAGCTCACAGCCTTACCACGAGACGTTAAGACATGGGTATCATCTTAGTAGTGATCCTGGTGCCATGTTGTTCTGAGGTGTAGTGCTCATCAAATCATGGAGTTGTTGGACATTGGCAAGAGATGTGTTGGGGATGAGAAGAGAGGGCTTTCATTAGGTTTTTACACCTGTGGACCAGTAAATGTAATGTTGTGTTTAACTTGAATTACACACTAGCCAGTCTTTCCACATCATGATTTAATTGACGCCCTCTTTTAGTAGCTGCCCTGTACACAAGCTGCTTAGATCTTTGCTAAACTCATTCTATTAATATTTAATGTTGGTTCTCTCTCCCAACCCACTTATTCCACAGCGCTGTTTGGTAGCACCATTCCCCTTCCTTGGTGGACAGTATCCACCTCTACCAGTTCAAGCTGTTGCCATCAGTTTAAGACTGAGATGGTTCCTATACACAAATGAATAAGAAACTGTTGAGCATTTGGCTTCATTTTTCATTTCTGCATTGAAAAACACTTCTCTGCATTTTATTTTTAACTTGCCCTGTTCTGTTTCTTTTTTCAGATTTCTCTGCTTAAAAAATAAGACCAGCGCATCGGTGGTTTTCACGACATACACACAGAAACATCCCTCCATAGAAAAGGGCCCACCCTTCGTTCAACCACTGCTGAACTTCATCTGGTTTCTGTTGTTGGCAGTTGATGGGTACAGTCTGACTTCTCTCATGTTGTTCTTGGTTCCCTTTTCAATTTTTGCTCTCATTACACCTTTGGTTGTTTCCTTTTCAGAGGAAAACTAACAGTATTTACGGTATTGTGTGAACAGTATCAACCTTCGCTGAAAAGAGATCCCATGTATAATGAGGTGAGCAACCTACAGAATTAGTTAAATTATAGCTGATTTTCTCCAGTTTACAACTTGTAGTGTGTAATCCAGCTTGTGTGGTGTGATGCTGTCCATAGTATTTCCTCCTGGAAACGAAGCAGCTGACATTGTTCTTCACCTTGTGTCATTGCAGTACCTAGATAGAATAGGACAGCTTTTCTTTGGTGTTCCACCCAAGCAGACATCGTCCTATGGAGGATTACTAGGTAAGGTTGACACTGAGAGTGGCTTTGAGATACCACCAGGCTCTTTGGAGCAGAAGCTTTTATAAATGTCCATTCTGGAAACAGATAATTTGTTCTAATAGATATAGCAGGTTTTTTTCCAGTCCCACCAGTAGAATACAAGATGAATTGCTTGCATGTGAATTGAATTTGGTTAAGGTAGTAGAATATTCATCTTTGTGAAGGACAGAAGGGTGTAGATGACTCTCAGGGTTAATTCTTGACATTATGGTTATAACTTCCAAATGTAAAGAAAAATCTGTGTGTTAGAGAATTAAGCTTTAAGACTTCAGTACCTGCTTAAGTCAAGTCTGGAACTTTGGTAGAGATCTAAGTGGTACTGATATAAAATGATAAAAGAAACGTTTCCAAAATACAAGTTCTGAAATTCATACTGTCCTCCCACAAAAAATGTAAGGGAATAGAGAAATTCAGCCTTTTTTCTCTGGCTCTTGAATCAGATGTGAGCAAATTGACCTGAACTGGATTACTGTTGTAGAACAAAATGGTTTTCCTTGAGAGCTATCCTTTTCTTTGTAAACTGACTTGAAGCTTTACCTGCACATGTCAGTTCTCTGCTGCCCAAATTTGATGAGAATCATGAACATCAGAGATTCCATAGGTAAATAACTTTCAGCAATTCAGGGGTCTTGAAATGGAATAAAACAGGGAGAGCACATAAATGCTTTGAGTCTTAAACAGGTCCTTTATAGCGTGATGCAGATCATTGCTGCCTTTAGAGACTTGCAATGCTGGTGGTGGGTCTTCCCTCACTCACTTGTGGGGTGGTTTTTTCCCCCTCTTGGAGTGCAATATATATACACACTCCAGATTCACATATAAATATNAAAATGTAAATATACACACATGTATAAATATATGAATATGCTGTTATTTCCCAGTGTACTCATAGAGAAAGAGCAGTAGCAAAATGCAGCTTCCCAAATCAATTAAATTTGTAATGGAAACTGGTGCAGGAACACTAATGCTTTGCTGAGACTGTATCCTCAAAATGCCTTTTCTTGTTGTAATTATTGTTGTTGATGTTATTAAACTCTGCACCCTAGCAGATGAGTTAAATTTTTTGGAGATGAAAATATAAACCCACCAATTTTGACTGTCCTGTATTTTATCCTAGGAAACCTTTTAAACAGCCTGATGGGAACTGGAGAGGACGAGGAGGCAGAGGATGGTCAGGAAGACAGCAGTCCGATCGAGCTCGACTGAGCGGTGCTGTCATTAGGTGCTGTGTAAATCTGACGATTCGATGACTCCAAAGGCAGTTTTGGAATTTGAATCCTGCAGTTGTTTCTTGGCGCCTAAAAGGGCTCCTCCGGTCTTTTAGAAATGGTTGCTGAAATGTTTCTAATGTTTGGTCTATATTATTTATGTAAAAAAAAAAACAAACA
>VXBZ01011770.1:193650-204852 GCA_013399135.1 Heliornis fulica
GAGAGAACAATTGGGGCGGGGGGTGGGTGGGAAGTGCAACCACCAGTCTGGAGAAGCAACGTGCTGTTGGCTGGGGGTGGGCTGGGACGGGTGCTGAGGGTGCCTGTCAGCAGAACCACTCATAGAGCTTGAGCCCCCCAACCCACAGCAGGCTCCCCCTTGCAGGGCTGGGGGTGATGCTGCTCTGCCCTCCTCTGCTCCATGCCCCTCATTAAGCAGGTAATGAGGCCAAGGACACAGAGTTCCTCATTTCTAATGCCCACCTGTCCCTTGCCTGGGCACAGCATCACCATCTCCCACACAGGGTCAACTGCTTATCACTTATCCTGATGTCATTTCACGTGTCACATCAGGTGTCTCTGGTTTGATGCTTCACATTCCATGAGGATGCCACAGCTCAGGGACCCACAGCCCTCTGGGGAGAGACCTGTGGTTTCAGGGAGGCTCACTCATCTCCAGCCCCCCAGGGACCAGCACATGGGGACAAGCCCCATCACCACCAACAGTCTTCACCATCCCACTGCAGCCAGGTGGGACACCTCTTTCAAAGAGGGGAAGAGGGGTGGTGTGATGGGGGCACAGGACCACCCATCCCAGCAGCAAATCCCGCAGAACCGAGTTTCAGGTTGGATCAGCATCTTCTCCGCCGCTTCACTGCCACCCTTCTTGGTTTCCGGCATGATCAAGTGAACGATGAGGGGAAAGGGAAGTAGTATTATTATTATTACTGTTATTATTATTCATTATTTTTAACATTTCAAATAAAACCACGTTGTGTTGTAAACAGAAGCTCACTCCTCACGGCTGCCCAGCCAGTCCCGCTAAGGTTTATGTTTGAAATGGGCTTCCACTGGAAGAGAACACAGACAGTGAAGTTAAAAGCAGGACCTGGCCCCTGCTTGCCAATGCTCCTTGGCCCCCCTTCTCCTCATGACTGGGTGAGGGATCATCCTTAAAGCACCCTGGTCACGATGGGAAGATGATAAAGAAGGAAGGACACCATCCTCCTCCTCCTCTTCCCAGTCCCTCTCTGCATGGACAGACTTCGCATCCTCCCCGCCCATGAGGGAGCGACGCCGCGGCCTCCCCCATCCCCCTCCAGCCATCCCATCCCAGGAAAGGGAGTGGGCCACAGGTGACCCCCAGCCCCCACCCCCACCCACCTGCGTATTCCTGAGGCAGCATTGGCCGGCTTATAACTTTCTGGAAGGTGGTAATCCACTCGAGCTGGTCGTCCTCCGTCTCGCAGGCGAAGAGGAATTTCCGATCCGGGGTGACGATGGTTATCCCGTGCTGCCAGTGGTTTCCCTGTGTGGATGGTGGGAGTCCTTCCAGGACCCTGTAGCTGTTCTCCTTGCTCCCGATAAAGACTTCGCCCCTGGCAAAGGCATCCTAGGAGACAGCAGAGAGGGCAGGCAGGACGTGGATTGTTTAGCCTCAGTCAGGACCTCCGCCACAAGAGGTCACCCCTGGAGTCCCACTCCAGCTCCTCCCAGGGCACCCATGACACGGGACCTTCCTGCCCCCACACCAGGTATCCAACATCCAGATGCAGCCGGTGCAGAGCGGTTCCAAAGCACCTTCTGTGCATGGGGACACGGGGCAGGTCACCCAACAGTGACAGCTCAGTGACCTCTGCTCTCCTCCCACCAGACTGAGCTTCACATCTTCATCATCAATAATAAATAAATAAAGTTAATAATAGCAACAACAATTAACTCCCACAACCATCACAGAATCCCAGACTGGTCTAGGTTGGAAGGGACCACAAGGATCATTGAGAGCCAACCAGCCTGACACAGGCAGGGCCACCAACCTCCAGGCCTGGAGCTAGACAAGGTTGCCCAGGGCCCCATCCAACCTGGCCTTGAACCCCTCCAGGCTTGGGGCATTCCCCACCTCTCTGGGCAGCCCCTTCCAGCCCCTCACCACTCTCTCTGTGAAGAACTTCCCCTGATCTCCAACCTGACCCTTCCCTCCTCCAGCTTCAATCCATCCCCTTGTCCCACCACTCTCTGCCCTTCTGAAAATCTGAGTCCCCTACTGTCCATACGCTCCCTTTAAGTCCTGGGGGACTGCAGTGAGGTCCCCCCACAGCCTTCTCTTCTCCAGGCTGCCCCAGCCCAGCTCCCTCAGCCTGTCCTCACAGGGGAGGTGCTCCAGCTCACTGAACATCACCACCACCACTACAGATGACTCCCTGCAGCCAGCCCAGGCACCTCTGTCTTACCAGGGGATCTTTGAAATACATGAGCCGCCGGTCATCCATGGTGAACCATCGCTTCTTGAACCCCTCCGTTTGCTGGGGAGTCAAAGAGCACCAGTCACACCCCGGAGCAGCTCAGCCACCAGCACGACTCGAGTGCAGAGGAGCTGCAGGAACGTTTGCTCTCCTACCTTTGGCCCTGTTTTCTCCATGTACCCTTCCTTCAGGTAGTTTCTAGAAAGCTTTGGCACCAGCTGGAGCAACCAAAAAGGAGAGAAAAAGAGAGAGAGCAACATGAGATGGGGGGAGATGGGGGTGTCACCGGGTGTGTGGGGCAGGGCTGGGTGTCATGGGAGGGAAAGCCCATCCCCCAGCCCACCTGACAGCTCTGGTCCCACCACTCTGAAGCAGTGGGTGCAGAATCACACAGCATCTTCAAGCACTTGGGCAGAGGAGCCACCAGCATCCAGAGAAGCCCCAGACCAAAACCCACCTCCCTGCTCAGCTCTGGTGATTCATCTCCCCTCCCCAGACACTCTGGGGTCTCCTCTCCAAGCTGTAAGGTATGATGGGTCTGCACACCCCGCTAACACCCACTGCCTGAGCGTTCCCAATTAACTGTACTACAGCCCATTAACGAGATTTTTCCTATCTGCCCAGATTGTTAGAGAAAGGTCTGACATCCCTCAAGCCCTGGGACCACTTTTCCTTCTGCCCTCATTCTCCCCAGGGTTAAGGATGCTCTGAGACAGCTGGTGTTGGTGCCTGGGTCCAGCAGGAAGGCTCTGCCCCCAGTGGGTCCTTGGGGTGCAGGGGCAGCCTTGGGACCAAGCCACTCTGCAAGGCCTGGGTCACCACAAGGTAATTAACAGGAGGCACATAATGCAATTAGATTTCAAAATCTAGGAAGCCAAGAAGGTAACAGCTCAATGACCAGCAACAGGCCCAGAGCCAGAGACATGACACAGCAATACAGAGCACTTAGAGTCAGCCCACACTGACACAGCCCAGAGCCAGCATTCTATTAGCAACAGATAACACAATTAGCAGCACCAGCCTCCGGAAGACACGAGGCAGAGATTTATAGTGCAGGCAGCTGGACCTGCACAGAAGAACTAACTCCAGGGGCTGGGATACAGCACTGACACTCCCAGTTCACAAGATGCTAAAAACGAGCAAGAGGGGAAAAAAAATTTAAAAAAATGACAGTCTGGGGAGGAAGACTCACGTCAACATCGCTGGCTCCAGGGAACGCCACTTGTAAGTAATGGAAACGCGCTGCCCGGATGGCATTGAACCAGTCCACGATTTCCTAGTTAGGAGAAAGAAAAGCAAGAGACACTTTAGTGACAGTCCTAAAGAAAAATGACACACAGGCACGAAAGAGAGCGGCAAAGGGGTGAAGGATGGGGAGTATCCAGCTGCTATCCCAGGTTTCAAGATGTGTGTGGAGCTCTGCAGCGCCCAGCGAGCCCCGAGGGGTTTATCTGCAGAGGGAAAGATTTTAAAACATCTCTGAAATCAGCATTTCAGACATGGAGCCTGGCATCGAGTTCACCCCTCTAACCCTGCTCAGCTCATGCTGGCCAGGCACAGAGGCAGACCAAGAGCCCACCCCATCCCCTGACTGCAGGCAGGACGTGTGAGGAATGGCTGAATCCCACCCAAATTCTGAGCCCTTAGCACCGTATTTGAGTGTTTTGTTCAAACAGTGGCTGGATCTCTCTATATTTGTACACCAGTCCATCAGCCCTATCTGCAAGTCCTCTAGGGACAGCCACAGCCACCCTGAAGCCACAGCTCAGTTCCCAGGTGCTCTGGCACTTCCACCTTTCCTTGCCAGAAATCAATCTCTGCTTTTTGGTGGGTTTTTTTTTCCCCTCTCCCTCTTAAGCAGCTGTTTCACAACTTCTTTGGTTTTAACCTCACGTATCCACTTGTCTCCGGTACGACCCACAGAGCTTGCACTGCTCTGGGTGCCTGTTTGAAGGCTTCATGAAGAAACACCACATAAAGTGATCCACACAGGGAGCTCACAAATCCTGCCTCACGCTCCAAAGGTATGGGAGGGGAAAGGCTTTCTGGGAGGGAGATGCCTGCACCGGGATGCTGAGCTGCAGCGAGATGGATGCTGAGCTCTCTGGCTGTCATTAACATCCATGAAGCTTCACACATCATGGACAGGTTCAGTGAGCCAGACTTGAGCCCAAAATAAACACTGTCAACCCTTCCAGGGAGGTTGTTGTAGCATAAAAAAAAGACCCTATCAGAGGAGAAGTCGGCCTTCGGTAAGACTTAAACTTTTATGTGCTTAGAAATGACTGGGGGAAAATAAAAGGCTTTTACAGGTAATTTTGGGGCTCTTGGAGATGTCTTGGAAACAACCTAACGTGGCAAACGGACCCCTCTGAGCATTCAAAGTTTTCTCCTTGGCCTGTCAATCTATGTCAAGCACAGGGGAACGACCTTGTCGTAGCACACAGAGAAACACTGTGTTGGAACACTCTGACCCCACCTGCCTGAGGTTTTACTTACCACCTGCTCTCCTGCACTAAGCAGCTAAGGAGACAGCAGCACAAAGAGGGACAGGAGCTGGCTCCTGAAGTTAATGATGACCAAAGCAGGCTGGAGGCAATGGAAAATAAGCTGTAAATATTAAAACATTGGTACCTCCCCAACCAGGTGGCTAGATACCTATAGATACAGACACACGGATCTCACCCTTGACTGTGGCAGGAGACAGGGTTTCACCTTGCAGAAAAGCCCTCATTGGCTTCCAACAGCTGATTGCTCCTTACTCTGACCATCCATGGCTGAGGGAAGGGCATCACCACCACCTTTCCCTGCAGGAGCCTGTGCAAGTGGAGCCAGCAAGTCTGAGCACCCCAAGCTCTCTGTGTGTGCAACCACCACTGCCAGAGCGAGGAGATGGGGTCTGCCATAGGAAACCAGCTTTACAGGTGATTTCACATGGGAAGGTGTTGTCTCATTAGCTCCTTAGCAGAGATTCCCTTCACTGATTTATGTCTCAGAGCAAGCAGAGAAACAAACTGCTTCCCACACCTTTGGAAATGGCTCTTCCAGGCTCTGAAGCTCCTTCTGGTCGCTTGCAGTGCCACCACACACTCCCCCTCTGGATGCACCTCGGTGTCTCTCCAGTCCCCGTCCTGAACCGGAGCTACCCACATCGTCACAGCAGCTCAGACAGCCCCACGTGAGACACGACTTCCCACGGTACCTCCCACTCGCCCGTCCCCCAGCCCAAGCAACAAGCTGCTGATCACCCCCCCGCACCACCGCTTCCAGCCCCGAGAGCTGGTGTGGCCCAGGAAAGGAGCACCAAGGGGAAGGAGCGGTCTCTGTTCTGCCTTTCCTGGACACTCAGCCCACCTCAGCATCTGAAGGGCGATGGCGACACTCGGGATGGCAACAGCACACGGCAGCTTTCAGAGCAGCTCCTACCACGGCTTCCAGGAGAAGTCCTGCAGAGGGAGCTTCAGACCCGGACAGGAGCTCCGAGTGGTGGGAAACCCACTTCTGCTGCCCTCCTGCCTCCCAAACCTTCTTCTGCCTCCCTCCTGCCTCCCACGTCCAGACAGGTTTTGGGGGAGGTGGAGGCTGTCACCCCACGCACACGGTGGTCTCCAGCTCTTTGGGTTCACCAGTGTCACCCCTGCTGGCTCAGGGCGGTGGGTCAGCACTAATGAGGGACTGCAAGGACATCCTCTGAAATGGTGGCAGCTCAAGACACTGCTGGTCCTGCCCCTCCTGGGGGGCCATCAGACCCCTGTGCCAGGAGAGCACCCAGAAACGCCTGTTTGATCAGGGGGCTGGGGCTGGTGTCAGTCTCTGGTTCACCAACAGGACACACCGAGGAGCTGACAAGTGACCAGGCTGAGGTCACACAGGAACTACATCTCCAGCCAAGCTGTGTGACACTGTCCCACCCTTGGACACTCAGGGCTGGCAGCACATCCACCCACTTTGTCCATCCATCTTTTACCCCCCTGGTTGCCTTACTCCAGCCGACGCTGCCGGGGCGGCCGGGCTCTCTCGGCTGCTTTAGGGGTTGAGTAAGAACACTTGGGATTATCCCACCCCAGAGATAAACCTGCTTTCTCCTGGGATACTGCAGCAGAAAAGCAAAGTGGAGAACAGCACGTGATGCTCTGCATCACTGTTGAGCTCCTCAGTGGAACAACCCCCGAAATCCTCTCCTGGTGGGGGCCAGCCAGACCAGCATCAGTCCTGGTGGGAGGCCAGCCAGACCAGCACCAGTCCTGGTGAGGGCCAGCCAGACCAGCATCAGTCCTGGTGGGAGGCCAGCCAGACCAGCACCAGTCCTGGTGGGAGGCCAGCCAGGTCAGCACCAGTCCTGGTGGGAGGCCAGCCAGGTCAGCACCAGTCCTGGTGGGAGGCCAGCCAGGTCAGCACCAGTCCTGGTGGGAGGCCAGCCAGGTCAGCACCAGTCCTGGTGGGAGGCCAGCCAGGTCAGCACCAGTCCTGGTGGGAGGCCAGCCAGGTCAGCACCAGTCCTGGTGGGAGGCCAGCCAGGTCAGCACCAGTCCTGGTGGGAGGCCAGCCAGGTCAGCACCAGTCCTGGTGGGAGGCCAGCCAGGTCAGCACCAGTCCTGGTGGGAGGCCAGCCAGGTCAGCACCAGTCCTGGTGGGAGGCCAGCCAGGTCAGCACCAGTCCTGGTGGGAGGCCAGCCAGGTCAGCACCAGTCCTGGTGGGAGGCCAGCCAGGTCAGCACCAGTCCTGGTGGGAGGCCAGCCAGGTCAGCACCAGTCCTGGTGGGAGGCCAGCCAGGTCAGCACCAGTCCTGGTGGGAGGCCAGCCAGGTCAGCACCAGTCCTGGTGGGAGGCCAGCCAGGTCAGCACCAGTCCTGGTGGGAGGCCAGCCAGGTCAGCACCAGTCCTGGTGGGAGGCCAGCCAGGTCAGCACCAGTCCTGGTGGGAGGCCAGCCAGGTCAGTGTCAGAGCACGTCCTGCCAACCCACTGACATGAGGGTGGGAGCAACAACATGACACCAGGATACTGCTCCTTCCAGGAGCCCCCAGCCAAAAGCTCAGCATTTCAAACCCAGATGAGACCAGCAAAACCCAGCCTCAGTTCCTCACAGCTGAGCAGACCACCAAAGCCCAGCAAACCACAGACACAGACTCTTATTTCGCTTTAAACTACAGCCAGGGAGGTACCAGAGCAACCCTTTGCCATGCAGGTTCTGGTGACAACCAGTGTCTGCTCCGTGCTGCAGACCTGGCACATCCCACCAGGCAGAGTGGGTGGAGGGTGAATGTGGGAGCAGCCCTGCCCAGGCAGCTCACCAGGACCCTCAAACCACGGAGCAAAAGCCGGGCACGCCGACCACACGTGTGTATTACACACATACATACGTGTGCGTGGATGCACACGTATGTATGTGTGTAAGGCCTGTGATGCAGGCACACCTCTGGCATGGGCAGTTCCTTCCCTTGGCATCTCAGTGTCTACATGACACAGTTTGGAATCATCCTGCTTGGAAGGATGTCACAAACATGCTCAAAGATGGTTGTGTGTCCTGTACCAACATCCCTCTCCCAGCCCACCAGCAATCCCCAGCTTGGTCAGAGGCTGGTGTGGCCCAGGCTGGCTCTGAACAGCATCAGTGCTCGCCCTGGACCACAACCCAACCCTTCTTTTGACATCCATGCTCTCACCTTCCCATCTTCATGATAGACAAAGATGTTCCTTGTGCTATTGTCCTTCAAGTAAGTGATCTGCAGTCCGTGTGGGTTCCCAATTTTTGCAGGCTGGAAAGTTGCATTTAGATGTTCAATCTTCATAATTGCTTTGGGTTCTTTTGCCTGGAAAACACAGTTGAGTGAGCAAACACCTGAGAATTGGCTCTCAAACGAGAAAGCGGTTCACTTGTCCAGAAAAACTCCTGATTGAGCCATTAGCTAAGAGAAGAATGACTCCCAGCCTACAAAACTGCCTGGTGATAAGGTGTCAGAGACCTTTCTCAGGCAGTGAGAGCTTTCTGCCAGCCTGGGAGAATGCTCTGCTCCTCTGCAAAATTCAGCAGAGGTCAGGGGGAGAAAGATTTCAGCCCAGAAGCAAGGTGGACAGGCTAGGTATCAAGAGAGCAAGCTATGAAGATGTGCATCTTCACCATGCCTCCTGCCCCAGACACTGTCCAACTGGCTCTTACCTTCTCAGTCAGTCTCTTTACCAGCATTTGCACCAGGATGAGGACTATCAAAGAAGAAACAAGCCCATTCAGCCAGACAGAAAGGGTGCAGACTGCCAGCTAACCAGCCAGGATGCTTTCTGCATCTCCAACACTCACAGCCAGTTCACCCTTGCCCAAGAAGACAGAGGATTATCCCCCCCTGCCAACATCAGACCTAGGTGCTGGTCTGGCTGGAGGGCACCATGCCCATGTTCCCTCCAGTCCCATCCTCTCAGAGGAGACATTGGCTTCTGATTCTGCTAATCCATTCGCTTTCCAAACTGGGAACTCTCCAGAGAGACAAGTATACACCTTACAGCCCACCTCTTGGGTGGGTTAGGCCAACTGGGAGCCTCCCAGTTGGTCTAACCCACCCAAGAGGTGGGCTCTCCCAGGCTCTCCCAGGCATCAATCCAACCTGCACCCTCTGTGGCAGGTCACTTGGAATTTGTACTATGGTTTGTCTTCCTACAATACATTTCCAGAAGTTTACTACCCTTTAGACTGTCCCAAGAAGTGAAGGAGCAAGTGTGACTAAAGCACCCAAAAATAAAGATTATGCACTTGGTAGCAGCAGTTCTAGGACACGGCCTGGGGCCAGCAGAAGGTCATGCAGTGGTGCCATGGTCCCCAGCACCACAGAGAAGTCCCTGAGCTTGTGGAGACACTAACACTGCTGTGGGAACTTGGGGACTTGCCCTGGACACACAGCTGGCATGAGTGTCCATGGTGGGGAAATCCCAGCAAAGGGGACATGTCTAGACAGCGCTGTTCCCATCATGACTATGGTCAACAGCGAAGCAAAGAAGCTTCAAACTACCAGAGACAATAGTGACTGCTGGGACTTTCACTTCTCCCTTGGTAATGACTGGCTCTCTCCTGCCCACAAGATGCAATTGCACCACACCAAGCTGAAGGAGAAGACTATCAAAGCTGGCCACTGGGCGTGGAGAAACGTGGCTGGACGTTCCCCTCCTCTGCATGGTGTGGCTCATCGAGGCACCACGATTGCATCAACCACTGGAGAAAACTGGCTGGTGGCTCAGCCAGGTCTGCTCTCCACTGCAGTGCTCAGGGGAGGCTTAAAGGTCAGAGAAAACACCTTGGATTCCTCTGTTCCATGGTACAGAGTAGTGGAGCATCTATTCATTCATCACAGATGCAATTTTCATGATAACAGCTCCATTCCTCACGTACAAGAAATGTAATGTGCTCTGGGGAAAAAGGAAAACACTTCCACCACTTGATGCTGGAACAGAAAACCAGGGAATGGTTCCTCTGGATCACTGGCCATGCCATGCAAAGGAGGTTCCAGACCCCTTTGACCGCTGTGCAGAGGTGATGCCTCCACCACAAACTAGCCACAAATATGAAACCCACATCAGCTGGACGATGCAGAGCCAGAGCTGGGACAGACTCCATCATGACTCAAGCAGCAAGGGTGTGTAAGATGGTCCACCACCACTGTCATGGTGGACAGTTGGGATGTCCACCATGACAGTGGTGGTGGACCAAGAGCAAACCTGACTAAAACACGTACCCAGCACCCTTCTCCTGGAGTTACTCGTGTGAAGATGCTCATACAGCTGCCATCTCCTGCCCACACACAGCAGGTACTCACATCATTTTTGTTGAAGTACTTCAGGGCACCTTCCCTCTCCGATAACACGAACTTTCGGCTTAAGAACTGCCCGTTGTCACGTCCTCTCTTCCACAGAAATCCTTCTCGGTACCCTGCAGCAGAAAGCAGCTGCTGAGAACCAGTCTTTAAAGAGAGAAAGATTGGGCACAGAAAAGGAGAAAGGCTTCGACTTCAAAGCCAAGCAGACCCAATGTGTGGCTGGATTGCTCAAGACATGAATAAAAGAGGCCTTCTTTGGATTCACCCTTCTCACCCCACAACTTCAAACCAGAGCGTGGGCACACAGGGAGAGCAGTTCAGGGTGGTGGCTGTATCACAACAAGCCACAAGCAAATTTTTCTTATGGAAAAAGGGGGAAACTCTTCCAGTTCTTCCCACAGACTTCAAGGCATGTTGTTTCAGCACACCACTGAGCCCAACTTGCCCCCTCCAGCCCCAGGTATGAGGGATGGGCAGCCCCACTGGGCATCCCATGCTGCTTCTCTCCTGGATATCAGCCCCATGGGTGGATCTGCAGCTTGGGAAGAGCTATTCAAACTCAAAAGAGCCAGAAAGAGAGAAAGAAAAAAATAAAAGAGCCTAAAAATGTTCACTCCTCAGACCAGACAAGCAATGATGGCTGATCACAGCTCCTGTGGCCATGCAACTAACGTCAGAACTTTGACACCCTTATTATAAATGTGTCAAAACAAGGAAACTCCAAGAACTGTCCAATAAAAATACTGTGAATATTAACAAAGCAGTTTGAGGGTCGATTTCCATTTATTTAAGATTTTTAAGATGTAATTATACAAGACTTCCACTGAAAGTGTTCCCCTTCTCTCTTAGTTTCACACCCATAAAGATTTTCCCTCTTGGTTCTCAGCAGCTTTTTTAAAGTTAAAACCTGTATGGTTCATAACAACTTTCAGCTAAGTAACTACACTTTTATTAGCCACAAACCAGTGGTGTGAAAAAAATTCCTGGTTTTCACTTGTCCATCCTGATTCAGGACTGATTTAAAGCACAGGTGGAAAGAAAAGTCCCTCTGCCAGCCCCTCATGCTGACACTGTAGGTACAAGTGGTATAAAAAGTTTCTCAGAGGGTTTAACCCATCTGGCAGCCAGAACAACCACACAGCCTCTCCCTCCTCCCCCC